>CM019823.1:156192495-156716541 GCA_009763385.1 Coix lacryma-jobi var. lacryma-jobi
AACCAAGGAAGGAAACCCGGCCAACAACACGACACCGGCGTGCGAGCGCCTAGCCGGTTCCCTCCCCCCACGTCCGCCGCCGGCGGTGGTCGAGCAACGGTTCGTTCCTTCACCCGCTCTCCGATCCCCTCCCTCCGTCTCCCGCCGTCCGTCCAGTTGCGTGCTCGTGCGCCGTTTGCTTCTGAGAGTCTTGGCTCTTCCATTGTGGCTGGGGGTTGTAAGTTCGTGGGCGCCCAGGATGGAACGGCCGCCTGTTCTTGGTGCCGTCTCGTTCTTGTCCTCGGACTGAGGGATTATTTTTAATCTTCTTGATATGGATCTTATGTTTATTCCATCTATATCTATCCGCCTTTCCGGGGTTACGTTGCGTTCGTAAGGGGTTACGTTGCGTTCGTTAAGGAGCAGAATTTTTTTTTGGGAGCCTGCGCTCTGGTTGTTTTTTTTTTCATACTCCTCCGTCGATCAACCGAATAGCTGTTTTTTTTTATTTAGTTGGCCATGGATGTCCTTAATCCAATCGACTGTTTGAAGCTTCCCTTGTGCGTGCTGGATGGTGCCTTGTTCAGTACGTACTTCAGTTAGAAACTTACAGATCGATCAGGTTCCAAAAAAAAAAAATGAAAAGTTTGTAGACAGTATAGCTCTGGGCCGTTCTGTGCTTCACATCATTATCTGACAGAATGACTTCTCTGGATCCGCAGGTGCTGGCTCCCAACATGGAGACATATACCACAGATGACGCACTTACCATGATGGGGTTTGGGAAATTCCAAGCGTTTGTTCTTTTGTACGCTGGGATGGGCTGGGTCGCAGAAGCCATGGAGCTCATGCTCTTGTCGTTTCTTGGGCCGTTCATACGAGAGGAGTGGAATGTCTCCCCAGAGAACGAGAGCCTCCTTTCAAGTGTTGTCTTTGCTGGCATGCTGTTAGGTTCGTGTGCTTGGGGCTTTGTTTCCGACAAATATGGACGGAGGTAAGGGTTTCTTCCTACAAGCGTTCTCATGATTTGGTTGTCAACGTACTGCAAACCTCCCTGACCTTGAGTTTATCATAACCTCAAATTGAACATGTTGGTTCTTAAGGTTCAATTTACATGTTTCTGTTGTCCTGCTATCCAACTACGATATACGTGGTATTGGGACATTCTTTTTTATATAGTTTCTTTAAGCATAAATAAAGTAATATATGCTTAGTATGATGTGGTTATAACTGCAACTGCTTACCAAATTACAGCCTCAATACTGAATAATGCACTTCAGTGAGAAGCCACCACCACATTTAAACCTAATGGCAAATTGGACACAACAATGAAGGAATCTGGCAATGTTTTCTATAGGATAAATTCTAATTTACCATGCTCTACTTTCATGCAAGTACATATTGTACCTTTTTACTACGAAAAGCAGCTATTTACCTTCTCAAATTTGAGAACCAGTGCAATTTTCATCTTTACAGCGATATTGCTAGTGGTTTGCTCATGGCATCCGGCTGGGCTAGATTTGCTTCGTCGGCAAACTAACTAGCCATGTCAGCAAGCTACCTCATACAATGATTCACAAGGATTACAGGGTAAAAGCATAGATAATTTTCCTTCATTTCTCGTATGTGTTCTCTCTACTTTTCCTATATCTGAACTGAATGCTAAGAGGGATCCACAGCAACATTGCAATACCGCTTTGAGAACTATCTTGAAGAGTTAATTACGTCATGCTTTGGCTAGGAACATGGGTCATTAAAAACCTGCTTTTGCAGAGGATCTAATCAGGACTTTCATGAAACTAGAAAGGGGCAAGTTGGATATTTTCTTGTATTTGAATGCCATTCCTTACTCTGTTTCAAGCATACATGAGATAAAACTTACATTTCCCCTATTTCAGGACTGGTTTAATGTTTTCGACTCTGTTTACTAGTGGAATGGGTTTTCTAAGTGCTTTATCTCCTAACTACTTATGCTTGCTGGCTCTTCGGTTTCTCGTTGGAGTAGGAGTGGGTGGCAGCCATGTATTTATATCTTGGTTTTTGGAGTTTGTTCCTGCACAAAATCGTGGCACTTGGATGGTTATTGTTTCCTTTTTCTGGACTCTCGGCACAGTCTCGGAAGCTTCACTTGCATGGGTAATGATAATTTTTGTTCCTTTTAGATGCAATTCTTGGCATGCTATATTGTTCCCAATCACATGAACAAGCTGTTTAAGAAATTAAACCTGAATGAAGAGTAAAGTATAGTTATAGTGCCTATATAGAACCAGAAAGAACCTTGAATACACTTTCTGTAAGCATGTTTTTGGAACCATGTGCCGAGAATGCTTCGTGCCAAGCACACATGTCATTTGCATGTACTTTGTGTATGCTGATAATATTTTTATTCTATTACAATATTATGATGTCATAAGTGGGCAATCTGAATTCTTGAACTTTCTGCAGTAGGTTAAAGTAGTAGAAATTCAGTAACTTTTGAATTTGGTAATCAGTTTAATGATGTTTCTTGCTTACATTATATTGGTTAATTTCTTTTCTGTTAGTTTTTAGTAATTTATATTTATATTTGTTGCTGTAGGTCATATTACCAGCATTGAATTGGAGGTGGCTGCTAGTATTCACCTCCCTTCCGTGCTTCCTCTTGCTTCCTTTCTTTGGACTAACGCCTGAGTCTCCACGCTACCTTTGTGCACAAAATAGAATGTCTGATGCCACTGCTGTCCTGGAGAGAATGGCCAGTGCAAACCGATCAGCTCTTCCTCCGGGAGTTCTCACATACCGTAGAGAAACAAAATTTGATCACGACACTCTTGCTTCTGAAAGTGAATGTCTTCTTCCTGTCAGAGAGAAGGAATGCACAGATGACAATGCCAAGAGCTCCGAATCTGGCAGTCTTGCTGCATTTCGCATACTATTATCACGCAAACTGCTCAGATCAACTCTTCTTCTTTGGTTTGTTTTCTATGCAAATTCCTTTGCATATTACGGGTTAGTATTGCTGACATCGCAGTTGAGTGATGCGAATAAAAGCTGTGCATCTGGTGTGATTTTAGGCATGCACCAAAAGGTTACCAATCTTTACAAAGACACTTTCATCACTAGTTTAGCAGGTATCATATGATAACTCCCTTATTTTTCTTTTTGCCTCCCGTTACGTCTAACTGGAATATCGCACTGACTCGTGGTTTCTAATCTCTACAGAAATCCCAGGTTTATTTTTGTCTGCTGTTCTTGTTGATTGGCTTGGTCGAAAAGCTTCAATGTGGTCTATGTTGTTTGCATGCTCTGCTTTCCTTGGACCACTTGTACTTCATCAGAATGAGTTGTTGACAACTATTCTTCTGTTTGGTGCCCGTGCCTGTGCGATGGGGAGCTTTACAGTTTTGTGTCTTTATGCTCCTGAGGTTTGTATCAGGGTCGTATGGCATATAATCTTAGCTATACCATGCTTAATTAATCTGTAAAACTGCCATCAATTAAGAATCGTAGAACAGTGTTCAATACCATAAAAATCTGAAAATCCTTGGCGAGAGTATCCCACGTCCATTTGTATCTACTATGTGTTCTCCTTTACCGATCACCTTTTATGTGTGCCTGTGGGTCTTTAGACTCTAAATAAACATGCTTTGCCAGTTTTGGTGGTCAAGTTGTGGAACTTATTTTCTTGCAGTTGCAGCAGAGTATGCCTTGGCTGCTAATTCCCTTCTTTCTTTTCATAGGTATACCCAACAGTTGTCCGCTCAACCGGTGCAGGAATTGCAACCGCCGTTGGTAGAATTGGCGGGGTTGTTTGCCCTCTTGTTGCTGTTGCTATGCTGCGGAGCTGCCACCAGATGGAAGCACTCATTGTGTTTGAGGTGATATTATGCCTTGCTGCAGTTGCCTGCATGTTCTTCCCTGTAGAGACTAAGGGCCGTGGAATGGATTGATTTCGTAGTATCAGAACTCGTCATCCAGATAAGCTTGTAGTTCATCACTGTAGAAAATTCCTACCATCATTGTGTGTAGAGAATATGCATGTAACTATGATGATTGATTTGTACACTGAGCTGGAGAGTTCCTCAAGATATATGCAGGACTTTCCAAACTTGTTAGACACTTCCATTTGCATTTTGAACTGCCAAAACATTGAAAGGCAGGTTTACGAACAGAGTTATATTTCTGCACATTTGTTGCAAGCCAAAACTTTTCTTTTTTGGTCTTAAATACGAGTTTTGCAGGTACAACATGTAATATGTATTAACTTCTGTGGATAGGTATTAGAATTGAGTTTCTAAACATGTTACTGCTCAAATATTCAACTGGAACTGTTCTTTTATGCAATGATGCAATTGGGATATCTATTCAGCTATAAGGCTTATCCTCGTAAATGTCAGATGAGATGCCAAAATATGCCATGGAAATAATATCCATATTCGCTTAAACTTATCAGCTCGGTTTATCAGCCATTGTACAATGTTTCTCTCGCAACGATATCATTAACCGGCTTATTAACTGCAGAAACCATCAGCTTAACAGCTCATTGATAGCAAAATACAAGACAAGTAGACAACTCAGCGTTGCTTAGGCCTTGTTTGACTGCACACAAATACACTTTAATTCATATGGGTTGGAGTGGATTGAAGTGTAACTTAACTAAATTACACCTCAATCTTTCCCAAACCACGTGAATTAGGGTGTATTTATGTGCAGTCAAACAATGCCTTATAGGGGTAGGATGTATATGCATGTGTTATATGCAGGGTTTTTAATTTTGGTATTAAAAAATGCGACAACCTCCAAAATTTGGCCAAATTTTTCTAGAGATGCACATGAAGTTTGCTTTTTTCTAAAAAGTAGATTTGAACAAATATTAGCATGATTTATGACTACACATTTATTTTTGAGTAGAAGAACATGTAATATAAATAATAGAAAATATGAGTCATATAGCACATGCATTAGTGTATTATTACTCTCTCCGTCCTAAATAAAGTATTGCTATGGTGTTTGTGTCGATCAAACTTTCTTAAGTTTGATTAGATTTGTATAAAATGTCTGTAATATTTATATCTCTAAATAAATTTATTATGAAAGGAACGAGATTATTTAAACTGTTGGAGGGTGTGTGTGGTGTTTGTGGAGGTTGTTTGGGCTCTTGTCCTTTAGTTTTCTTAATATAATGATGTGCCCTGCATTTTTGAGAAAAATAATAATTGTGTGCTTTAAATATTGGTCTTATTCGCTTGAATCTATCGGCCATGGTATAATATTTTTCTCTAAAAAAACAACATTAACAACATTAGTCAACTTATCAGCTGCTGAAACCATTAGCCAAATAGCCCCATTAATATTTTCTTGTGTATATTTGATTAAAATTAGAAGTGTCTGACTTCTCTCAAAGAGCAAGAATAACATTTTGGGACTAAGGGAATACAAAATCTCAGATTTTTATTTTAGCCACGACCAAAATTATCAAAATTCACGAAATTTAGCTGAAGTTTGAATCTGGGTTGAGTATAATGTGCTGAAGGAAAATAAGCAGCGTGATGTTTGATCACAAACTTATACTCTCTGTTCCAATTTATAGGTCATTTGGCATTTCAAAATGCACAAGTTTTATTATGTATCACGACCAATCATAAATCTAGATGCATAGCAAAAACTATGTAGCTAGAAAAGCCAAAACAAACTATAATTTGAAAGAGGGCCGGTAGTAAACTGAACTACTCTACTAAATTTAAGCATTCATTCCTTTTTTTTCCAACGAAGTAAGCATTCATTCTTCGATACGTATGTAGTTCTCTCCCACGAGCTGTGGAAATATATACATATACTGATCTTATAAAACTAACAAAACTAGATGACGACAGGTCAAGCACATTTAGTGGAACTGTTATGCTTCGGCCTCTCGAGATAACGTATAATTTCTATATGGTAGCGGTGCTAAAACAAGTTCCTTCAACTCTTCGTCAAAACAAAATTAGGCAAAATCATCTTCCAGGATCCAGGGTAGCCGAAGGGATCAGCTCGACTGAAAAAAGAAACTGCATAATCAATTCAGTTTTGCAAACAGAAACATTAGAGAAGAAAAGAAAACAACAAATGCGTACCTCAGGTGCCATATGCTGATGAATTCTGTTTAGTGGGGTTCACTATCAGCATCACCAGTTAGGGAAGGGAAGGAAGGGATGGACTTCAAAACCAGTTTTCTGCTGCTGCTGCCGATTGGAGACAATGCCATATCAATGTGCAGGGAGGCAACCCTCTTCTTGTTCGGTGAAACAACCTTGACGCTGGTGGCGCATGATGAATCCACAGCCTGGATATCTGAAAAATCATTCCCTAGAATCATCTCTGCAGTGCAGGTTTCGAAAGGTGAGAGCAAAACATCTGATTTTATGGGAGACCGAGGGTTGTGCAGTCCAGAAGAGCACCCAGCAGTTGCCGGTGTCAGTTTGGAGCATGTAGATGGAAGTTGGAAGGAAGATCTGAAAGAGAACTCAAAATGTTAAGCGTATGGAGTTTTGTAAATGAGGCAAGAATCATGCTAACATCCATGTACAAGACATATACAAACCTGTAAGGCTCAAGCGAAGGTGTAGCGAGTAGATTATCAGAGGCTGGAAGATCATCAGATTGGCTAATCACATGGTGTTTGTCAAACGCAAGTTTCTCTTCCTTCCCATAACTGCCTTTTGTTTTACCTCCTTTCTCCAGTTTTTCAGTAGTTAATAACAGCACACCTTCAAGGGAAAATAAGAACATTAAAACCTGGCAACTGAGAATGATATAACATCAAAAGGCTATATTGTAAAGTTAGCTCAACCTGAACAGATTCAAATTAGCCAACCAAAGGGAGACTTTTGGTTTGCCTTTTTTTTATAAAAAAATCCTCAATAACATCATTCAACTAGTAGAGTGTCTGTTGAACTTTTTAAATCCTATAGTAGTAGTAGTATAGTAAATCTTGGAACTAGGGGGGTGGAAGATATCAGAAACACCAGAAAGAATATAACAAAGAACAAAGGAAGCAACAAAGTCAAAAGATGAGGAGCATTCAACTGGCAGATGCAAATCCACGGAATTGCTTGATCTGGTTTCACAAAAAATAGAGATAACAAATTAATCATTATCTAATTTTTTTAACAAATTAAAAGGAAGCCAATAAAAGCATTATGGATGCTTGTTAAGTTTCTATTGGCCCCTGAAAACTAAAATATACTTGTTTTCGTGCCCAATTTGAGCATACTAGCAAAGTAGCAAGCAATACGGGCCTTCCTAAATGTTTAACAAACCATGCTAGGAGCAAGTATACAATGCGCATTGTGCGAGGGAAACAGATCATTTAAATTCATTGGTATGCATTGTAGCTCAGATACCCAAGCTATGGCATAGCCTGCTCCAAGCATGAGCCTCTATTCAAAGATGAAGATCAAGTGGTGTGTAAACACAAATTCGGTGTTACCCTGTCAAGAAATTGCACATTCTAACTAATCCAATGTTAGCCACCCAACTTCAAACCAACACATGTTCTTGTTCATGTTTTGTCAATCATAAGTTTCTAACCAGCTATATACAAAATCCTAGCACAAATGTAAACTAAATTCAAACATGGAACTGAAAAATTCAAGACACAGTTATTGAACATACACAGCACCTTTTGACCAAAAGCTGTGCTGGCAAGTTCAATTTTTGGCAACATTAGTGTACATTAAACGGAGAAGCATGTAAACCAGTTAATTGCATTTTTCTAAAGAAAAGAATATCGAGAATGGATCAAACTCACCATCTCTTTTTCCAAAAGAGTTCTTACAACTCTCGCATCGGCAACTTATGGAGCACCCTACACCACTCTTATTACACAGAATAACATTATATATTAAATAAACACATGAACAGATCAATTTATTAACAAAATTAGATTAAGTAAAGAAAACCAAATTGGCAAGTTAATTGGTACCTGAAAGCACTCGCAGTATTTTTTAAGACAAGAAGACTTCCTGCAATTGCATCCTCTTTTATGTCGAGCGGAAGCAGGAGTTTTGTTAGAATCATCCTATAATGAATGGGATACCATGAGTAATAGTGAAAGAAAAGAAAAAGAAAAATGCAACCAACATGATCTGTTCTTCTTAGTTCTTACCCCAAATTCTGAAACAGACCCACATGTACGAGTGACTGTTGGAGCAAATGCTAGAGGGTTACGAGATTCAGTCTGCTTGCGAATACAAGAAACTGCTTCCTCATGTGTATGATTATTGGAACAGCCTTGACATGAGCAGAATTTTGAACAATAGACTTTAGCAGCAAAACATGCACAATAACTGCACAAGAAATGACAAAGGATGGTCATAAGTTCAAATATTATGAGAAATCTGCAAAATATGTTTGGTTCTTTAAAAAATCAAAAAGCGCAGAGAGTAAGGGAATTTGCTGACATTGTATTGACTAGTAATTTTATGTTCACCTTTCAGATATTAAGGCATTGCATGTTGAAAGAAACAAGGGAAATAAAATCAATAGAGCTGTTCTCCAGGCAGTAAACAATTAAATCAATGCAACAATCAATTTTACTTTTACATGAGTAAGTTTTTTTTCTCCTCGAACACGCAAGATATCATTTATATTAAGACCTTTTATATGAAGAAGTTGCAAATGTGTAGATTACAAACAGGCATGAAATATATCGAATGTTTAGACATGTCTGAATTTTGAAGGTTGCTTGAAAATTCATCAAGTTTAAATTTCAATAATTATTATCAAACATAATAATATAGTAATAGAATATAAAAGTGCAAACTGACTCACTATTGACAATCTAGGATTGCTCTGCCTACTGCCCTACTCAAAATGTAAGCAACAATGCTGTTTGAAACCATAATTATGAATTGGTAGCCTCAAGAAACACTGGTCATGCTGATACAAAAAATTGAGGAAAAACAATTTCTGCTACAGTGCAATCTGGAAAAATCAGCTTGCTCAAATGTCACAAACATACTCTAAATATGACTTAGAAGGAAGTTTGAACCCCCTTAGCCTGATGGAGAATTTTTTTGTGAAATCCATTGGTCACTCAAACCTCTATCATCACTGGTGTTATAATATTGTAACTAAAGACAGGAAGCTAACAGCACTCTTTGGAAGAACGACTTCTCTCAACCACTTAAACAACCAGAATCCAAAACTAGATGCACCCAACACCAAAGGCATAGAACTGTCAGAAGCCCAAGTTCTTGAGCTCCTCATGAAAACCAGGATATGACGAACTATATTGCAGTCAAAACACAAATCAACCATATGCATGTATTAGTCTTATACACGAATCATGGGTAGGCCATATCATTATGATTACAAGTACATTGGAACAGCCCAAGTAGAACATTATCATCATATTGTCTGCTTCAAACGCATTTGATATCCTCACAGATACAGGTAAAATGTACACGGAAAAAATCTATATATTGCGAGAAACCTTACAGTTTTAAGCATTTTGATTTTTTACAGCTGCAATGTCTGCATGATTCACCATCATTGTTTTGTAATTTGCGCCTGCAAAAGTACTCTGAAAAGTCACCATCAATAGAGTAAAATTCTAGAGAAAGAGAGAGTGAGAAAGGCATATATTAACTAACCTTTTCTTCTTGTTACTTTGTTGGTCAGAATTGTCAGCATTCGGCATGGTTTTCTGAGAAGAGTAATCGTCAACATGAGTGCATACCTCACTGCCATAAAGAGCAGTCTCACTGCCAGAAACTACTGTTGCTGGACAAGTTTGTTCAGGTAGCAGTGGAGGATTAATTGTGAGCGGCATGTTGGATGAATTCAAGGCAACAGTATTCAGATGCAAACCAATACCAGGCAATGCACACATAGCAGGATCCACAGGCTTCAGATAGTTATTACCACATATACTTGCATGATGAATATTTGAGATATTTTGCACCCTCTTATTAGATGCCCCTACCTTGTCATTAAAAAGGTTACGCCTGTGCGTACCATATTGATGCTGTGATAAGGCCTGCGACATTTAAACAAATTGTCATGTTTTCTGACAAAACCATCAAATAGGAAAACAAAACAGTATAACCAGAATGAAGGTCCAAATTTGGTATCAGAGAATTAATCAAATTGCAGGGGAAAAAACACGTTCGCTATCAATCAGACCTAAATTATATTAGAAAGGAAAGACTAAAATTATTGATGGAATCAAGAAATTCTTCATTACCGTGCCATCAATGGAAACTTTGAATGTGTCAAAAATATAGTCAATTGAAACCAACTGGTTTTGAATAACAGCAGGGAGCATTTCTTGGTCATGATTTGTTGCAAAACCTGCTGCTGCATCAGCACAGTAAACATTAGCGTCATCAGCAGCCCTCTGGATATCAGAGCCAAATCGCTCGGCAAAATGTTCTCTTCGTGAATCCTCCAAATTTCCTTGATCCACTGCCAGGAAGGATGTGCTAGATATGACATTATCACCTCTTAGTTTCAAACTCTGTTGTTGTGCTTCTAAGGCCAGATCTGATATTGATACGACACTATTACCAGTACCACAATGTGTGCTCAAGTGGTTTAAACTGCATGGTGCTAGATCATTGCTATCATGTTTGGCCAGTTCATTCTCTTGACCATTTCTTCCAGAAGTTGATGAGTCCATTTGGTCGAGGCCATTCTCATCAGAGTATGTGCTTGATGGCTTTACCTGTTCCACATCTGCAGTATGATTTGTTTTGCCATCAGTGTCTTGTTTCGTTTCACAAGCAAACGGGGTGGATTGAAGCCATTTGCTTGGCGAATTTGTTGCATCTTCAGAAGTACTACAATTTTCTGAAGCAAGTGCTGCGGATCCAGACAGTTCGATGCAGCTAGAAGTCCCCATCTGGTTCCTTTGGCAGTTAGGATTGAGTTCTTGAAAAAGTTTAACATCCCTGGTCAACATGAAAAGATGTGTACTAAGGTTAAATGATAAAGAAAACACATATTATATCAGAAACAATAATAGAAGATTTACCTGATTGTGGATTTAGATTCCTTTTGTGGATTAACTTGGGGCGAGGTGAAGATTGAAGAAACAGGTGCTAAGTGTGATGACTTGAATAGCTGAACATTTTGTGTTGAACCTAAAGGCTTCGGTGTTGCTATGGGAGATAGACTATTGATGAAATCAAAGATAGGAGAGTCCTGCAAGTGCGAAATCTAATTAGAAACTCAAGACTCAAAAAAAAACTTAAGTATGAAATAACTATGTTATATTCTGAGTGTATAGTAGTCATATGCTCGTACTAAAAATTAAATCACATGAGAACATGTGTATTTGTGCAGGTATATGCAGAGACAACTTACTAATACTCTAATATCATACAGTATTAATTCATTGACTATAATGGAGGTGAACAAAATTGTAGGTGTAATTTGAAATCACCCATAAGACCCGCAAACATCTAATTTACAATTCATGCTGTATTGGAACAAGAGCTACGCAAAGGGAAAGTGAAACATCTGCACACAAAAAAAAACTACATTTCATTTTGATCCCCGCATGATTCTTATTGCTAGTGGATCTAAAGTGGCACTTTCAACATCAAGCACTCGCATAACACCTATTTAACTGCATGATTTGCATTTCTAGTAGACAGCAATCGTAATCCTTTTCATTATGAAAATTCACAGGAAATGCAGTAAAAACGCTGACGAACTAGACAATAGTCAATACACAGATAGTTGTAGAAGAGCAGCAGCTGTAGGACACAGATCTAGACCTTAAGTTTCTCCTCCTGAAATATCCCCTCCTGAAGCACAACAATTAAACCACACTAGGTAGCTCATCCAATTGTACTCGAAACCTAGAAGTAGTACTTCCTAAGAGCATTGAAACAATGAAACTGTGAGAAATGCTCTGATCAGCGAGGTAGACCACCAAAATGCAGGTCAATGTCCCCTCTCTTTCCATCCCCACATCCATCCACGGTAAGGGGAAAACGCTAGTTCTGAGACCGGAGATTGGAGAAGCAATAGTCAATCGCCATCGATCGCGGCCCATCCTAAACCCTAACCTCCCCCATCAAAGACGGCGCCCAAAACTCGAACCGATGAACGCAGCGAACCCAATCGGCCAATACATACACCAAAAAGTAATCTGGGAAGACGAACTAACCAAAAAAAAAACTGCTTCCATTTGTCACTCGTCAGCCGACCCGTAACCCGTTCATACATAATTAATCATCATCTCAAATCCCGTCACCGCATACCGCCGTCGGAAAACTTGAAGTAGAAAGTAGGAACCTTTTAGCACTTGTGTCAGACCGGAGGCGCTGTGTGAGGAGTAGGAACGGACCTCGTAGAGCGCGACGGCGGCGGATGACGGTCGTCCGGCTGAAGGGCTCTCCGGAGCGTCCATCTGCTCCGGCGATGTCGGGAGTAGAGACCACCCGCGCCGCCGGTGCCTGCCGTCTCCTCTCCTGTATCTCCCTTGGCTCCTCAATCACCGCCGCCCCAAATGCAGTGGGCGGGAATCCTGCCTTTTCAGATGTGGGGCCCGGGTGTCCGTGAAAGGGAAGTGTACCAGTCTCTGACACGTGTGCGGGTGGTTGACGAATGGGCGTAGGTTTTTTCAGGGGTTTTGGAAGCGCTTTTTTCAGATGAGAGAGAGGTGATGGATCGCGCTATCATCAGGGAAGCCCGTGCTCTTAAAGCCTGTTTGTTTATGCTCAAACCAGCGTTTGCGGTGGCCATTGCGGAGAATCTCGCGGAACGTCTTGTGTTGTGCCGCGACTCCATATCACCCACGCCCACAAATCACTGAAAATAAGTTGTGATCCATGATTCATAAAACGCGGCCACCGGCCCGCGTTCGCTCAATCGCGTGACCACGATATCGCAGAGCAAAAACAAATAGGGCCTTAGTCCGTTTCGAATTGTCGAAGATCATGTAATCGAGTAGCTCATACTAAGCAAATCTAGAAGACTATTTGAAACAAAGGAATACAAAGCAAAGCAACATGAAAATAGTACAAGAAAGAGATGATGATGAAGTAGCGAAACATAGGAATGGAAAAAAAATACAGGAATAGAATAGAAGGGAGTGTTTGGAATGCAGGAAAATTAGACACAAAAAGCTCTGTTGGATTAAATAACTCAAGTCATTTTTCTACCTGCTGCAACTTTCTCCAGCGAGTACTGATGGCTAATCTCTACATCATTGGGCTTCCGCGAAGGAAGAGAAAACCAGAGCTTGAAGTGGATGTTTCCTTTTCGATGAAATTGTGAAGGTGCTACGGTATTCCAGTGGAAAGAAACCCGTATTTTCCTGTATTCCAAATGCTATATGTATCTTTCTTTCCTATGTTTTGGTTTCCTCCACTTTTCCATGTTTTGGTTTCCTCTACTTTTCCTATGAATTTCCTTTGATCCAACGGGGCCTAAGAAGACACTAGGATGTGGGTGAATGGCAGTTTGCCCCACTTTGTGTCGCTCACCTGATGATTGCGGGATGTAACCTGATGTGGCAGTGACCCGTCTCGCAAAAAAAAAGTAGCAGTGAGTCAAAAAAAGAAAAAGAAAAAAGAGTTTTTTTTTGTTTTGAGCCAAAGCTAACCTCTTTATTAATTATTCAAGTATAGCAATTACAAAATTCCAGCATGTGGTGACAGAAGCCAAAGCTACCAGCCAAAACTCTTATAAATGAACTACTAGCTATAGAATGAGCATCAAAATTAGACTCCCTTCTCTCAAAAACAAAATCAATTCTCGCAAAGGAGGTCCTACGCTCTGCGATGGTGCTGCACCGTGGGCTGTCCTCGACCTGACTATCTTCAGTAATTTGGGCTTGTCGTTTTAAATTGGGCTCGGTATCTTCGGTAATAGGCGCCAAAACGGTACTAGGCCACCAACACAAATTCCTCAAAGAAAAAAAAATAGAATAAATCCATTTTCTAAGACGAAGCAGTAAAAATTTTTTAGTAATTAGTACACAAGTTTGTGGTCTAGTGGAACGCTATCCACCAAGTTTAAACTTTGGTGTCACATTTTTCTGAATTTTTTCAGAATTTGCAGGGTACACAAGTGTGCGTGTTTGGTTTTGCGCACTGGAGGTGATGAGTCTCTCAATCTCTTTCTTTGCGTGTGAGTGTGGAATTTGTGAGTTGTGTGTGTCCAAGTTATTACTTGATAAAATAAATGCACACAGAAACAAGGAAATAGCAACAGAAAAATAAGATCTTGAATGTCGAGCACCTTGAATAGAAACAAGGAAATAACAACAGAAAAATAAGGTCTTGAATGTCGACCACCTTGAATAGTTAAAGGAAACAATTGGTAAAATCAATGAGTTTTCGAAGAGGCTAAAATGGTGGAGTACGTTTGTTCGTTTTTTCAGACTCTCACTTCTAAAACATTGTCTCTCTCTTCGTCCATAAATATTTGTCGTTCTCGCTTTCTGAGAAACAACATTGATTATATATATTAAAAATATTAATATTTATGCTATATAATTAGTATCATTAGAAAAAATTTTAAATCTAGTTTTTTAAATCGAACTTGCTCCGACGGTGCAAGTAAAGATGAATCAAGGGAGTGGGCGTCGAAATTTTGGCGGAATTGGATGGGGCGGTGGTGGAGGTCGTGGTTGGGGTGCTGGATCTGGACACGGACGGGGGCGTGGCGGGCCTGGTGGAGGAAGAGGTAAACTCACTTGGGAGCGGGTGGGGAATCCAAAGATTGAAGGGAAAGATGTTGGGGATGGTGGAGGAGCTGTGCCGGACAATACTGAAAAGTGGGATCAAGCCGCTGGGAAAGTTGAGAGCAAGCAAGTTTCAGGAGGTGAGACGAATCTGGGCAGTCAAAGTGATGAAAATCAAGGTATGCCTAAAACAGAGTCATCTGATGTCCCTCAAGTTCCTGGTAGTAACACAAATCCTGGTCAGAATAGAATAGCTTGTGAGATTTGTGGGTTGTTTAATCATGCAACCAGAGATTGTAGAAAACTGATGTGTGAAATCTGTGGCTTTAACAATCACTCTACTTATGACTGCAAGAGGTGTGTTGTGTGGAACACTGGGCCGGAGTTATGTGCAGCGCAGGTGGAGGATCAGAGTTTCTTTTTCATTGAGGAGTGTATTGATTCTAGAGCTTTCAGGGAGAAGGAGTGTATTGGTGTGATCAATGTTATCCAGGGGAAGGTTACTGGGAAACAGATTGAACAGCAGTTTGTGCATCTGATTGGTTCCAACTCATGGAAATGGAATGCTAGACAGGTAGGGGAGAACAAATTTGTCATGAGATTTCCAAATGCCAAGATGATAAGGGACTGGGGGACCTTCAAAGCTCTTGCTATGAATGAGGTTGATGCTCTTATAAAAGTAGAACAATGGTCTCCTAACCTGGGTGCTAAAGGGGTTCTACAGCTTGCCTGGTTTCGAGTTGGCAACATTCCTGGTGATCAGAGGAGTATTAGAACCCTAGCTAAAGTTGGGGGATTAGTTGGAAAGGTGATGGAAATTGATGAAAAGTCCAGGTTCAGAAGTGATTATGTAAGAATGAAAATTGCTTGCAGAGAAGTGCAAAAAGTTCCTAAGATGGTTGAAGGTACTCTGGGGATTTATCTTCATGACTTCAGCTTTGAAAGAGAGGTTCAAGAAGAAAGCTCTGGAAGGACTTTATCCAGTGGGATCAAGGTTGGGGAAAAAGAACCACCTAATAAGAAGCAAAAATCTGAAGAATCTAAGAAGGTTGGTGTGCAGGCTGAGCCTTCTAAACAGACTAGTACCAAGTTTCCTGAGTCTGGAGAAGGTAAAACAAGTCAGAGCCAAAAGAAAGCTACAGGATGTGGATTTGGTAGATCACAGGTTGCCTTTGATGGGATGACTGAGGGTAGTTCTTTGGGAGGGAATGCCTCTTCAATGAAGGATAATGGAAAACCAAAAGAAGGGATGCTGCCTTCTCAGCCGGATTTTGTGTTGGAAATGGAGAAAGTTCATATCCCTGACACTTTTGATGAATCTGATGCAGAGAGTGAATCTCTTAGTGAAAAATTAAGAAGGATAGATGCTTATGCTGAGGTGGTGCAAGAGGAAAATGGAGGTTCTTCATCTAAGGGGAAAAAACTTGAGCATCAGGTTTGGAACATGGATATTGAGGAGGAACAGGAGACTACAGCTCAACTGATGAATCAAAAAATGCAAAAGAAGATTCTTGGTGAAGAAAAACTCTTTCAAGTGGAAGGTGATTTCAAAAATAGCTGTCAGGATGAGCCCCAGGAGGGAGGTGATGGAAATACAAGTTCTCTGGTTTCTTCTCAGGACAGTGTTATTACTGAGGTGGAGAAAGACTGTGCTCAGGAATTTGATCTTCCTGCCCATGAAGAGTTAGCCCACAAGAAATATGTTGCTCAAGTCTCTATGCCAGTTCAGCCTGAAAGAAGGAGAAGTGATAGGCTGAAAAAAGAAATCCATGTGACCACAATGGAGAAGAATGAAGCTCTTGCAAAAAAGAGGAATCTGGAAGGTAATCAAAATATCCCTCATTCTCATAATATTGCTGATCAAAACATTGTTGGGAGACTAGCTAAAAGTATAGGTATCATAATTAAGAATGATGATTATGCTACTCTTGATCTGATGAAAAATTTAAATGAGGCAAATAAGAGCTTGCATGCTAAACATCTTACTTTTGTTGACAAAATTGATTCTGATATTGGTAATATCTTTATTCCTAATGAAAACTGTGATCATATTAATGAAAATTTGGATGAGGAGTATGAGGACGACAATTTAGAGTTCCTTCATTCTAGAGGAAAAAATGCTGACAATAAGAGGAAATGCAAGTTCTCCCCAAAGGGGAAGAAGCAAGATCAGGAAGATCCTGATCTGGATATTCATATTTCAGGGGCCAACAAGGCTCTTCTGAATATGAAAGGAAGGAAAAAGTCAAAGAAAAAATGGTAGTTAAAGGTTTGATTTGGAACTGCAGAGGTCTTAAGAAAAAAGGGGTGGCTACTTTTCTCAAGAATTTAATTTTTGATCACAAGTTTCATTTTATTGGGTTACAAGAGACCATGATGGTTGATTGTAGTAATTTTCTGTTTAGAAAGTTTGATATAAACCAGGAATATCTTTGGCAATGGAACCCTGCCAAAGGAAAATCTGGTGGGATTGTTGTGGGTGTTCTTTTGGAGAGATTTGATGTGGGATCTTTTAAACAAGGAGAATACTTGATTCAAATGAATCTATGGGATAAAGTTATGAGGACAAAGTGGAATTTGATTGTGGTATATGGTGCAGCTCAAGAAGAAAATAAGATGGATTTTTTAGCAGAACTATCTAGATTTTGTGTTGACAATAAGGAACCTTTGTTGATCGGTGGGGACTTTAATATTATTAGATATTCAAATGAAAAAAGTTCTTCGGATGGGGTTCATAGGCATACCCCGGTTTTTAATTCTTTAATTCAATTTTATGAGCTTAGGGAGTTGATCATGGCGGGTGGTTTGTTTACTTGGTCAAATAATCGCGAAAACCCTACTATGGAGAAGTTGGATAGAATTTTGGTTACAAAGGAATGGGAGGATATTTTTCCCAGTACTTTTGTTTCAAGATTACCGAGAGAAATTTCTGATCATAACCCTTTGATTATTTCAACAAGTAGTAATAATACACTTCCTTTCATTCAGTTCAAATTTAATCTCAATTGGTTGAGTAATCCTAATTTTTACCCTTTAGTGCAAAAGATTTGGAATAAACCATGTCATGCTAAATCTGCCATTGATAGGATCCATAGAAAACTCAAGTTAGTTAAGCAGTATTTTAAAGGGTGGGGGTTTAATCTGCAAGGTAAGTTGAGAAAAAAAAGAAGAGAGTACCAGCTGGAACTTGCTAAGCTTGAAGTTATTCAAGAGACTTGTGGCTTGAATGGAACTGAAATTGATAGAATGGCCTGGTTGATTTGTGAAAATTTAAAAAGTCTTCAAGAGGAGGAAGTTTACTGGTATGAAAGGAGTCATGCCAATTGGTTGCTTAAGGGTGATAATAATACATCTTTTTTTCATATGTGTGCAAATGGGAGAAAAAGAAAAAATTCTATCATTAATCTAGAAAAGGATGGAGTGCTGATAGAGGGGGATGAAAATATTTTGAAACATGCCACTGAATATTATGCAGAGTTGTTTGGCCCTTCTATATGTAGTAATCTTCAATTGGATCCTGAAATATGGAGAAATCTACCAACAATTTCTGATGATGAGAATCTTATGTTGTGTAGACCTTTTTCTGAAGTAGAAATTAAAGAGGCCCTGGATCAAATGGAAAAGAATAAGGCTGCAGGACCTGACAAAATTCCAATAGAGTTTTATCAACACTGTTGGGGGATTGTGAAATTTGATATCTTGGATTTGTTTCAGGATTTTTATAATCTAAAGGGTGATTTTAGTAGAATCAATTATGGAGTTATTACGTTGTTACCAAAGGTTAAAGAGGCCAGTAAAATTCAACAATTTAGGCCCATTTGTCTGCTAAATTGCCTATACAAGTTAGTTACTAAAACCCTGACCTTAAGATTGGAAGTTGTAGCAAATAAAATGATTCATGACAATCAGACTGCTTTTATGAAAGGAAGAAACATTATGAGTGGGATTTTATGCTTACATGAAATTCTACATGAGACTAAACGAAGAAATGAAACTGGGGTGATACTCAAATTGGACTTTGAGAAGGCTTATGATAAAGTAAGTTGGAGCCTTCTGTTCTCATGTTTAAAAAATAGGGGATTTGACAACAAGTGGTGTGAATGGGTTAGAAATGTGGTATCTGGTGGAACAAGTGTAAAGGTGAATGATAAAATTGGACCATATATCAAAAGTTTTAAAGGTGTAAGACAGGGAGACCCTTTATCTCCTATTCTCTTCAATTTTGTTGCTGATTGTCTTACAAGAATGGTTTTGAGGGCTCAGGCTGATGGTTTAATTTCTGGATTGATTAGTCACATTATTCCTAATGGGGTGGCTATTCTTCAATATGCTGATGATACAATAATTTGTCTAAAAAATGATGTGGAAGGAGCTTTAAATATGAAATGTCTGCTTAGTCTTTTTGAAATATTATCTGGGTTAAAAATTAATTTCAACAAGAGTGAGATTCTCATGGTCAATGATACTGATAATATTAGTGGAAGGTATGCAGAAATTTTTAATTGCCAAGTGAGCCTTTTTCCCATCAAATACCTTGGTGTTCCTGTAAGCCCAAGTAGGTTGAAAGTTAGAGATTGGTTGCCTCTTGTAGAAAAATGCAATAAAAAACTAGATGTATGGCAGGGTGGAACTATGTCCTTTGCTGGCAGAGCTACTTTAATTGAAGCTAGTCTCAACAACACACCCATGTATCATATGTCGGTTTATCTTTTACCCAAATCTACTATTGATGCTATGGATAAAATAAGAAGAACTTTCTTCTGGCAGGGAGGAAAAAATAAGAAGAAGTACCATTTAGTTAAGTGGGATATAGTTTGTAAGAATAAGAAAAAAGGAGGTTTAGGCATTAAGGATCTGAGGAAACTGAATATTAGTCTTTTATGTAAATGGTGGTGGAAATTAGAAAAAGAAGAAGGATTATGGCAAAAGATAGTTACGTACAAATATATGAGGAGTCACTCGATTCATGAAGTTGGGCATAGATTAACTGACTCCCCTGTATGGAGTGATTTGTTGAAAGTTAAAAGCTTCTATCTGCAAGGGAGGAATGTTCAAATCAATTGTGGTGATAAAACCAGATTTTGGTTGGATCCTTGGTTAAACAGTGAAACCTTATGTCATATAAGTCCAACTCTCTTTGAGTTATGTGATAACAAACATGTTACTGTTGCTCAAGAGAGAAATGGCATGGTTATGAACTTCAGAAGATGGATTTATGAGGAGCTTCGGGCTGTTTGGGAAAAAATTGGAGAAGACAAGAACAAATTCGTTTTAAATGATGAGCCAGATAATATTTCTTGGAAGAAAGGGAAGAATGGTAAATTTTCTGTGTCCTCCTTGTATGATAGTATAAATAGTGCTGAGGAAGGGAGATATCACAAACAAATTTGGAAGGGGAAAATACCTGCCAAAATCAAGATTTTTCTTTGGCTTATCCTTAATGATGCAGTGTTAACTAAGGAAAATTTAAGGAAAAAGAAATGGCAGGGTGACCATAAATGTGAGTTCTGTGACAATGTTGAAACTATTTCACACTTATTCTTTGACTGTCCAATTGCAAGAGTTATATGGTCTATTGTTGCAATATGCTTTGGTGCTAATAATCTTCCTAGAAACTTTGAACAGTGCTGGCAATGGTGTGAAAAGTGGTTCCCTGATGGAAGGAAGTTTCATTCTTGGGGGATTGCAGCTATATGCTGGGCTATTTGGAAGAGCAGAAATCGTGCTTGTTTTGAGAAAAAATTGATTAAAAATCCTTTTGAAATTGTATGTCATTTTTGTGCTCTTATGCGATACTGGGCAGGTCTGTACGAGGAAATGGATCAAGCTCAGATGCAAGAAGGAGTCAATCTGATGCTGCGTGTAGCACAGCAAGTTCTGGCAGCGCAAAAAGCTGAGCAACCGATTTCGCTTCTTCTCAAGGACGATGGTGACAATCAAGAGGACGAACCCAATTGATGAATGGTTTCTTCAGCTTCGAAGACCAAGTTTAGCTTTTGAGTGGTGAAATTATCTGTGTGTGATATGCTTACGGAAGTTGTCTGTTCTGGGGTTTGGTGGTTAGGGCTCTTTCAACAAGGATGGTGTGGTTTTTGTTTGTCTGCAGGCTAGCATGGACTTAGTTATGTGTGGTTTGTCATGTTGGTTTGGATGATGTGGTCTTTTCTGCGCTCTGTCTGATCTTGTAATATCATCTGAACGCTTGTATTTCCGTTTGCTGAAATGGAAATGGGGTTTCCTCATGTGGAAAAAAAAATGTTGCTCACTGTTTGACTTGACAGGGCTACGATATTGAGGATGCGAAACAGTTGTCTTTCAAAGGAGACATTGATGTCGAGTGAGCTTTGGCTGGTTATCTGCCCACTTCACCTCCTACTTTTGCAACAAAAAGTTATCTTCAGATGTCTAAACACAGTGGAAGGCCTCACCCTTGCCAGCTGAACCTGTTCAACTTTTTATTGCCAGCTGAACTTGTTATTGCTCGCTTCTTTGTTGCCTTGGTACATTTCTACACCTGAATAATTAGTCCGATCAATAGCAATTTACTGTTCAAAATTCTAATAAACAAAATGCTTCACAGAATGGAATAATGGAGGTCAATGAAGAGCTGAAGGATTGAACTATGATTTTTTTTTTTCCAGTGGATTCATTTTTTCTGTATAAAGAAGCTGAGCTCAGTATGAGTGAAAACAGTTGCATTGATCGATGCGTTTCAAAGTACTGATGGATGCGTTTGTTGATACACTTTCTCTTTGGCATTTATGCTCATTTGTAGACTATGAATCGAGTATTGGCAGACATGTTTCTTGACACCCTTTCTCAAGAGTGGTTCAAACAAAATTTCCTTTCATAATTAGAATTTGTACTTAGCTGGAAAAGTACTTAATGTGAACCGTAGCGTTAGCACGGGCAAAATACTAGTTATATAGTAGTGTCTGTTTGTGATTGCTTAGATGGGAGCGAGTGACGTCGAGCATTCGTTCTGCTAAGCTCGGATTAGGTCTTACACATCCTTCTCACGCCAGGCTAATCATCCGGTTTTGCGTCCAATCACTAGGAATAATTAACGCCACCATCAATAAGGTCTTCTCAGAGAGTTGTCTAGTCTTGTTTTCAAGAATATAGAATGCAATGAAATATAGATGAAACCATCGCTCTTAATGTATAGCTCTATTTTTTTCTATTTCATAGATATTTATTTATAGCCGAGTCGAAAGAGTTTTATTCTCATCAGACTCACTTTTTCTCTCTCTTTTAAAAAATAGTATCGTGTCATAAAGAAACATGACAACCTATTAATTAAGTATAAATGAAACTCTCATATAACTTTTTAGCTAAGAAATCTTTCATGAAACTTACACACCGAGACTAGTCTAAAAATGTCAATGTTCCTTGCTTCCTGCTAGTGACAAGGTTACTCTCATGTTTGTATTACCAGAAATGTTGGGTCCAGGATGTTTGTCCGCCCGGACGATTCTGATGGTGGGCCGCGACACAGCCCAATAAGAGCCTTTTATCTACTCATTCACTTGCTCCAATCATTCGGCCCTGTTTGGTTGGGCTGTGGCTTTTGGAAAAACTGTTGTGGGTTGTGGCTTTTGGAAAAGCTGCTGTGAGAAAGCAGCTGTGGGAAAAGCAAAAGCTCGTTTGGTTAGAGGTGTTGTTAAACTATAGGTTGTCTGAGAAATACATGTAATGCCCCTAAATGTCCGAGACATGTTTATATGGAAATTGATCGTAACAAACTAATTTGATCACTAGTTATCTTGAAAATAACTATTTAAGGAAGATAAAAGTATTTTTTATAGTTTCTTTTTCATTCCTTGAAGTGACTATTCCATATAAATAAATAGAACAATATCAATCAAAGGGGTGATACAATAATGTCATCGCTCAACATAACTAGCCTCCTCTCGCACTAACCAAAGCATCAGCTATCCTAGTACGAATGGTATTCACGGTATCCTCATTCTCCACATCCTCATTATCATCCTCTTGTGTTTGTGTCGTGCCACTTGTACGTTGTACCAAGTAGTCCTCATCACCATCACATCTGTCGAACTCCTTATCACGTAATTTGCTATCACGGATAAAATTATGCAAAGCAAGACAAGCGATAATAATATGCTTTTGAGTACGAGGATCGAAACTTGGCATGCTCTTCAAAATACGCCACTTCTGTTTCAAGACTCCAAAAGACCTTTCAATGACATTACGAAGGGACGAATGCAAGAAATTGAACACCTCATACTTTCCTTGCGGAGGCCCTGAACGATTCTGAAATTCTGGTATATGGTAGGTGCTTCCTTTAAAAGGTGCAAGATACCCAGTTCGGTTTGGATAACCCGAATCCACGAGATAATATTTTCCTACAAAACCAAATTAGTAAGGTACATCATAATATAATTATTGAGAACATAATGCAGGAAAACATTATTACCTTTAGGAGGCACATGAAATGAAGGAAAATTTGCCAACACATGATTGAGGATACGTGTGTCATGTGCAGAACCCGGCCAACCGGTTATCGCAAATATGAACCTCATGTCAAAGTCATAAATAGCCAACACATTTTGAGAAGTATATCCATGATGGTTTGTGTGGTTAACCACTTCGTCTAGAGGCACTACCACTTTAACATGTGAACCATCTATTGCTCCAATAGCTCCTTTGAAGTATGGCCAAAAACGGTTCTCTCTCACTCTTTCATGCTCCACAGAAAAAGTAGGATCTCTCGGCTTGATATTGTCCTTAGCTAATTTGCGCAAACACTTCAGCACTTCATGAAATTTGGTGTGAACGTCCAAAGTGACCGTGTGAAACGATTTTCAACTTGTGAAAATGATTGTGGTCCTCCGACGATCCACAAAAACATAGCCAAGGACTCAATAGATGAAACATTGTTGCTCGAGGTCAATCCATAGGTAGAGACTAGCAAGTCATGAAGTGCATGAAAAATCTCAGGGCCCATCCGAAACATCTTATAAAAATATCTCGGTCGTGACATACATCTTATGACCCATTGAATGCCAGTTTCTGGTGTTTCCCGATATCCACCTTTATTCAAATACTTTTCTGTGTACGAGTCACCCATTTCTCCAATAACAGCAGCATGTTGTGCAAGTTCAGCAAGCAACAGTAGTCCCTTTTTTGCTTCTTTCAATACAGCTCCCAATTTATCATCCATCTACATAATATAATAATAGATAAATAATATTTTATCAAACAGTACAATGATGGTTCAGGAACATAGGGTAACATTGGTACAGGAAAATAAATAACGTAGGGTAACATCGGTACATGAAAATAAATAACAAATAGTACAAAAGAAATAATCAAACAAACAATGGTTCAGGAAAACTAATGGCAAACAAAAAATCACTGCCGCTTCATCATCTCTTTCTCATGCTCCCTCTCAATCAAATCGAGTCTTCCTTCATTTGTCCGTAGAGAGCTAAAGAGCTCCCTAAAATCAGGCTGACGAATTAGGGAACTGGCTGTGTACATTAGCGCTGTTCCTTCTTGCACCCCACATTCTATCACCAACTTCACAGTCTCTGCAATGGAAGGAACAACGTTGGTTGGAGGAGCGGATGATGCTTCGACACTTGTAGAGATCCTCCCTGCTGCCGTTTCTATTTTCAAACAAGTGTTCTTGTACATACGAAAAAATGGACTCTTCTCATCCTTGTCTTCAATAGCAGTGGACGTCCCCTTACGTTTCCTTTTTCCTTGGTTTTCTGTCTTAGCAGCCTTTTGTGCAGGTTTTGGTACTTCCTCTACATCCTCATCAGTTGACTCATCGGAGGATATATCTCCAGGACACGATGCCGACGACCCACTAACATGTGATTTGCCAAAAATTATATGCATATCTTCAAGATACTTTGGTCCTTGCTTTCAAAACTTCACATGGTTGCATTTGATTCCTTTCTCAGGGTTATTGCATCTCTGAAATTAAAAAAATAGCAAGGCACAACAAAAAAAATGAAAAATATATTTACAATGACATTTTTCTGGTCTTACAACAAGGTGTTCCTTCCACCATTCGTCTGAGCAATCAACAGTTCTTTTTTCTGCATCCCATCCAAGCCCAGTCGCACAATTTTTGAACTCCATGAACACTGTATATTCCTTTTTGAAGATATCTAACTTGTTCTTCAATTGTTTTTTTTACGCTTATCACCAGATTTATCTGCAAATTTGGAAACAACATTCTTCCAATCAGTAGCGGTGAACATTCCGTTCGGCCTATTCCCCGCTTCTATCTCTTCTTTACACGCATCGAACAAACTCCTCACAAAAGGATCACTCCAATCTGCCTTGTCACTCATTCTTGAACCAAACAAATTTTTTTATCAAACTACTGTTGAACAATACTCCCATTGCGAGCATAACTGACCACATAAGAATAATTCACAGAAAACAGAAAAAAAAATTGTTTCTCTGCCCCCTGACCAAACCCAAACTATTTGAACTCTCATAGACAAACTGTATAATCCATTTTTCAGTGTAAAATGAAAAGCAGTTGACTGTTAGCCTTTCCAATGTCCTTTTGGCAAGGCAATTGCAAAATGTAAAGCCCATTCAGTGGACAGAGGACACAGGACAAAGGGGATCAGAAACTAGCTACTACTAACATCAAGTGAACAGAAAAAAAAAACATTGCACATTCATGTTGGTTCATGCAAGGACGACAAAAGAGATTTGACAGTAATCAAACAGACGAAGCGTAGTACAAAAGGGGATCATACAAACCTTGTTGGTTCGTCACCGGCAGGAGACGAGTCCGTGGAGGAGCAGGGTGAACTGCCGCGCCCTTGGAGGTTGTTCCCGGCCAATCTGCGACCGGTGCTTGGAGGTTGTTCCTGGCCACTCTGCGGGCGGTGCTAGCAGGTTGCTGCAGTCCTCCAGGCGGCGTGCAATCCTCTAGGCAGCGTGCAGGGCTCCCGGTGGGGAGGCGGAGGTGGATCCGGTGGGGTGCGCCTGACGGGACCGGTGAGGAGGCGGACTCCGGCACCAGTGCGGCGCAGGCAGGCGGATCCGGTGGAAGGCAGACTCGCCTGGTGCAGGTGCGGGCGTAGTCAGGGAGGGGACTGGTCGGAGATGGAGCTTGGCGAGACCAGCGGGGGTGCGGGGAGGCGTTCGAGCGGGACTGGTGGGCGGCGTCTCGCGGGATCGGTGGGGAGGCGAACCCTAGCCCGGCGGCGTCGGGTGGAGATGGCGGCGGGGGCGGCGGGCGGATGGGGGCGGAATAGATAGAGCGAAACGTTTTTTCGGCGTCATAACCAGTGGCAGTGGGTAATTATCTCCAACTTCTTCTTCCGAAAGCCAGCAAAAGCAGGAGGTAAGGTGCTTTTGGATTTGTACTACACCAAAAGCTGCTTTTGGGCAAAAGCATTTGTGACTTTTGAGCCCTTTGGTTGGCTTTTGGCTTTTGCAAAAGCAAAAGCAGGTTAGAAAGCCCAACCAAAGGGGGCCTAAAAAAGAATAAACTCATCTCACCTCAGAGCCGCAACAACGCTCTGTAGCCACACTTCACCGCAATGCCTTGGCGACCATGCTTCCCACTGCAACTCTCTCTCCATCGCGCCTCCCTCTCTGCCAGCTAGCATCTCATGGAGTCCGAGTATAGTAGTTTGTCTTCCTCCCTCTCCACCACATCTTCCATTCGTCTCAGCCTTCTTCATCGTGTAGATCTGTTGTGGCCTTCTCCAGCTCACAGATCCGTCATGGCTTTCTCCATCAGACCTACTGCCACCGATGTGACGAGCTCTGCACTACCAGTGAGCTCTACAACGGTGAAATCCACGGGCTGACGAGCCTCCAGTTCCAAGTAACAAGGAGTGTTACGCTAAAAGAGCATGTTGCCAATATGTATTTTCAAATGTTTCAGATGTCTTAGAGGTATGTTGCAAGTGTTTCATATTGGAAAAGTAGATCTAGTTGTTGCACATATGTTGCAAGTGTTTCGGAGACATGTTGCAAGAGTTTATTCAAAATGTTTTTATCTGATTCAAATGTTTCAAGTATTTTGATTTGGATTTTGCGTTTCACACGTATTGCAAATGTTTAGGCAGATGTAAAATATATTTCACACATATGCTTCAAATGTATATTGCAAATGTTTCATCTCCTTCAGACGTAATTTGCAAGATTTTTCATGTTTCGGACGTGTGCTTCAGAGAGTCATGGAGCACAAGTTGTGCACCGATGGATGGGCGCGCTAGGGGTCGATGGTCGAGACGCATGGCAGGGTCTAGGGGCCTGGAGAGTGCAGTTGGGTCGTTGAGAAGGAGCGGTAGGTGCAACGTCAATAACATGGTATGTAACGGGCGGGAAAGCACAGGGAGCGGTACGAGACCGTTTCTGCCTGTGCGTGCAACTTTGGCGAACAGGAAAACACAGAAAGTAGTGCAGGACGGTCCCAGTCTGTGTGTCCCGGCGTCGTCCGAATCGGACGTTAGCAAGTCTGTTCCATTAACGGCTTTGCTTAGATATGTTGCATGAGTAGTTAGGATCTTTGACTCTTTGTCTGTGTTTGGGACACTCAGGCGGTGGGAGTGGGACAACCCTCCTACCCGCGGCACAGGAAACACCAGCCTACCCATGGGCTGACGAGCCTCCAGTTCCAAGTAATCAGGAGATGTCACACTAAAAGAGGTATCTTGCCAATATGTACAATGTGTTTCGGATGTCTTAGAAGTATCTTGCAAGTGTTTCGTATGGATGTTGAAAAAGTAGATCGAGATGTTGCATATATGTTGCAATTGTTTCAGACATGTTGCAAGAGTTTATTGGAAAAAAAATCTGATTCACATGTTTCAAGCATTTTGATTTGGATTTTATGTTCACACATGTTGCAAATATGCGGATGCAAAATATATTTCACACATATGTTTCAAATGTATACTGCAAATGTTTTATCTCCTTCAGACATAAATTGCAAGGTTTTTCATATTTCAGATATGTGTTTCAGAGTCATGGAGCACGGGCTGTGCACCGAGGGAACGAGCGCACTAGGGGCCGGTGTTCGAGGCGCGTGGCAGGGCCTAAGGTCCTGCAGAGTGCAGTTGGGCCGCTCAGAAGAAGCGACGGGTGAAACGTCAATAACATGGTACGTAGCGAGCAGGAAAGGGCATGGAGCGGTGTGGGACGGTTTCTGCCTGTGCGTGCAACTCGAACGAGCAGGAAAATGCGGAAAGTAGTGTGAGATGGTTCTGCCTATGCGTCTCGAGCATCTCGGATCGGACGTTCGAGCGCGAGCAAGTCTGATCCATTATCGGCTTTGCTTAGATATGCTGCATGAGTAGTTAGGAGATTCGACTGTGTGTGTGTTTGGGACCGTCAGGCGGTGGGAGTGGGACAACCCTCCTACCCGCGGCACAGGAAACACAAGCCGTAACCGTGGTGGTGTCTTGCACAGTGTAAAGAATCAATTTTTCTCGTGAGGTCTACGGGGCCGTTTGGGAGAGCTCCACGGAGCAGATTTTCAGGGAGAATCACTCTCTGGCTGACAAACGTATTTTTCAGCGAGAAGTGATTTTTTGCTGATTCTGTGAAGTGATTTTTTAAAATGAATTAAGAGGCTGAAAGCTGAAAAAGTAGATTCACCTGATTCTGTGAAATGATTCTCTATCCTGATTTTGGGAGTTTAGGCTAAAGACTCAAAAAGAATCTATTTTCAGCCACAAAACCATTTCACCAGAAAATCTGGGAGTACAGCTGGAGAATCAGGGAGCACAGCTCTGCCAAACAGGTCTGTACCGTTTACCGAGATTCTTTTTCGATTCTCGTAGTGGCACGACAATATTGTCCGTATATCCTATTTTCAACGGAAACAATCACGTCTTTCATCTCACGCTCGGCGCCCACTAACGCACTAGCGCGCTCCTCTTTCTTGTTCATGTAGAGGAGCTGGGCGGCTGGCTGATCTGACTTCAGGCTTGTGAGGTGGGCTCCGAATCGGCCGGCCGGCCGGCCGGCGAAAAGGAGAGGCCGCGCGCCAGCCACCCACCACACGGCCACGGCCTCTCTTCCAACAAACGAACGGATTGCTTCAGCCGCAAGCAGCTAGCTCCTTTCTGAATTTCGTTCTCAGCATACTAGGCGATTATGCATCATCCATCGCCGGCCATTCCATTCCATTCGGGATCCTTTTCGAGTGCTGGATCGGATCAGATCAGCTTGGCTTAAGGCGGCCGGCACCACCCACCACATGACCTGATGGTGGGAGCAAAAGCTCGGTCGCTGTCACACATATGGGCCGGGCCCGGCCGGCACGGGCTGCTGTGTGTGTGTCCTGACGCAAGACCAAGACGTACGTGCGCCTGCTTTCTGTTTGGTTTGGTTCCAATGGCTGGCGCTTTCGTTCCTGCGAGCTGCGAGGATAAGAAATGGAAGTGCATCTGCGGTCCCGAAAAGGATACAAATCGAATTAAATTAAGTGCCTGTTTGGTACAACTCACAACAGCTTATTAAATTTAGTGCCTGTTATGAGCTGTTGTGAGCTATTTTTTTTTGCCAAACACTATTTTACAAAACAGCTTCACCCATAAAACTGTTTTATTCTCCCTCTCACAAAAACAGTTTCACCCATGAAGCTGAAAAAAGTAGCTTTTCACAGCTTACACCTCTATTTCTCTCTCCCAATCATGCATGAAGTTGTTGGTGAAGCTGTTTTGCCAAACATTTTTTTCAAAACAGCTCAGCTTCACCTAGTAAGTTGCTCATGAAGCTATTTTCTAAAAAAAAAAACAGCTTCGTTAGTGAAGCTGAGCTGTACCAAACGGGGCCTTAGACTTTGCATTGTCGTGGTATCTCTGAATAACCGTGAGCCGTTCGTTTAATTTGATCGGACGGTTATGATCACATATTATATCGGAGGTAATATGTGAAATATAATTTTAATTTTATTTTGTAAAGTAAAATCAAGGACTTAGATTTATTTGAGATATTACCTCTTAATAAGAAGTAAAATATATACCATAGCATTGTCCATTAAATTTTGAGTCTAACCAATTTTATATAAAAAAAAGTGCCAACAAACTCATCATAAGAAATTCTTCCAAAAATGATTCATCATAGTATAGGCAATAACCCGATCTGTTCCTTATTACTATAAAAGGCCTTCACAAATTCAGAACAAGTTCATCAACAATAAGCAAAACAAAATCCATCTATTTTATGCCCTTCGTTAATGGCTAGGATATATCATATATAATCCCAGTCAACTCAATTTCCGGTCATCTTAGGCTAATACATGCCATAAAAATAGCTGGTTCTAATCAGTTGTCGTTGTGGGTTCTCAAAAGACATTATACTCCGTCCGTATAGGAAATAGATGACGTTTTGGACATGATTTTGGTCAAACATGAATAACTTTTAAGTTGTTGAATTTGAAAATATAAAAATCATATGAATGGATTTGTCCTGTAAAATACTTTTATAAAAATATACATATATCACTTTTTGATAAATACTTTTTAGTATAAAGGAGTCAAAGTTATACTTTGGAGACCGCGTCGATGTCCAAAATATTATCTATTTCCTATACAGAGGGAGTATATTTATTTTTGTAGCCGATGGGATTAGCGATAATCTGTTGCAAAATATATTTTAGTTATGGCAAATCATTTTTCATTATCGTCTTCCATAGCTACACAATTAAAGGTTTGAATAAAGGGTAAATAATACTTTTGGTGATACATTTCTTTCATCTAAAATACAAAAAAAAGATGCTTGGTTTTAGAGTTTGATATATATATATATATATATATATATATATATATATATATATATATATATATATATATATATATATATATATATATATATATATATAGAGCGTCACTAGCTATCAGTTCCCGCAACCATAAAAGTTACTACTAATTCTCACCCGCAATTGTAAATGGCAGCCAAACCATTCTCTCTTCCATCCCGCAACCGTAAAAGTTACTACTAATTCTCATCCCACAACCGTAAATGTTATCCAGATCATTCTTTTCCTTCTATGACATTTACGGTTGCGGGCTGAAATATTTACGGTTGCGGGATCGCTTTGCTAGTGGATACAGAAAGATGGTTGTTGGTAAAAACATTTACGGTTGTGGGATTTAGGATGCTCCATTGGTGTCGGTGTTTCTACCCAGGGGTATGACACTAACTAGTAATATGATCGCGTGCTCTCTTTCTGGATGGTGATGCAAGAAGACACAAGATTTATCCTGGTTTGGGCAAAAAAGGCCCTACGTCCAGCGGGGGGAGGAGATTCTTGTAACAACCCACAAATTCCTACACCAAAATTCACAACTATAAAATTTTTCTTTTCTTTTTTACCTTGCATGATGAGTGTGACAACTTACTTAAGCATATGCATTAACATTAGTAGCATAGTAAGTAACTAACTAACTAATTAATAAGCATATGGGATTTGGCTCTTCTTGGATTTTTGGGTGAAATGCATATATAAATATAATTTATATAAAACTGCTACATGAGAATTCCATAATCCTCAAATCTAAAGACAATACATTTAGATGAAATTAGTTTAAACACAAAGCTAATCAGGAATTAAACAAACAAATGAAAATTAAAGAGAGGAGAAATGGAAGAGAGGCCGGTTGGGCCAGAACACCGCGCACACGGCCCAACCGACCAGCACAGCGCGCGGCCCTGCCATCGCGTGCACCCGAGCGACCAGCACAGCGCGCGGCCCAGCCTCGCGTGCACCGAGCGACCCACGCAGCCGGCCCAGCGTCTGCACGACCGAGCCCAACCCCGCGCGGAGCTGTTACGCCAACGCTTGAGTACCGGCCACGCTAGCTCTGTGGCGCCGACAACCCGACCCCACACGACAGCGAGCATCGCCCTGTTCATCTTCTTCCGCAAGAAGGAGGGCAGAGCTCGGCGACAGGGGCGGCCCCACTGTACTCCCCTCGGCCGACCGGCTCTAACAAACTCGCCAGCCTGTCCCCCACCGTTCGAATCAGAGCCGTGCCAACTCCGAACACCTCACGGCCCTCCGATCAAGTAGACCCCACCCGATCTCCGTCCGCCACCACATGAACCGCCGGCTATAAATCCCCACCTACCCTCGGCGACTCCCTTCACCAGCATCGCCACGCTGTGGCGCAACAACCCGTCACACACCGAGAGAGAGATTTGAGGGCGGGGGAGGAAGGAAGCCGGAGGCGGGAGGCGGCAGGGCGCCGCCGCGAAATCCGTCGGCGCCGAGGAAGAGGACCGCGAGCGGAGCACGGGGAGAACCAGGAGCTGCACGGCACTGCAACCGGAGCTTCACGACACCGAATCGCCCTGCACCGCTATCCTATCTTCACCGCCATCACGGTAAGCCACATGCCACCATCGCCATCCTCGTCCTCTGCATCGGCCATGGCGCCCGTACCGGAGCGCGTAGGCCAGAGCCTCTACCGGCTCGGAGCGAACTCACGCCACCGCGCACACGTTGTTGCCTCATGAACCGCACCCGAACTAGGTATGGAGACCAAACTCACGGCGATGAAGCATGTACACGTCGCCGCGGACTGACGCGCTGCGGTAAGCCGTTGTCCCAAACGCTATAGCCTCTGGAGACGATGCTGGTTAGCCGAACGTGATCACCACTCGAAGAAGAATCCTGTGCACACTTTAGTTGAAGCCGTAGACCGAGGAGCGCTCTAGCCGAGAGGACGAAACGCCGAGACCATGCACGACGTCGCGGCTGGGCATGCCGTGGCGAACCGATGCTCCAGTTGCCACGGGCCTCGATTTGGGAAACAAACTGAACATATAGCATCGCCGGGTGATGGAGGACACCGAGCACGCCGTAGCATTAACTGGTGCCCATTAGTGAGCTGTTCCGATGTCGCATGGTCGTGCCGCTGTGTGCCGCCGTGCGGGATCACACGCATGAAGTTGCTGCCGGGGTTACCGAGGCCAGCAGCATGATCGGGAGGCAATAGAGGAGAAGTGAAGGAGACCGTACGCCTGAATTTGGTTGGGGAGGAGAGGAACTAGCCGGGCGACATAACACCGCCGCGGTTCGGCCGCCAGACCCTCTACGCCGGCCGCTGGGAGCACTGGATCAGGCAATTGGTGGTCTGGATCGAACCGCCGTAGAAACACGATCACTCTGGAGCACAGAATCGAGCCCGAAGAGGAGAAGTTGAGCACCGGCGCAAGATCACCGTTGGCGGGGCGCCGCCGTAACAAAACGGAGGAGAAAGGAGAGAAAACGCTGAGGCTCGAGGCGGAAGGAGGTCTCGAAGCAATTGTCCGTCTCGCCCGAGGCTCGAGGCGGAAGGAGGCCTCGGAGCAAATGTCCGTCTCGCCCGAGGCTCGAGGCTGAAGGAGGCCTCGAAGCAATTGTCCGTCTCGCCCGAGGCTCGAGGCTGAGGGAGGCCTCGAAGCAATGGTCCGTTTCGCCCGAGGCTCGAAGTTGAAGGAAGCCTCGGAGCAAAGCACCGACTCGCCCGGGGGTCGAGTCCGAGGGAGGCCTCGACTTACTCGAGGGTAGCGTCCTCGGCATCACTGTCCGAGGGAGGCCTCGATTCACTTGAGGGACGCGAACAGAAGCATCCGAGTTAACGTAATGCTGACGTCATGCTGACATCAACACCCGTTGACCAAGTCATCGCTGACCGCGGACCCACCTGTCATTTCACTGACACCAAACGGACCAGTCACAGAGCGACACGTGTCAGCACCTGGTTAAATAGGCCATTTGTTATTTTCAGAAAATAGAATAAACTTCGGAAATTCATAACTAATTCATACAGACTCCAAAAATAGTGGTTCAAGTTGCTAAATTCCTCTAAAATCGAGATCTACCTATTGGTACCATGTTTGAGTGCATTTGGACCTTTTGAATTTTCATTCGTTCTTTGTGCTATTCTATAGATGTCGCTAATGCGACCGTTTTCGTACGTTTTCAGAGCCGGAAGGGACGCCTGACAACGAGGATCACGACTACGAGGAGGAACAAGGCAACGATCAATCTCAAGGTGCCACAGCCCATCCAACCTCGTAGATCTCATTACGCATGCTAAATTACATTTCTAATTTACTTATGCTCAGTATAGGACTTGCATGATAGATTGCTTGTAAGCCCATACCTTGACGCAACCTATTTCCTGCTACCCAGCTGATAGGATAGACACACGCGCCGTAAAATACTATCTTGATTATATCTATTTGAGCTATGGTGAAAACCGGTGCATAATGTTTTACGGTGTATATCGGGGAGTGTGCTGCCTGTGTTTTGGGTGAGTATGGTGGTGAGGGTTGTGTCGACCAAGCCGGAATATATGACGAGCCTGGTGCGAGTCTTGCCGTGGGGCATATCTGGATGCCCCTGTGGTATAAAACCTGTGGCGGGTTAAATGGTGACATGAGGTGGATCTGGGTGTGAGCCGCTGGTGGAGCCCAGATCAGGAGCGTGCTGTGGTGGCACATATAATGAAAACCTTTGAGAAGACATTCCGGCTTAGTCACCCTAGTTTGGTGCGGGATCTGGACCACGGGGAAATACCTTTACAAGCCACTCGCCCCTTATGGACGGGGACGGTCGGACTACCTGGTAGGGTAATGCCATTACTGCTAGGCGAGAGAGTGCGAGGAAGGTACGGGTATCAGAGTCCCACACCCTTCCGAGACGATCACGGCTCCCCCTTCGGGAGAGGGATCATGACTTCACAGACTTAGCCACCCAGACATACTTGAGGTGAATCCAGGGCTGAGTGGTAGGATGGCATTACTCTAGGCTGGCAAGCGGCCGGTATCCGCCTAGGCACATCCGGGGTGCTGATGATGGCGATCTTGTGGATATTGTAGAACCTCTGCAGAGTGTATGGTTGATCGATCGATACGTTGGCCAATTCGTTGGCCGCGGACCCTTTTCCCTGACCTGTTTCCGACTAGTGAGAGCTTCTCTTTTCTCCCTCTGGTAAGAGTGTGCCGGCCGTGAGTCAGGTGAGACTGCGGGCCGTTGAGACAAAGGCTGGGAGGGAGCTGGCCTCTGTCGACTGAGCGAGAGTATGTGTGTGTGTGGGAATGGTGTATTGGTGATGGATTCGGTGATAAGTTTAAATGGTGAAACATGATAAACATACTTATTTATTATACTGATCTGCATAGGAAAACCCAGCCTGATAGGTCTGAATTTCTTTTACCTGTTGCATCCACTACCACATATAAAACATTTAGGATGGGAAAGTGTGGCCAGTACAAATCGTACTGAATATTGAGGTTTCAGGTTCCGAGGAGGAGTACCACTCCGAGGAGTTCGATGAGTAGGGGGTTTTCGCTTCTACGCTCAAGTTGGAGTTCGATCGCGCTTCTTCATCTACTTCAAGCTGTTCCGGATGTTGTTTATCTAAATTTTCGCCTGTTGGCGATGTAATATTATCGTATTAAGTACTTTTTATTATTCGAAGTATGGATTATGATATTTGACTGGATTATCGGGTAATTTGACTCGAAAGAGTTTTATTACACTTGACTCTGTGGATTTTCCCTTCGTGGAAAATCAGGTCATTTCAGTTGGTATCGGAGCCATACTTGACCTTAGGACGAAAACCCTAGGAAATGGACGTTAGAAACAGGAAGCCACTCTTCTTCGGTTATATACCGACCCTGCATTTACTTTTCAATGCAAGGCTTATCTTACTATGGACTTGCTAACCTTAGCTTTCGATATGTGCAGATGGAGACAACCCCGGTGTATCCGCCGCTAGGACCTTTGCTCAGCCTTACTGCAAAGTGTGTTTCCAACGGCGAAGGGATCGCAGGAATTCCACTTACCCTGCGTGAAGTCCTTATGGCATTGGGAGTCCCAGTTGATCAAATTCTGTATACTTGTTCTGGAGAGCCAGCACCCGAGGGCGGACTCAGGGCACCTATAGTGGCTAGACTGGAGATACCCGCAAGTCAAACCCTGCCATCCGTTCCAGCTTACTCAGAGATGGTGATTGGAGAGACCATTGATGAGTGCGTGCAGGCAGTATCCTTTCAAGCACTCAAGGTAGTAACACGAGACAACAACGACCACTTGAAGAAAACAGAGTTCCGGTTACTACCCCAGGCCTTACACCCTCACCTCACTCAGGTTGAGCAGGAGCATGCCTATACCCAGACTGTACTTGCCGAAGCCGATCCCTGCCTGCGCACCACAGCTTACCATTTGTATGATCTGAACAGCTATGCAAGTCACCTCGAGCTCAAACAGACTGCAGCTCGCAACCACCTGATGGAGTGCCAGGAAGCGACCAAGATTGAGAGATCCGTTCAGGAGGAACTAAGAGCTACTATAGCAAAACTACAAGACAAGTTGGAGCGACAAGAGGAAAGGCACAAGGCGGAAGTGGCAGATCTGCGATACAAGGCTGCAGATTTGGGAAACGACAACTGGTACCTGGACTGTCGAGTGCTGGAATTGCAAAGAAATCTAGAAGAAAGGACCGAAGCAATGAACCAGAGTTGGAATCGGAAGAAGAATCAAGGCATGGAGTTTCTGAAACTTCAAAACAAGGTGAAGGCCCTGGAACAAGAAGTCAAGGAGATGCAGGTAAAAGCGTTGCGTAACCAAGGCCACCTGATAGAATATGTCAAGAACACAGAGTACTTGCAAGAGAAATGCGAGCGAACTCGGGATGCCTGGAAGAGGTCAGACAGAAAACGACTCAGGGAGATGAAGAGCATCTGGGAGAAACTACCCAAAGAAGAACGCGTCAAAATCCGACCCAGAACTGAGGACTTTGAGTTGGCACCCACCCGACTCAACCTCAGCGCTTGCCCTGTTCTACCTGGAGCCAAGCCTACTGAAGAGCTTGCCGAAGCACTTAAGTATGTAGCCCGACTCCACAAGACTAACGAGGACATCGAAGCTGAGGACAGTCGCTTCCCGGAAGCAGTGTACGGGCAGGAGTAGGTGTGAGTGATGACCCTGCGTGGTCATGTGATGAGTTCCAGTGTGTGTCACCCATGAGATGTATTCCCGAGTTGTACCCACGATGCGTAGTACGAATAAGTTAATTATTTAAAAAAAAACAAACATGCTATGAGTGTTCGGATTTTATTGCGTCTTATGGATCTTTATCGCTTCTTTGTTTGAGTGCAGGATAGAATAGTGTTTCTGTAAATCGTTGAACTGACTCTAATAAACTTGGAAGCAATGTTTAAATAGTTAATATATATACTAAAACTCTATCTATCTTATGACACAGATGTCGCTACGCCGCTCTGTACGTCTGAGTCACCCGCGTGATCTGACTCCTGAACCCGCTGTAAGAGCTGGGCGACTCCGTGGACGAGGACGCGGAGCGGGAAACGGTCGTGGCCGTGGAGGAAGACGTGGAGTACCATTCAATATGGAGCAGACACCACCACCAGCAGAGGATGACCATGTTCCCGCTGATGATCACGTGCCAATCGGCGCGGCACCACCGCCTCCACCACCGCCAGCACCACCAAGTCTGGCTGAAGTGATGGCTCAACAGACTCAGCTACTAGCTGCACTCGTGGAGGGTGCAAATCGTCGCAATGGTGGTCAATACAATGACTTTCAGAGGAAGCTTGAAGGATTCATCAAACTCAGGCCACCTACCTATGATGGCACCGATCCTGATCCACTCGCTGCCAACGACTGGCTGCGCGAGATGGAAAAGAAGCTCGACCTTACCATGCTGTCCGATGAAGAGTGTGTTGGAGCCGCTACCCATCAGCTCACTGGTGCAGCCCGCGCCTGGTGGGACAGTTTCAGTGACTCTCATGAGAATCCAGCTGGGATTACTTGGGATGAGTTCGTGGAAGCTTTCACTGACTATCACGTTCCTGAAGGCGTGATGCAAGCTAAGGCAGAAGAGTTTCGTAACATTAAGATGGGGAATGAGAAGGTTACTGAGTACACCACCTGCTTCACCAACCTACTTCGCTTTGCACCACCTTCTATAGTGACCAGCGAAGAAGAGAAGTTGTACTACTATCGCAAGGGTCTCAGTTCCCGCATCAAGGTGAATATGGGAGGAGTTAAAAGTCACACTCTGCGCGACCTCATAGATCGCAACATCCAGATCGAAAAGGATCGGAATGAAGCTGGAGAAGAGTTCAGAGAGAGGAAGCGCAAGGCTGATGGTTCCTTTCGTCACCCTGAGCGCAAGAAGGCACGAATGACCCATGTTACCAGTTACCCTCGCCCTGGATCCAGTAGGAGCGGAGGCTCGCATTCTGCTCAATACACTCGCTCATACCAGGACCGTACTCCGGCTCGCACTCAGGATCGTTCAGGAAGCTTTCGTGCGTCACAAGACCGTACTGCTCAGAATCGCACTGCACAGAATGCATCTACTTGGAAGGCACCCACACCAACTTCTACCAGTGGAATGCCTTGGACATGTTTCAAGTGTGGACAGCCTGGCCACAAGATTGCCAACTGCCCAGAAAATGCCAAAGCCCAAAAGGCACCACCAAGAGCTCAACCTCAACCCCGGGAATCTGCTTCCCGTGGTCGCCTTACTCACCTGAATGCTGAGGATGCCCAAGATGCCCCAGATGTGGTATACGGTATGTTTTTGGTTAACGGCATTAGAGCATCAGTTCTTTTTGATTCAGGAGCTACATGTTCTTACATATCATCAAAGTTTGCACATGAGCATTGCATTCCGGTCAGCCCACGCCAACTTCCAATCATAACTAGCTCACCCTTAGGAGACCTAAAGAGTACCCATATATGTAAGGGAGTGAAATTAACCATCGAGGGATTAGTTTTCACAGCCGATCTAACCCTACTACCTTCTACCAGCCTAGAGGTTATTTTAGGAATGGACTGGTTAACCAAACACCGGAGTATTATATCTTGCTCACCCAGATACATCCAAATAACCCATCCAACAGGCCAAGCCGTACGATGCACACCCCAAACCGAGAAAACCTCTAACCTCCTGTGTGCCCTTAAAACCAGGGTCAAACCCCAGGACAAACCTTTGACAGTAGATGATGTGCCCGTAGTCAGAGATCATACCGATGTGTTTCCGGAGGAAATACCAGGTATGCCCCCGGAACGGGAAGTGGAGTTTGTGATTAATTTATTGCCGGGGACAGGGCCTATAGCCAAAAGACCATATCGCATGTCTGTTGATGAATTGGCTGAATTAAAGAAACAGTTAAAGGAACTTGCTGATAAGGGATATATCAGGCCTAGTGCATCACCTTGGGGTTCTCCTGTACTGTTTGTGAGGAAGAAGGATGGCACAATGAGGATGTGTGTTGATTATAGGAGCCTGAATGCGGTGACTATCAAGAACAAATACCCGTTGCCGAGGATTGATGACCTGCTTGATCAGTTGCGGGGTGCTAAGTACTTTTCCAAGATTGATCTCCGATCAGGGTATCACCAGATGAGGATCAGAGAAATTGATATTCCCAAAACAGCTTTTGTCACGAGGTATGGACAGTATGAATTCACAGTGGTACCATTTGGACTCACGAATGCACCTGCTTATTTCATGAACATGATGAATAAGGTGTTTATGGAGGAGTTAGATAAGTTTGTCGTAGTATTCATTGACGACATTCTTATATACTCAGCCACAGCGGAAGAGCATGAGCTGCATTTGAGGACTGTACTTGAGAGATTGGCACAAAATCTGCTTTATGCTAAGTTCAGCAAATGTGAGTTCTGGCTTGAAGAAGTGACATTTCTGGGACACGTACTATCAGCTGAAGGAGTAGCTGTTGATCCCACGAAAATAGAAGCTATCAGAGATTGGGAATCACCTCGTAATGTGGGTGAAATCAGAAGTTTTCTGGGATTGGCGGGATATTATCGTAGATTTATCGAGAACTTCTCGAAGATTGCTCGACCGATGACCAATCTGTTGAAAAAGACACAGAACTTTGAATGGTCAGATGAATGCGAGAATAGTTTTCTTGAGCTAAAGAAGAGACTCACTACCACCCCTGTGTTAGCTCTGCCAGACATCAATCAGAGTTTCGTAGTCTATTGCGACGCCTCCCGTCAAGGACTTGGATGCGTTTTGATGCAAAATGGAAAAGTAATAGCATATGCCTCTCGACAGCTGAAAGACCACGAGCAGCGATATCCCACTCATGATCTCGAGCTTGCAGCTGTAGTACATGCACTAAAGATTTGGAGGCACTATTTGATAGGCAACAAGTGCGATATTTATACCGATCACAAGAGCCTGAAATATTTCTTTACTCAAGAAGACCTAAATATGAGGCAGCGCCGATGGCTCGAACTTATTAAAGATTATGATCTAGAAATTCACTATCACCCAGGAAAGGCCAATGTTGTGGCAGATGCACTCAGTCGCAAGAGTTATTGTCACACCCTAATAGCGGAATCTGTGCCAGCTGAACTGAAGGAGGAAATTGATCACTTCCAGTTAGAGATCCTACCGCATGGATTGCTGAATGAGTTACGGATCCAATACAACCTCACGGATAGAATCCGCAAAGCTCAGGAGAATTGTGAGGAAATGGAGCATATCCGGAGCTTGATGAAGCTTGGGTGTCGCACCGATCACCGAGAAGATGACCAAGGAACTCTTTGGTACAAGGATCGAATATGTGTACCCAATAACCCGGAGCTTCGTAATGAAATATTGACTGAGGCACACGACTCTAAGTATAATATTCACCCTGGAGGAGCCAAAATGTACCAAGATTTGAAGAAACACTTCTGGTGGAAAGGCATGAAAACCTCTGTAGCAGAGCACGTGGCAAAATGTGACACGTGCAGCAGGGTTAAAGCAGAGCATGGAAGACCTGCGGGATTACTTAAACCACTAGAAATTCCTCAGTGGAAATGGGAATGCATAACCATGGACTTTATAGTTGGGTTGCCAAGAACACAAAAGGGCAACAACTCTATTTGGGTGATTGTTGACAGGTTGACAAAAGTGGCTCATTTCATACCTGTTAAGACCGCTTATCCCACTGAGAGATTAGCAGAATTATACGTGGATCATATCCTTAAGCTTCATGGAGCACCATCAAGCATCGTGTCTGATCGGGGACCACAATTTACTTCTCAATTTTGGAAATCCTTGCATAAGGCAATTGGGACGAAACTTGATTACAGCACAGCTTACCACCCACAAACCGACGGGCAAACAGAAAGAGTAAATCAGATACTGGAAGATATGCTCCGAGCCAGTGTGCTAAATTACGGCAAGGATTGGGAGAAATGCTTAGCACATGCAGAGTTTGCGTATAACAACAGTTACCAGGCTAGCATTAAGATGTCCCCATTTGAAGCCTTGTACGGAAGACCATGCCAAACTCCGTTAATGTGGTCTAACCCTGGAGAAAGATCACTCTTCGGACCCGCAAAAATTAAGGAAGCAGAGGAAGGGGTGAATCAGGTTCGAGAAAATTTAAGGATAGCACAAACCCGATACAAGAGTTATGCAGATAAAAGGCGAAAAGACCTCGCATTTGAGGTAGGAGATTTTGTTTACCTAAAAGTGTCTCCACTTCGGGGCACCATCAGATTTCATAAGAAAGGAAAGCTTGCACAAAGATTCGTGGGACCATACCAAATTACTGAGAAGGTTGGAAAGCTTGCATATAAACTAGACCTACCTAAGGAGTTAATAGGGGTACACCCTGTGTTTCACGTATCTCAGCTACGTAAATGTTTACGAGTACCAGAAGAGGTTGTGCCCACTAATGCACTTGATATACAAGATACACTCGAGTATAGAGAACATCCAATCAAGATATTGGGATGGGACACAAAAGAGACCCGAAGCAAGGTTATCAGAATGTGTAAAGTTCAGTGGAGTAACCACACTGAAAGAGAAGCAACGTGGGAGAAAGAATCCGATCTACGAGTGCAATTCCCCTACCTATTCACCGGGTATGTATCAGTTTAATCTCAGGGTCGAGATCCTAATAAGGGGGAGGACTGTAACAACCCACAAATTCCTACACCAAAATTCACAACTATAAAATTTTTCTTTTCTTTTTTACCTTGCATGATGAGTGTGACAACTTACTTAAGCATATGCATTAACATTAGTAGCATAGTAAGTAACTAACTAACTAATTAATAAGCATATGGGATTTGGCTCTTCTTGGATTTTTGGGTGAAATGCATATATAAATATAATTTATATAAAACTGCTACATGAGAATTCCATAATCCTCAAACCTAAAGACAATACATTTAGATGAAATTAGTTTAAACACAAAGCTAATCAGGAATTAAACAAACAAATGAAAATTAAAGAGAGGAGAAATGGAAGAGAGGCCGGTTGGGCCAGAACACCGCGCACACGGCCCAACCGACCAGCACAGCGCGCGGCCCTGCCATCGCGTGCACCCGAGCGACCAGCACAGCGCGCGGCCCAGCCTCGCGTGCACCGAGCGACCCACGCAGCCGGCCCAGCGTCTGCACGACCGAGCCCAACCCCGCGCGGAGCTGTTACGCCAACGCTTGAGTACCGGCCACGCTAGCTCTGTGGCGCCGACAACCCGACCCCACACGACAGCGAGCATCGCCCTGTTCATCTTCTTCCGCAAGAAGGAGGGCAGAGCTCGGCGACAGGGGCGGCCCCACTGTACTCCCCTCGGCCGACCGGCTCTAACAAACTCGCCAGCCTGTCCCCCACCGTTCGAATCAGAGCCGTGCCAACTCCGAACACCTCACGGCCCTCCGATCAAGCAGACCCCACCCGATCTCCGTCCGCCACCACATGAACCGCCGGCTATAAATCCCCACCTACCCTCGGCGACTCCCTTCACCAGCATCGCCACGCTGTGGCGCAACAACCCCGTCACACACCGAGAGAGAGATTTGAGGGCGGGGGAGGAAGGAAGCCGGAGGCGGGAGGCGGCAGGGCGCCGCCGCGAAATCCGTCGGCGCCGAGGAAGAGGACCGCGAGCGGAGCACGGGGAGAACCAGGAGCTGCACGGCACTGCAACCGGAGCTTCACGGCACCGAATCGCCCTGCACCGCTATCCTATCTTCACCGCCATCACGGTAAGCCACATGCCACCATCGCCATCCTCGTCCTCTGCATCGGCCATGGCGCCCGTACCGGAGCGCGTAGGCCAGAGCCTCTACCGGCTCGGAGCGAACTCACGCCACCGCGCACACGTTGTTGCCTCATGAACCGCACCCGAACTAGGTATGGAGACCAAACTCACGGCGATGAAGCATGTACACGTCGCCGCGGACTGACGCGCCGCGGTAAGCCGTTGTCCCAAACGCTATAGCCTCTGGAGACGATGCTGGTTAGCCGAACGTGATCACCACTCGAAGAAGAATCCTGTGCACACTTTAGTTGAAGCCGTAGACCGAGGAGCGCTCTAGCCGAGAGGACGAAACGCCGAGACCATGCACGACGTCGCGGCTGGGCATGCCGTGGCGAACCGATGCTCCAGTTGCCACGGGCCTCGATTTGGGAAACAAACTGAACATATAGCATCGCCGGGTGATGGAGGACACCGAGCACGCCGTAGCATTAACTGGTGCCCATTAGTGAGCTGTTCCGATGTCGCATGGTCGTGCCGCTGTGTGCCGCCGTGCGGGATCACACGCATGAAGTTGCTGCCGGGGTTACCGAGGCCAGCAGCATGATCGGGAGGCAATAGAGGAGAAGTGAAGGAGACCGTACGCCTGAATTTGGTTGGGGAGGAGAGGAACTAGCCGGGCGACATAACACCGCCGCGGTTCGGCCGCCAGACCCTCTACGCCGGCCGCTGGGAGCACTGGATCAGGCAATTGGTGGTCTGGATCGAACCGCCGTAGAAACACGATCACTGTGGAGCACAGAATCGAGCCCGAAGAGGAGAAGTTGAGCACCGACGCAAGATCACCGTTGGCGGGGCGCCGCCGTAACAAAACGGAGGAGAAAGGAGAGAAAACGCTGAGGCTCGAGGCGGAAGGAGGTCTCGAAGCAATTGTCCGTCTCGCCCGAGGCTCGAGGCGGAAGGAGGCCTCGGAGCAAATGTCCGTCTCGCCCGAGGCTCGAGGCTGAAGGAGGCCTCGAAGCAATTGTCCGTCTCGCCCGAGGCTCGAGGCTGAGGGAGGCCTCGAAGCAATGGTCCGTTTCGCCCGAGGCTCGAAGTTGAAGGAAGCCTCGGAGCAAAGCACCGACTCGCCCGGGGGTCGAGTCCGAGGGAGGCCTCGACTTACTCGAGGGTAGCGTCCTCGGCATCACTGTCCGAGGGAGGCCTCGATTCACTTGAGGGACGCGAACAAAAGCATCCGAGTTAACGTAATGCTGACGTCATGCTGACATCAACACCCGTTGACCAAGTCAACGCTGACCGCGGACCCACCTGTCATTTCACTGACACCAAACGGACCAGTCACAGAGCGACACGTGTCAGCACCTGGTTAAATAGGCCATTTGTTATTTTCAGAAAATAGAATAAACTTCGGAAATTCATAACTAATTCATACAGACTCCAAAAATAGTGGTTCAAGTTGCTAAATTCCTCTAAAATCGAGATCTACCTATTGGTACCATGTTTGAGTGCATTTGGACCTTTTGAATTTTCATTCGTTCTTTGTGCTATTCTATAGATGTCGCTAATGCGACCGTTTTCGTACGTTTTCAGAGCCGGAAGGGACGCCTGACAACGAGGATCACGACTACGAGGAGGAACAAGGCAACGATCAATCTCAAGGTGCCACAGCCCATCCAACCTCGTAGATCCCATTACGCATGCTAAATTACATTTCTAATTTACTTATGCTCAGTATAGGACTTGCATGATAGATTGCTTGTAAGCCCATACCTTGACGCAACCTATTTCCTGCTACCCAGCTGATAGGATAGACACACGCGCCGTAAAATACTATCTTGATTATATCTATTTGAGCTATGGTGAAAACCGGTGCATAATGTTTTACGGTGTATATCGGGGAGTGTGCTGCGTGTGTTTTGGGTGAGTATGGTGGTGAGGGTTGTGTCGACCAAGCCGGAATATATGACGAGCCTGGTGCGAGTCTTGCCGTGGGGCATATCTGGATGCCCCTGTGGTATAAAACCTGTGGCGGGTTAAATGGTGACATGAGGTGGATCTGGGTGTGAGCCGCTGGTGGAGCCCAGATCAGGAGCGTGCTGTGGTGGCACATATAATGAAAACCTTTGAGAAGACATTCCGGCTTAGTCACCCTAGTTTGGTGCGGGATCTGGACCACGGGGAAATACCTTTACAAGCCACTCGCCCCTTATGGACGGGGACGGTCGGACTACCTGGTAGGGTAATGCCATTACTGCTAGGCGAGAGAGTGCGAGGAAGGTACGGGTATCAGAGTCCCACACCCTTCCGAGACGATCACGGCTCCCCCTTCGGGAGAGGGATCGTGACTTCACAGACTTAGCCACCCAGACATACTTGAGGTGAATCCAGGGCTGAGTGGTAGGATGGCATTACTCTAGGCTGGCAAGCGGCCGGTATCCGCCTAGGCACATCCGGGGTGCTGATGATGGCGATCTTGTGGATATTGTAGAACCTCTGCAGAGTGTATGGTTGATCGATCGATACGTTGGCCAATTCGTTGGCCGCGGACCTTTTTCCCTGACCTGTTTCCGACTAGTGAGAGCTTCTCTTTTCTCCCTCTGGTAAGAGTGTGCCGGCCGTGAGTCAGGTGAGACTGCGGGCCGTTGAGACAAAGGCTGGGAGGGAGCTGGCCTCTGTCGACTGAGCGAGAGTATGTGTGTGTGTGGGAATGGTGTATTGGTGATGGATTCGGTGATAAGTTTAAATGGTGAAACATGATAAACATACTTATTTATTATACTGATCTGCATAGGAAAACCCAGCCTGATAGGTCTGAATTTCTTTTACCTGTTGCATCCACTACCACATATAAAACATTTAGGATGGGAAAGTGTGGCCAGTACAAATCGTACTGAATATTGAGGTTTCAGGTTCCGAGGAGGAGTACCACTCCGAGGAGTTCGATGAGTAGGGGGTTTTCGCTTCTACGCTCAAGTTGGAGTTCGATCGCGCTTCTTCATCTACTTCAAGCTGTTCCGGATGTTGTTTATCTAAATTTTCGCCTGTTGGCGATGTAATAAATGTATTATCGTATTAAGTACTTTTTATTATTCGAAGTATGGATTATGATATTTGACTGGATTATCGGGTAATTTGACTCGAAAGAGTTTTATTACACTTGACTCTGTGGATTTTCCCTTCGTGGAAAATCAGGTCATTTCAATTCTTGTATTACTTGCACCTAAGTGCTTGTACAGGGGCGAATACAAGCTCAAGGAGCGTGGACCGGAGTCCGGACTCGTGTGTGCGTGGTATTGTGTGGGCTTGTCTGTTTTGCCATATGTGCGTAACCGGCCGAGTGAAGGGCCCTGGTGTCCCCTTTTATAGAGCAAGGGGAGGTCAGGGTTACACAGGAGCGTGATACAGGAGTCGGGATGTACAACGTCCAATACGGAGGAGGGTAGGAATCCTGTCTTGTTGATGCCACTGGAGCCGACGTGGGGGTTGCTGTTGAGGCGTCCTTGAAGCATGGGCTCCATTCCTGGGCGTAGACGTGGAGGCGTAGCGACGTGAGGCCGTGCAGCGCCCATCCCGGTACATTCATGACGTGGCAGAGTCCCTCCGGGTCTTGGGGGTACCTGTTCTCAAATAGCAGGAAAGCCGTCAGGGCTCGAGGGGCGTAGGGCCGGCCTCAAGGTGGCGTTTACGGGGGGCTCGAGCCCCCGCAGGTATGGGCAAGTCCCGGAAAGCCCGGCCGAACAGCGGGAATCCAGGCTTCAAGAGGTGGCTCAAGGGTGCTACAGTGCAAGGTATGACTGAACGGTGCTGTACTTGCGCTTTTTTGCCTATGCTTGAGGTGAAAGCGAGATTTGACTGTGGCTCCGGTTTACTGTGGCGCACGTCGGGTTCCAGAGGATGTGACCGGAGTAGGTGAACGCATTAAATGCGCAGTGTGGGATTGGCATCCGATGTCTGGCACTGCTCGAAGGAGATGTGAAATGTCTCGAGGGATAGGCTATCGTGCTTGAGAGGCTCGAGGTCCCCGCGCGGGGTCTCGAGGAGCGGTGTACGGCTGTGGTGGGCTCGAGGCCTAGGTGCCAGGGCTCGAGGGGTAGGTTGCCGGGAGGCGGTTGGTAAGGCTTTGGCGAGTCTAAGCTTCCTGGCGGAGGGCCGGTGCGGCCGGCCTCGAGGGTTTGGTTTTTAGGGAGCTAGACTAGTTTCACCTCTTATTAATTGGTGTTCTAGGTTTAACTTGTTTGTTTTGCGTCGATTGGGGGTACCCCTTTGGTGTTCCCCCGACAGTAGCCCCCGAGCCCTTGTTTGAGTGCTTGCACTCGAGCAAGGGCTCCTCAGCGGGATCGTGAGGGTTAGCTGACTGGTTCTCGAGGGTTTGGCTGTGTTGATTCCGCGGGTGTCGCGCGAGCAACACCCGCGGGTGTAGCCCCCGAGGCCACGGGGGAGTGGTTAGGACTCCCTCGTGGGCTCTCTTACGCGTGCGAGTGTGAGTGTCAGTTACGTTTTTTAGGTTCGGGAGTGTCGAGCCCCCGAGTTTTTTACCCTCTTTCGTCGAGGGGTGTCAGGCTGAACCGACCGGCCGGCACTTCGAGCCGTCCGGCACGCCGGTTGCCCTGGCTTGTCGTCCCGCGAGTCCTTTCGATCGGATGCGAGGGGGGATGCCTCGTACTAGCATGAGCGGGCGAGTATCGAGGTTCCCGGTGAGCTGGTAACGGGGGAATCCAAGTGAGACCTCGTGCCCCGTTCGATGGGGTCGACTGTAGCCCGAAGGCGTTCTCATAAAGCATGGGCGCTCGGTCTGCAGGAGTGCCGGGTCCATTCGATAGGACCCGGTGGCTCGATGCCTCCCTTCGAGGGGATCTCTCTGCATGTCGTGCACCCTGCCTTGGATACACGTGAGGGGCCTCGAGGGCTTGGCCCTCGAGTGATGCCGTGAGTGGCGCCCCTTGGTGTCCCTGACTCGAATGCTCGAAGCCGGCTGTCGAACCCTCTTCGAGGGCCAGCCTTCGCTGCTTCGAGACTTAGGGCCGGGGCCCGTTTTTACCTTCCTGAAGAAGCCTCAGTCGCTTGGAAACCTTCTGCCCGTTGGGCGCGCCTTTTTAGGCGAGGTAGTGGAGATCGTGGCGCTAGGGCGACTGACAAGAATTCGGAGCGGCGGACGTGGTGGGCCCGGAAGAGCGGAGCGAATGCGGAGTTGTCGCGTGTACCTGTCGACCAGCTCGAGATGCGGTTAGGTGGGCACATTAAATGTATGCAGTTACTTTTTCCGCCGTCGTGGGAAACCCCACCCGTTGGGGTTTCCTCTTATAAATATCGAAAGAGAGGAGAGGAACCCTTTACTTTGTCTTTGCCTTCACCGCCGCCGTAGCCTCCGCACGCCCTCTTCCTGAGCCCGCAATTGGGAATCTTCCCGGCCGCCCGTCCGCTGCTCAGATCCGCGCCGTCGCCGCCATGGCTGCCCAATCCCAAGCGCTGCCGCCTGAAGATTGGATCCCGACGAAGACAACGCAGCAGGAGCTGGAGACGCTGGTGGAGCGGGGGCTCCTCCGCCCCAACCGGGAGAAGGGTCCCGCATGGTGGATTATCCCGTCGGCAGATCACCGGGAGCCGCACCCGTCGGCGGGGTACGTGGTCAGCTTCACGCGCTACCACCGCATGGGGCTCGGCGTTCCGTCGAGCCGCTTCATGCGGGGGCTGGCGCATCACTTCGAGGTGGAGCTGCAACACTTCTCCCCCAACTCCATCTCGCATGCCGCCATCTACGCCGCGATGTGCGAGGGGTACCTGAAGATTGAGCCACACTAGGAGATGTTCGTCCACCTCTTCCGGGGCGAGCTCTTCCACAAGGCCGCGAAGCCGAGCGGGAGAAGGCTCGCGCGTGTGGGCTCTCTTACCATCACCGCGAGGACCGGGCCTTCGTCGGCCAACGTTCCCCGCGACTACCTCCGCTACAAGCTGTCCACCAACCAGGCGGGGTGGGATGACCACTGGTTCTACCTGCGGAACGTGGATGGGCTCCTTCTGCAGTATACTGGCAGGGTCATCACCCATCGCCCGGAGAAGTGGAACTGGGGCATCGTGGCGGACAGGCAGCGCCACCTGGCGCCGCTGATGAACGTGATGAAGACGCTGGTGGAGGAGAAGAAGCTGACCGTCCAGGCGGTTATCTGGGCGTTCCATCAGCGGAGAGTCCTCCCTCTGGCGGACCGCCCCCTTCTTTTGTTTGAGATGGGGCCAAACGCCCCGCTTGAGGCACTGAATCGGTCAAGGATGGCCGAGGAGAGGCTGCCTCGGAACGAGGCTACCTCCCGGGTGACGCTCACCGTCCAGGGGACGTTCCGCCCAGAGGAGGCCGACCTGATCGTCATGGCACCCGACGAGGGGTGCCTCGACCTGGTAAGCCATCCTCGAGTTAGGCTGTCTCGAGCCCCCTCCTCCTCTCCCTTTCTTCGAACCTTGTTCGCTTTCCTCGTAGTTTTTTCTCATCAGGTTTCTTTTTGCAGGGGGCGTTCACACACCGTGCGTCGAGGCCCCCGGTGAGGGAGGACGCCGCGGAAACACAGGTGAGGCGCCTCTCTGCTCAAAAAGACAAAGAGAGTAAGGATGCTAAGAAGAAGAAAGAGAAAGAGAAGAATTTGCGTCGATCGGCTCGAGAGCAGAAGCTCGCGAAGGCTCGTCGTAACCGACAGCCTGGAGACGAGTCCCCCGAGCTCAGCTCCACGAGCTCGGAGGAGGAGGACGATGATGAGGAGGAGAGTGATGACAAGGGGATGGACGCGCGTTTGAGGCGCGCGGGGGTCGTCGACGTCAGGGCTGACCGCTCCTCTGTGCAGGAGGATATCTTGGAGGTCCCTTCAGCGAAGGGATCACGCGGGACGCAGCCGCGGAAGGCCGCATCAGGCCCATCCTCGTCGGAGGCTCAGGGCACGTCGAGCTCCGTGCCGGACGTGCCGGCTGTCGCGAAGAAGCCACGGACCAGGAGCGCTATCGCCGCGACGCAGAAGGAGACCACGGTCGCATCGACCTAGGCGGGGGGTCTCGAGAAGGGCCGGTCCTCGAGAAGCGGCCAGCGCGTCGAGAAGGACTCCGGGCCCGTCCGCCGCGAGCCGTCGAGGGCGACATCGAGCACGCGTAGGAGTGGGCATCAAGAGAGGGCATCGAGCCCCCGCCACCATGACCTTCGAGGTGGGAACCCCCGATCGTCTCGCGACGGGAGTCGCGAGCGACCCCGGAGTCCGTCGCCGCACCGTCGCCGGGAGAGGGAGGCGGACGCGGGGGGGGGGGGGGGGGGGGGCGACCATCAGCACGAGCGCCGGAGTAGGTCCCGGAGCCCGCGCCGGGAGAGGCACCCAGATGACCGCTCGTGGGAGACGCGGTCGCCCCCCCGGGACAGGAGGCAGAAGGGGAGCTCCCCGCCGGGGGCGATCCACGGGAAGCGCTAGGAGCTTTCCCCCCGTCGGAGCCACGTGGAGACGGCTCGGGAGCATGGCTCGAGCCATGGGGCGGGCTCGAAGCCCTTGAGCGGGTCCGGCAATTCGGGGAAGAAGCCCCACCCTCGCTTTGGGTGAGTAGGTCTCCTTAATTTCATCGGTAGGGAAACTTCACCTCTTTACCTTTGGTGATGAGTGCCGCTTCTGGTTTTTCAGGGAAAAGCGCTCCCGACAGGAGGCGGATTCCACGGTGTCCAAGCGGGCCAAGACCTCGAGCTCTGCTGAGGTCCAAGCACCTCGAGGTATGGCTCCTTCTTCTGCTGGAGAGGCCGCTTGGCTGGTGAAGGCTCGAGCAGCCATGGCTCGAGGAAGCCAGATGGCCGCCGCGGATCTTGGTGAGGCTGACGCTGTCGACCACGGGGGTCGAAGCTTTTTCTTGATCCTGACAATGTCGTTTTCTTTTTCAGCAGGGATCGCGGCTCCTGGCGCCGCGCCCGCCGCCACCGCGTCTGTCGCGACACTGCCTCCTCCTGCTCCGGTGGTACTTACCGAGAGGGCCACTTCTCCCCCCGCCATGACGACCATCTTGGGGGGAGCACCGGAGATAGGCGCGACTCCGTCGGCGTCTAAGGCCGGGGGGTCAGCGGCCCTCGAGACCCCAGTCGACGCGGGTCAACCCACGGAGAAGGGGCAGGAGGGAGAGGCATCGGTGGAGATGGTGCCGACGGTGGAGGAGCTCTTGGACGAGCTAGAGCGGGTGCCGCCTCCGGTCGAGGGCTCAACGCTGGGAGAAGCGCTCGAGGCACCAGCTAGGGGTGACAAGACGCCAGAAGACTCGGCGAGGGAGGAGAGCTTGGGGGCGAGCCACCCCTCGAGCGATCGGCCACCCCTCGAGTTCCCGCCCCCACGCGAGGTCGTGTCGTCGCCTCGAAAGGAGACGGAGCAGCAGGAGGAGACGGCGGAGGGGCGGAGGGAGCTGCAGCCTGCGCCGCCGGTTGATGGGCCGCAGCTGGCGCCGCTCGAGCTGGAGGAGGAGGGCCTGCCTATCGTCGAGCTCGATCGACCGGTGTGGCTGTACCCTGACGCGCCGAGCCCGTCTGGTGCCGTCATCGTCGCCGAGCGGTCGACTCGGCAGGGGGCCCCGCGGGAGGCGCGGCTGGTCTTCAGGGAGGTGGCTGAGCTCATGGCGGAGGCGGAGAGATCCTACGTCGAGGAGGCGGACAAGTCCGCGCGGGCGGCGGCTGCCCTCATGAAGGTGGAGGAGGAGCTCCAGGAGCTCCGCGCCGAGCGGAGTCAGAACGCGCAGATGGCGAGCCGGCTCAACGCGGCGCAGGCGGAGACCCAGGCGGCTCGTGACGAGGCCGCCCAAGCCAAGCGGGAGGCCACCGCCGCTCTGGCCACGGCGGAGGCGTCGAGGAAGGAGGCCGCCGACACCCGTAGCGAAACCGCCACCGCCCGGTCTGCGGCGGAGGCCACGAAGAAGGAGGCCGAGGGGGCCAAGGGCGAAGCCGCCACCGCTCGGTCTGCAGCGGAGGCGGCAAGGAAAGAGGCCGAGGAGGCCAAAACCAAGGCGGCCACCGCCCTGGCTGCAGCAGAGGCAGCGCGGCAGGGGGTGATCCAGAAGGATTTGGCCCTTGCGGAGACAGGCAAGCTGATCGAGGACCTTAGGGGCGAAAAGCTCGACGCGTTGTCCCAGAAGCGCACACTTGAGCAGCGCATCGAGGTCCTTGCCAGCGACTTCGCCACTCTGGGCGTGCACTGTCAAGGTAACTTTCATGCTTCGTCTTGCTTTCCTCTCAAGATTCTTGCCACGCCGCAGACTTACCTTTTTCTGTTTTTTGCATAGATGTCGAGAAGACCGCCGAGGAGCTCCGCAAGACGAACCAAACTCTCGTGGATCAACTCTAGGACGAAACCATGGTGGCGGAGCGGGCGCGTGTCACCCTTGACAGGCTCAGCTCCATGTGGGGTGTCGACCCGGTGGCCCCGGCGGAGGGTACGGTGGCTCGAGGCGACGCCCTGGTGGATGCCTTGTGCTATTTTGACGTGGCCGCGCGGGACCGCGTCAGGGGCGCTCTCCACCATGGCGTGAAGCAGGCGTTCGCGGCCATCCGCTCTGGCTTTCGTTACCCGGTCAACGTCATTGCCAAGGGCTTCGTCCAGATCGAGGGGAAGGACGAAGAGTGGAACGACCGCCGCGTCGAGAAGATTTTGGAGAAGGTGGAGAGGCCGGGGGCGGCGTTCGCCAAGCTCTTCGAGTAGGACGTGCTGCCTCCTGTTGCAAGCAGCGGTGTAGAAGGTCCCCCTCCTCCTTCCTTGGACGTCGAGGCTGAGCCCGTGGCGGAGGACCTCGGGGAGGAATTCCAGACAGACGAAGAATGAGGCCTGCGAGCCAAATTTGGGCGTCGAGGCCCTTGTAAAAATTCATATCATAACTTATGGTCCGTCGAGGCTAATATATGAAGATGACTTGTTTGTTTTACGGAAGCTGTTTTCTTTTCAAGTTTATCCGATCACTTCTCTTTATCGCAAGCTCGAGCTTTTACCGGCTTAGTCTGTGTTCTTTCGATATGCGCGAGTTCCTCGAGGGGAGGCGTAGGTAGGGTACCGTAGCCCTGGGGCGTGGGTGGCCGTCTACATCGACGCCCCCCAACTCTTGGAGGCTCGAGGTATCTACGGATTTAGACGTTGCTAGTGCGCTCGAGATGCGAATCGAGATGAGGGTCAAATTTTTGAAAAGAAAAACGCGCTTTTTCCGGGGTCTGGGGGGGAGGGTCCCCCCTGTCAGCCCCCGAGGGAGGCTTGACCCTGAGCAAGGCAGGGTCGAGGCTACCTTAAGTTGCTAAGTAATATGAAAGATGGTGCACGAGTTTGCTCATTCATATTAATCATGTTTGTGCAAAGCAACAAAATGAACAAGGCCTCGAGGCCTTTAAGGGTAGAAGCGACGTAGCTGAGATATGTTCCACGCATTCGTCAGGATTCTGCCTTGACCATCGTGGAGTTTGTATGTTCCTGGCTTGAGCACTTCAGCTACGGTATATGGGCCCTCCCATGGAGGGGTGAGCTTATGGCGCCCTCGATTATCTTGCAGACGTCGAAGCACGAGGTCCCCCACCGCCAGGTCCTTCTTGTGCACGTGCTTGTCGTGGTAGCATCGAAGTGTTTGCTGGTAGCGCGCGGAGTTGATGAGCGCCATGTGGCGGAACCATCCTGATTATAAGAGTTCAAGTACTGTCTTAGTCAAATCCGTCTGACTTCGACTCATACTTGATCCCATATAACCCCGGTAGTCCGGAAATCTCGAAGGATTTCTATCACCGTACAACATACAGGATCGCATCGTTCAAGGATTACATTCGCAAAGATACATCACAGAGAAACGAAACCGAATTTAAAGTATCAGAGTGCGAAATTAAAACAGAGTTATTACAATACCGAGTTTAAAAGTGCGGAAACTGAAATAGTTTAAAGCACGACCACCACACATGTGGTCCAGATAAACATTGTTTGATAAAACCAACTCACACAACTCACTCTTCCCTTTTTAGATAATGTGCCACTAGAAGTCTCAGACCAACAAAAGAAAAAGGGAAGCTTCTGGACGACCCTGCCCGGGGCCTACTCCTCATCACCTTCCACTGGGTAGAGGCAGTGCTTACAATAGCCGAAGTAGACCTGGCCATCTGCAACAACGAGATAAACCCTGAGTACGGGAATGTACTCAGCTAGACTTACCCGTCCAACTGAAAATAAAGACTCCAAGGGTATGCAAGGTCTTTTGGGTGGAGCTGGGATCTTTTAGTTGCGAAAAGCTCAATTTCAGATAAGAGGTAATTGATGATAATGATGAGCGGCCATTTTCAGACCTATTCCTTAATTCTAGATTTTTCACCTGTACTAGAGCACTCAATTGAATCTATCAATCAATAATATAACCATATCCAGTTGACTTATCCACATTTTAGTTGAACCTTTAATCATCACATGGAGTTGTATCGTGGTGAAGCTCGTCATAGTTTCCCACTAACCGGGGGAGACGGCGACTCGAATCGAATTCCAAACCAGCTGGTGAAAGACCTTTAATACCAGCCCACACTTTCCCCGTCGGGTCCATGCATTGGGCAACCGCTCGATGCTTGTTCGTGGTGGTAATCGTCGCGGTTCAAGCACGGACCGCCCAATTGGAACCTGGCGATGGCCTCATGCGGCAGATCACAATTTCCATACTAGAGGGCGCGACACGGGTCGAAACCGGCCCGAACAGCTTCTAATCGGCTTTGGGGTCGATGATTACGGCACCGACGTATCCCTAAGTAAAAGGGCGCGTTCAAAAATGAACGAGGGCCAACATCGATACAAACCTACACGATCCAACGGACGGACTGCCCCCAAGTTCCAACTTGGTGCCTTGACTTCCAGCTGACCGTATTTCATTACTACTTAGGTTCTTTTCTACGATAGCAAATATAGCCAACCGTGATTCGGTAACTACCCATCAGGGTATTACGGGAACATTCTTCACTACTACTTTTATTAAGCAAGCTAAGCAATTCTACATTGTAAATAAACAGCGGATAACAAGGTAGATATTAATCAATAACGAAGGAATGGTAATGCAACAAGTAGAATTCATTCCAACTCCTAAACCTAATGCATCACAATATAAAAGGACTCAAGTAATTTTAATTGCAAAAGATAGAAGGCTTAATATGCTCCGGGGCTTGCCTTGGGAGAAGATTGAGGCCTCGTGGGAGGGGCACTCAGGCAGGTTAGTGTCGCTTGCAGGGTCGGCTTTCTCGGCTTGCTGAAGCTCCGGGATCTCCTGCTCGACGTTTGTCTCCGACTCCTGGTCTTGTTCCTGAACTGTCGATCCTATTGTATGCGGTAAATTAAATAATTAATGCGGGGTGCAGGATATGGTGGTATGAAAGAACATTTCTTGCAAACCAACAAAACCAACTTGTTGAACCACTTTTGACATTAAGGCAAATACTTATTTATTTCATAAAACAAAATTCATTTATTCACCTATTTCTTATTTAATAATTCAAAAGAAATTCGAGTTTGAACTGCAAGTGCACTTTTCTGGATTCAGAAAAATCCACAAAAATTCCAGAAGGCAATTAACACTCACTGGACTTCACTGAACAATTTTCAGCCAGAAACAAAATACAGAACTGCAGATACAAAAATAACAAATAAACTGCTCAAAAGGTGCTTTGAACTAACTTTTTACACAAAATGTGTTCAACAGCAGATTTTATATTTTTTCTGGTTTCTTCTACCCTTAAACATTCTACTGTAGAAAACTTGTGGTCAGAGCATAAACATATAAGCCTACACAAAATAAACAAATCTATTCCAAATTAAACCATTTGAACTACAACCCTACTGAAAATGGGTGCTAAACTGCTTTTCATATTTTTCCCAGATTCTACTCCACATTTTATACCCATCAAGAAAATTCCATGAACAGAAACATTATACTATTTCTTATATGCATTTCCAAAGGAAAATACAGAAAAGTACAATTGTAAAGCAAACTTCAGATTCTTCCATACAATAGCTTATGTTTAACATTTTTCTTAGCCTGAACATGTCATACAGAGACTACACAATTTTTCCCACATTTTATTTCGATATATAAAATACCTTAATATTTATTCTAAGAAAACAACCAAAAAGGTCTTTTAATCATAACAGAAACTTTTCCCACATAAACAGTGCAGTATATATTTTTCAGAGGTGCAAATCATGATAAGAAACCTACACAAATTTTCCCATGAATTATCTCAACCAGAAAACACCTATTTTCATTTATCTAACAAAAGCTCACAAACTGAATTAAATAAAAACAATAATAAAAACTTTCACCAAAAATACTTTCATATTTTTCCATGATAGATCTACTCATAAACAAGCTAACAAAACTGAAAGTACTTTATTTGGACTTTTAAAACGAGCTACACAAAAATAACAAGCATTTCTGGAAAATAAAACAAAAAGGAAAACATTTGAAATCATCCCGGCTCAAACTTCGTGAACTCGGTCCATGGACCAGTGGGTGACTGACGCGTGGGGTCTGCTGGTCAACGGGACCCACCCGTCAGAGAGGGCGAAGCAGGGAAAGGTGTTGACCGGCGAAAGCTCGTCGGCGGTGAGGTCGCCGGCGGTGAGGCTAGGCTCGATAGACTCGGCTCGACGAGGCGCATCCAGCGGTGGGGTCGGCTTGGCCAGAGGGTGACCGAAGTGTGCCAGCGGCGAGCGGTGGCGGACGGCGGCGGCGACACACGGCTACGCTGTTTCCGGCGGTCGCCGGTGAAATTGGGGAAGGCATAGGCTTACTCGAGCCCTAGGGAGGCTATCGGAGGGCTCGGCTTGGCTCGGGAAGCTCCGAGGAAGCTTGGCCACGTGAGCGGCCATGGCGGACGGTGGCGGGGCTTGGCGAGGCCGTGCCCGGCGGTCGCTGGCCAAATTGGCGCGTGCGCAGTGCTTTGTGAACCCTAGGGAGCTACGTGAGTGGGTTGGTTTGGCTCGGATGGCTCCAGGGGAGCTTGACCACGTGAGCAGGCCGCGGCGGCGCCCATGGCGCTCGGCCGGGGGTATAGAGAGAGATAGGGAGTGGTAGAGTTAAGGCTAGTTGGTGTTCTCACCTTGCCTTGGCTCGGTGAGGCTCGAGGACGAAGGAGAGGAGGCAGTGGCGCTCAGGTCGGGGAGGAACGACGTCGCGGGCTCAGCGGTGGCGATGGCGTCCGCGACGGCGCTCTCCGGACTCCGGCGTCAGCGAGGCTCGGCCGGTGGCGCTAGCGCGAGCACCGGGCGTGCAACGGCGAGGCGGAGCAGTGTACGGAAGTTATCGGAGGGAGGTGGACGGTGATGGTTGGAACGGCGGTGCGGCTCTCGGCGCCGAACGCGGCGAGCAGTGAGGTGCTCGGCGTGTTTGCGGGATAGAGAGGGAAGGGAGCGAGGGCAGGAGCGAGTGAGGGGGCTTGTGAGCGTGTGTGAGAGAGAGGGCGAAGGGTGCTTGGGTTTTGGCCGGGGCCTCGGCCGGCCGGTGGTGGTGGTGGGGCCCGGCGACGGGACGCGGCGCGAGCGGCGAGGCAAGCGCTACAGGCGAGGCGAGCGCGGAGAGGGCGAGCGAGATCTTTGCGTGATCGCGCGGAGAAGGATCGCACGGGGAGTGGCGGAGGCGGATTTGCTCAAGCATTGCCGACCACGTGGCGCAGTCGCCGGCGTACGGCGCGGCCGTGGTCGGGGCTAGCGTGCGCGGCGCGCGCGAGCGCGCGGGAGCGGGCGCGGGCGAGCTGGGCCGGCGCGCGGGCGCGGAGCTGGGTTGACGCGCGTGCAAGGCGGGCCGAAAGGTGGGCGCGGGAAAAAAAAATCATTTTCCTTTTTCTTTTTCCAAAAACTTTTCAACTTTGACCATTCAAAAACAGTTTCAAAAACTCCAACCCAGGCTTTGACCCAAATATAAAAGTTACTCAAAATAATTTTCTCTACAACCTTCATATAAGACACTTTTTCTGAAAACCATTTTTACAATCTCCTTATAATTAAAGCCAATTTTGAAACATAAAACATTTTGCTTAATTCATTTTTTTATTTAACAAACCATTTTGAACTAGGTCAAAATATCAACATGAAAAGCACTCTACTCATTATTCTCTATTTTATAAAACTATTTGCCAAAACAGAAATCCATTTAAATCATCGAGTCAAATAGAAATCCAAAATCCAACAATTAAACAAAGACAAAAGCACTCTTATGCACATGAAATGATGCAATGCATTACTTATGGTCTTTAGTAGCTAATGGGGTTCCTAATGCAGTGCTTGACACTAGGGTGTCACAACCCTTCCCCCCTTAAAGCAATCTCGTCCCGAGATTTGAGTTACGTACCAATCTTTATAAAAAGCGGGGTAGTTTACGCGTAAGTACTCCTCCGTTTCCTAAGTCACATCGTTGGGTCCGTGATTGCTCCAGAGAATCTTGTAAGTCTTCACTGTTCGGTTGCGAGTTTCTCGGGTCTTGATGTCCATTATCTCCCGAGGTTGTTCATAGTATTCCAGATCTGATCTGATTGCGACATCTGGGATCCGAACTTCTTCTTGTTCTGGAACTCGAAGACACTTCTTCAACTGGGACACATGAAACACGGGAAAAACTGTGCTCATCTCTGGGGGTAACTGCACTTCATATGCCACTTCTCCCTTTTTCGCTATGATCTGATATGGTCCCACATATCGAGGTGCTAGCTTTTTCTTAATTCCAAAACGTTGGACTTTTCTCATGGGTGAGACCTTAAGGTAAACATAATCTCCTATTTGAAATTCCAGGGGTCTTCTCCGTATATCGGCATAACTCTTTTGTCTGGATTGTGTTACCTTAATGTGTTGCTGTACTGTCTGCACAATCTCTTCCGCATCCTTTACGTAATCCGACCCATAGAATCCTCGATCTCCCGATTCAACCCAATTTACTGGGGTTCTGCATCTTCGTCCATATAAAACCTCAAAAGGTGTCATCTTTATACTTTCTTGGTAGCTGTTGTTATAAGAGAACTCGACGAGGGGTAACCATTTCTCCCATGATTCTCCTGAAGATAAAACACAAACTCTGAAGATATCTTCCAAAATCTGATTTACTCTCTCTGTTTGTCCTGCGGTTTGGGGGTGATAAGCGGAACTTCTTACCAACTTGGTTCCTAGCTCCTTGTGCAACTATTCCCAAAAACGCGCTATGAACTGGGGTCCTCTATCAAAGACAATCCTTTTTGGAACTCCGTGTAACCTTAAGATGTTCTGAATGTACAAGTCTGCATACTGATGCGGTCGGTGGGTCGTCTTAACTGGTATGAAGTGAGCCACTTTAGATAACCGATCCACGATAACCCAGATAGAATCATTTCCCTTTTGAGTGGTGGGAAGACCTGTGATGAAATCCATACTGATTTCTTCCCATTTCCATTCTGGAATAGATAACGGTTGCAACAGTCCGGCGGGTCTTAGGTGTATAGCTTTTATCCTGCAGCAAGTATCACACCTTGCAACATAAGCTGCAACTTCTTTCTTCATCCTAGACCACCAGTACCTTGTTCTCAGATATTGGTACATCTTACTGCTTCCTGGATGGATAGATAACTTTGAATTGTGAGCTTCATTCAGAATCCTTTCTTTCAGCTCTGTGTCCTTAGGAACAACCAACCTCTGGTTATACCACAAGATTCCCTATTCATCAGTCCTGAAGTTCAAAGAACTACTGGTTTCCAACCTCTTCTTGATCTGACAGATCTCTTCATCGGTCCTTTGTCCTTCGATGATGTCACTTTCCAGGGTACACTGAAGAGTGATGTTGTTCACCATAACGGGGTGCATAAGGTTAAATCCATCTTCCAATAGTGGTTGTAGGGAGTTGCAATGAGTCTTGCGACTCAAGGCATCGGCTACAACGTTCGCTTTTCCAGGGTGGTAATGCTCTTCAAGGTTGTAATCCTTAATCAACTCTAACCATCTTCTCTGCCTCATGTTCAACTCTGGCTGGGTGAAGATATATTTCAGACTTTTATGATCAGTGTACACATGACATAGGTTTCCCATAAGGTAATGCCTCCAGATCTTGAGTGCATGCACGACGGCTGTCAATTCCAAATCATGAGTGGGGTAATTCTCTTCGTGCGGTTTCAACTGGCGAGAAGCATAGGCGATAACTCTTCCATTCTGCATGAGTACACATCCGAGTCCAATCTTAGATGCGTCACAAAACACATCAAAAGGTTCCTCCAAGTTTGGCTGAGCCAGAACAGGCACGGAAGTCAACAACGTCTGCAGAGTGCGAAAAGCTGCTTCACACTCTGGAGTCCATTCGAACTTCTTGTTTTTCTGCATTAAACGGGTCATAGGCTTGGCTATTCTTGAAAAATCCAGAATAAATCGACGGTAGTATCCTGCCAAACCCAAAAAGCTGCGAACCTCAAAAACACTTGTGGGTGCTTCCCAATCCATAACCTCTTGCACTTTAGAAGGGTCTACAGAGATCCCTTCCTCTGAAAGGACGTGACCAAGGAAAGGTACCTTCTTAAACCAAAACTCACACTTGCTGAACTTAGCATACAACTTATGCTCTCTAAGCCGGGTCAGAACAACTCTTAGGTGCTCAGCATGGTCCCTTTCATTCTCAGAGTATACCAAGATATCATCGATGAACACTACAACAAACTTATCCAACTCTGGCATGAAGACCGAATTCATCAGGTACATGAAATGGGTTGGTGCATTGGTTAACCCAAAGGACATAACTAGATACTCATAGAGTCTGTATCTGGTAGAGAAAGTTGTCTTTGGTACATCTTCTCTTCTGATCTTAATCTGATGGTATCCTGATCTCAGGTAGATCTTGGAGAACACTTTCGCCTTTGATAACTGATCAAACAAGACATCGATTCGGGGTAAGGGATATTTGTTCTTTATAGTTACTGCATTCAACGGTCTGTAATCCACACACATCCTCAAAGTTTTATCCTTCTTTTTCACAAAGATAGCGGGACATCCCCAAGGTGACGAACTAGGGCGTATCAAACCCTTATCCAAAAGCTCTTGCAACTGAACTTTAAGCTCTGCTAACTCTTTAGCGTGCATTCTATACGGTCTGCGAGATATGGGTGCCGTTCCAGGGATTAGCTCTATAGCAAACTCCACATCCCTATCTAGCGGTAGTCCAGGCAACTCATCAGGAAAAACATATGGAAACTCACACACTATTGGGATTTCAGCTATTTGCTTTGCCGTGATATTGAACAACACTCCAATCTCATGGGGGTTTCGAGGTAACTTGAACCGAAAAGAAGATCCATTCCTGGGACTAACCATGGACACTACTCTTTCTACGGTGTCTAGATTAACCTTCCAGAGTTTCATCCAACCCATACCCAAAATTACATCCAGACCTAGACCAGGAATCACTATGGGGTCCATTATGGCCTGTTTATCCCCAAAGGTCATTTCCACTCCTTTAGCCATTTTACGCGCGGAGAGAACAGCTCCGGCGGAACTTATCTGATATCCCCGGTCTAACTCTATCAACTCAAGATTACTTCTTATAACAAAATTCTCACTTATGAAAGAATGTGATGCTCCAGAATCAAACAACACAACTGCGGGACATTGATTAACAAGAAATGTACCAGCGGTGACAGGCTCTCCTGCTGGCACTTCTTCCACGGTGGTGTGATGCACATGACCCATACGAGGTGGGGGCTGAGTGTACTGCTTCTTTGGGCGAGGGCACTGACGTGACAGATGTCCAGTCTGACCACAATTGTAACATGGCCCAATCACATATGGAGTCTTGGGGCCTCCTGCACTTCCTGCCTTATTCTTGTTCTGCATCATGGGGGCGGTGTAGGGCTTCTGAAAACTGGGACGGGGACGGTTGGTGGTGATCTTCCTCTGTGGGGGACGGAATCTTGCTCCTGTAACAGGCGGGCGATACGGGGTACGTGCTCCGAAAGGGGTCCTCTGTTGAGACGAACCTCCTTCGTTCGCACGACGGCGTGTCTATGTCGCCAGCCGGCTGTCATTGGCCTCTTGATTTAGGCAGTCACTGACGAAATCACTGAAGGTGGTGCGGTGACTGTTGCCCATCTTGGAAAGCATGGCGGCACTCATGCCACGCTTAAAGCTTGCGATCTTCTTGGCCTCAGTATCCACAAAGTCTGGGGCGTAGCGAGCTAGGTTGTTGAAACTGTGGAGGTACTCGGACACAGATCTGGTTCCCTGGGATAATCTCATGAACTCTGCAACCTTCATTTCCATCAAACCACTAGGGATGTAGTGGTTGCGCATAGCGGTAGAGAACTGATCCCAAGTGACACATGCATTTGCAGGCAAAGATGCACGATACTGGGCCCACCATAAACCTGCGGGTCCTTCCAGCATGTGGGCGGCGTACTCCGCCTTGAGCTCTTCCGTTAGACGAAGCAGACGGAACTTCTGGGTGATGGAGTTGAGCCATTCATCAGCCTCAAGCGGTTCGGTGACTTCTTTGAACACCGGGGGACGGGTGTCCAAGAAGTCACAGTAGGAGCTGTACTGGTTAGGCTCTGGGCCTTGGCGTTGATGATGCTGCTGCGCAGTGTTGTTAGCGATATTGCGGAGGGTGGCCTCCATGTGCCTCTGCATTTCCTCCATATTCCTTTGGCTGCCCAAGAACTGGCCGAAAAACGCTTCCGGCGTCATCGGCGGCGGTGGGGGAGGTGGCAAGTTCTCCTCCTGTCCTGCCCCCTGTCTGCGTTGGCTGCGAGTGTGTGCCGACATCTGCATATCGCATTAATAAGCAATCATTAGGTGATGTCACATTGATCATGAATAAATACTGCGCTGTACATAATTCAGAAATTTAGCACACGACCAAGTATAATTACTCATTTCCATACAACATCACAAAATAATCGCTCGAAATTAGATATGCAAACGACGGATTTCCATAAAAGGTGCCGGATCGAAGTCCGGACTTTGTCCAAAAGCTTACATGCCATCAGACATTTTAAACATAAAACCAGCACATGTTTAGGGCGTTACATCACTGTTAACACAGAATTTTCGCACTATGACAAGTGGGCCAGCACGACGCAGGTTCGGGAGAAATCGCCGCTTAAGGGATTCGGCAGGCAGCGAACGCGGTCGGCTAACTCGATGCATTCGGCAAGGCTGTGAGGGCGACTAGTCAATGGCGAGCGGGTTCGGCAATGAGGCGCTGCGGTCGGCTACCTCGGGTTAAGTCGGTTTGCGACAAATACGGCATATCAGAAGATTCGGCAATAGAAGATCTTGTCGTTGTTAGCACGTGCCGATTATTAAAGGAGGCTTAGAATAAAAGGCATCGCATTTTAGATAAGTTTCCTGTTTTATCGTTGTAATCGTGTCCTCCTAGGACTCGTAGGACACCAGGGTATAAATATAAACCCTGAGGCCATTGTAATATCTGTTCACAATCAATACAACCAACCCCGGCCCCGCGCCGTCTTCGAGTCCAAGTCGTGTCGTCGTGTTCTTCGAGAGGGGCCATCGATCCGTCGACCTCCGTAAGTTCCGGCAACCTTGCTATCATGTCTAGTATCGTGCGGCGGATTTAGATATGGTGCAAGTAGTCTCGTACGTTAAGCTTAGTATCGTGCGGCGGATTTAAGCTTATGACGGGAGGTCTTTGTTTATGTCTTGTATCGTGCGGCGGATTGAGACATGAGTAAAGATAGTTATCGGCTCTGTTAGATTTGGCAATCTGATAGATTCATTAAGTTATCTTGTGTTATGTGTTTTGTTACGTTTATTTCATCATAACACTTTTGCCCAATCTAGATACCGTCCGGTTCGGCTTCATCTTTATAGACCTGCTCTGTTTCACGTTTGTTATTGAAAGGTCTGTTATGCAGTAGATCTACTGTTCGTAATAGCCGAATTGGATCGTATCTGGGTTGCCACGTGGTGAGGGTTCATGCATGTTAAGTGTGTTCGATCTATGACAAGGCTAGGTGTCGTGCGGCAGGCGCAGACTTTAGATTAGCTTAGTCATGCTTAGCTTGTATGTTCAATCTCCATGGACCCCAACTCGGTTGTACAATCGAGATTGGTTAAGTTTTAACTTATATATAATACGTCATGCGAGTACGATTCTCATGCAAACGTGTTCGGCAACCTGTTATTCACGTAACTCTGTTCATATTGCCGAATAACCTTTAAACCCGTTGGCAGATAGCTTTCATAGCTATATGTCGTCGTAAGTGGCTTCAGGGCCGTACATCTTGGAACTGTCTGGTCATACCCGGCACGTTCCAGCTTTGTATTTAACGGTTTATCTCCCTTGTTAGTTGCAGGTCAAACTGACTGGCACGCACCGGACTTCTGAGCACCCGGGCCACAATTGAAGCCAGCTTCTTCGGCTTGCCGTGTGCCTGGCGCAGAGCGCCACTTTTTGCGCCAACACACTTTTTGGCACGCCTGGTGGGACCAACACTTTTTTCCTGCAGCAATGGTCGAAGTCACTGAAGCTGAGGCCAGCAACAAGGCGGGGCTCGTGCAGGTGCAGCTCACCGAACTACCCGACGAGTACAGAGAGCAGGTGGAGGATGCTTGTGCCGAATTCCAGGCCAAGTGCCTAGAAGCCTTTTCCAAGAACAAGAGCGGAAAGGTCCGCCGTCTGCACGATCTGCCGAAACCCGTCCAGCCCAACCCGAATGATCCCGGGGAAGCGGAGGCAGTGTTGAAAATGTCTCATATGATCAACGAAGCTGTCTCTGGTGCCATCGGTCGCATGCATGGGGCGTTTCTCAACACCTTCCGCACCATCATGATCGCCCAATTCGGCCCCAAGGCCGATGAACTTATGGAGGCCGAGTTTGGCCCTATAGCAGGACCACATCTTTTCAATCTGCCGAATCACCTCAAGGGGGCAGGAGCTGCTGGTGAGGAGACCCCGCCTAAGGCTCAATCGAGCGGGATGACCATTCAAGAGAAGCACACGCCAGAAGGCCAGTTGCCGACCATGGGTCAGCTCACGTTCGGCACTAAGGGTCAGCCGCCAGAGTCAACACGCAAGATCTCCCCGCAAACCTACAGGCTCATAAAGGACTACTATGGAAACGGGTACCATGAGATGCTTGAGCCTCACAACATAGAGGGTGCCCCACATCCAGGATACGGGAAGCCGACGGCCGAGAAAACCGCCGACTCTAATGTTGATGTCATGCTAGAGAGGATGGCAGATATGATGCAGCGCACTTTCGGCCTGAAGCCTAAGGGCACTTATGCTTACAGATCTCCGTTCCCCGAGTGGTTCCACCGTGTGGCTCTACCTCCCAGAGTCAAAGTGCCGACAGACCTGTCCAAGTTCTCCAGCTTAGACGACACTAGCACGGTGGAGCACATCAGTCGCTATCTGCTCCAGCTTGGAGAGGCCAATACCGAGGATGCCTTCAGGGTTCGGTACTTCCCGTCTTCGCTCACTGGGCTGGCGTTCGCTTGGTTCACATCTTTGCCACCGGGCTCTATTCTCTCTTGGGCAGACTTGGAACAGAAGTTCCATACGCACTTCTACACGGGCACCAAGGAGAAGAAGTTGGTGGACATCATGTATGTGCGCCAGAGGCCGAATGAGACACCGCAGGACTACCTGCGCAGGTTTAGGGAAGTCAAAAGCCAGTGCTTCGGCATGTACCTGCCGGACGACCAGCTTCCACCATTGGCCGTGGCGGGCATGCTCCCAAGCATCAGAGACAAGCTCTTCGGCCAGGAGTTCGAGGACCTGGGTCATCTCTCTCGCCGGCTGAATGAAATGACTATCCAGGCGCAAGGCTTCCGGAGGGAAGGACGCTTCCAGAGGGACAATGTCGCGGCCCAGATGTATCAAGCTTTCCTGGACGAAGCCGATGACTATTCCGATGCCGAAGATGAGGTGGCCGCTGCAGAGTTCAACTAGGACAAAGAACCGACCCAGGCCAACAAGCAGTGGCTGCGCCAGCAGAAAGGGGCATACGACTTCGACGTCACCAAGGCCGACAAACTCTTCGAGTTTCTGATTGCCGAAGGGAGAGTCAGGCTACCCCCGGATCACCCGATGCTGCGTCCTGGAGGGGTTAAGGACAAGAAGTACTGCGGCTTTCATAACACTAACACCCATTCTATTAATGACTGCCGTGTATTCAGGACAAGGATCCAGAAGGCCATCCAGGATGGGCACATCAAATTCAATGGCAAGATGAAGATCGATGCCAACCCCTTCGCCCAGAACTCCGTGTTCGTCTCAGTGAACATGGTAGCCCCGGAAGATCCCAGAGGCAAGGGCAAGGTCAAGGTCCTCACCTCCGACAAGGCGCGCGAGTCTGGCGCAGTGGATCCCGATCGGCAAATCACTGGCGATGAGCTCCGACAGCACGCCCAAGCCGCGAATAGCCGATACGAGCATGGAGAGTCGTCTTCCAGGCGCAGGCCTACCCACAGGGATCTCCTTAACAAGTGGCGTCGGCAAAAGGAGAAAGAGCAGATGCGTCTCCAACGCGAAGAGCAAGAATTCACAGAGGAATACCAGCATGAAGACGATCACGCGGGAGAGCACCGGTATCGTCTGGAGGAGAGGGCTTACCACAGAGAACAGGCCCATCGCTGGGAGCAAGGACGCCGCCAAGAGCGGGAGCAAGCTCACTGGGGCTGTCCGTTCTTCCGCCACTGCTGGAACGAAGGCTTGAAACTGCCTGCCGTCAACAACTGTCCCGAATGCAGCGATCAGTACAAGGGGTATAGGCAGGATCGGGTCAACCGCCGTCCCGTCCATGAAAGGTTGGGAGCACGCATCCCAATGGACGATCGGCGCCTAAAAATGGGAAGCCCGGGTCGGCAAGCCAAAAGATGTGCCGACCAGGAGTGGGTGCATCACCGGGACAACAGCGAGGAGGTACAGCCCCGCCCGTATAGGTGGCAAAAGGGGCAATGGTGCCCACCAGGGCTCAGGAAAAGCCAGAAAAGGAGAGTGCAACGCCTCCGGAATAGGGAGTTGGAAGAAGCAGCTGCCGATGGGAAGAAGCAAGAGTGGCGTCCGAAGGAAAAGCCGAACAACAATGGCAAAGGCGCTGGCGTGGCCATGACTTTCTTCCTTCCCCTGGAATTCATGGCTCCAATCGGCCAGGGGGCACAGGACGAAGCGCGTTCGGACTCCGACGAGGCCGAGCACAACGAGCTCGCGGCACAGCTCGTGTTGTCTCAGAAGGCAGCATTTGACAAACCAGCTAAGCATCGGCATTTGAAGCCGTTATATATCAAGGGGTACGTCAACGGGAAGCCGCTAACCAAGATGTTTGTCGATGGCGGCGCAGCGATCAACATCATGCCCTACGCCACCTTCAGAAAGCTGGGCATGAACGATGAAGATCTGCTCAAAACGGACATGATACTCCGTGACTTTGCCGGCAATCCCTCTGACACTCGGGGTGCCGTGCACGTGGAACTGATGATAGGATCCAAGACGCTCATCACGACCTTCTTTGTCATTGACGGCAAGGGGGCATACAGCCTGCTTTTGGGCAGGGATTGGATCCATGCCAACTGTTGCATACCTTCGACCATGCACCAAATACTCATCCAGTGGGTTGGAGACGACATCTAGATTGTCCCAGCTGATGACTCGGTGAGTGTTGCTACCATTGAGCCCACTTACTGGGAATTTGACGGAGTAGATTGCTTCTCCGATCGTGTGTGGGGAGAAGGTCCTGTCAACATCTACGGCAGAGATCAACAGCCGATCCAAGCAGTCGGCTCTCAAAGTTTCTTTTAGATGGACAACCCAACTGACAGCAGCAAGGGCAAACTGGGACGTGGCTTCGCATCGGCCGACCAACTGGAAGAAGTGGATGTTGGCGACACAAGTAAAAGAAGGCCGATGTTCATAAGTTCTAATTTAGACCCTGCTTTCAGAGTGCAGCTAGTAGATCTCCTAAAAGAGTTCAAAGATTGTTTCGCTTGGGACTACACAGAGATGCCCGGATTGGATCGGTCCATTGTTGAGCATAAGTTGCCGATCAAGCCTGGATACCGCCCATACAAACAACCTCCGCGCAGGATCTACAAGGAGGAGGTATTGGCCGACGTGAAAAGAGAAGTGGAAAGATTACTAGAGGCTAACTTCATTCGGCCGTGTCGATATGCGGAGTGGATCTCCAATATTGTCCCGGTGTACAAGAAAAACGGGAAGATGAGGGTCTGCATCGATTTCAGGAACCTCAACAAAGCCACTCCTATGGACGGTTATCCAATGCCGGTGGCCGATTTGCTAGTAGATGCTTCGGCCGGTTTTGAAATCATAAGCTTTATGGACGGCAACGCAGGTTACAATCAGATCTTCATGACTGCAGAGGATGTGGCGAAGACCGCCTTCAGGTGCCCCGGCCATATAGGTTTGTTTGAATGGATGGTTATGACTTTTGGTTTGAAAAATGCCGGTGCCACTTACCAGCGAGCCATGAATTACATATTCCATGAGCTGATCGGCAAGATCGTAGAGATCTACATTGATGATGTGGTGGTCAAATCCAGAAGCAAGGAAAGACACTTAGCCGATTTAAGGAAGACCTTGGAGTGCACGAGGAAACATGGTTTAAAGATGAATCCAACCAAGTGTGCATTTGGGGTGTCGGCTGGTGAGTTTCTGGGATTCCTGGTCCACAAAAAGGGGATCGAAGTCGGTAGGAAGAGCATGGAAGCAATTGATAAGGTAGTGCCGCCGACCAATCTCAAAGAACTTCAATCACTGCTCGGCAAGATCAACTTTGTCAGAAGGTTCATATCCAACTTGTCTGAGCGCGTGCTGCCATTTTCTCCACTATTGAAGCTCAAGAAAGATCAGGAGTTCGTGTGGGGTGACGTGCAACAAAAGGCTTTCGATGAGATCAAAGAGTACATGAAGGCACCACCAGTATTGGTTCCTCCACAACTCGACAAGCCTTTCAAGTTGTACGTGGCGGCCGACAACCTAACGATAGGGTCGGCCCTCATGCAAGAATTCGAAGGGAAAGAGAGAGTCATAGCCTATATTAGCCGAAAGCTACTGGACCCCGAGACAAGGTATTCGGCTACGGAAAAGTTGTGCTTGTGCGTTTTCTATTCCTGTACCAAGTTTCGGCACTATCTACTGAATGCCGAATGCGTGGTAGTATCAGAATTTGATGTAATCAAGCACATGTTATTAATGCCGATTTTAAGTGGAAGGATCGGTAAATGGGTTTTGGCCCTTTCTGAATTTGATTTGCGTTTTGAATCGGCAAAGGCTGTTAAAGGCCAGATTATGGCTGATTTTGTCACTCACCACCGTGATCCTAATGTTAACATGGTAGCCATTATCCCTTGGGCATTGTTTTTTGATGGATCCTCGTGCAGCAAAGGTGGTGGAGTCGGGATAGTGTTGATTTCTCCCAAGGGGGCACCCTTCAAGTACTCTATACCGATCGAGTACCCGGTAACTAATAATCAAGCAGAGTACGAAGCACTGCTCCGAGGGCTGCGATTGCTTGTGGACATTAAGGCAGACGCCGTGGAGATCTTCGATGACTCGGAATTGGTGATCAAGCAATTGACCGGCGAATACGAGTGCAAGAACGACACGCTGCAGGAATATCTCGAAGGTTGCCAAGAGCTCCTCAGACAGTTTCGTTCGGCAACCTTGCAACATATTCCTAGGGGGCAAAACGAAGAAGCAAACCAGTTGGCTCAGGCAGCATCCGGGTATAGGGAGAATCAAAACATTTTTGCACTTGAGGGAGAGCAAACAGCCCTAGAAGGTGATCAAGCAGTCCCAAGTGGTGATCAGGCAATTGAAGACTGGAGAGACAACATTGCCGATTACCTCAGGGACCCGTCCAGGAAAGTCTCCTGAAAACTCAGGTACAAGGCTCTTAAGTTCACACTCTTGGACAATCAATTGTACTACAAATCCATAGATGGGGTTTTGCTTAAATGCCTGAACCAAGACGGGGCCAGGAAACTGATGTATGAGGTGCACGAAGGCGTATGTGGTGCACACCAGTCGGCTCACCGTATGAGATGGTTAATCAGGAGGACTGGATATTTTTGGCCGACTATGCTCGAAGATTGCTTTAAGTATTACAGAGGTTGTCAGGATTGTCAGCGATTCGGCAATGTGCAAAGGGCTCCAGCATCGGCCATGAATCCGATCATTAAGCCTTGGCCTTTCAGCGGATGGGGCATTGATTTGATCGGCCAGATTTACCCTCCATCTAGCAAAGGACATAAGTTTGTCCTGTTGGCCACGGATTACTTCACTAAGTGGGTTGAAGCCATCCCGTTGAAGAAGGTGACGTCAGAGAACATGGTGTCTTTTGTCAGGGAGCATATCATTTACCGATTCGGCATTCCTCAGTCTATCACCACCGATCAGGGAACTCAGTTCACTTCCTCGGAGTTTTGTGATTTTGCCGAAGAGATGGGGATTAAACTCTATAATTCTTCTCCTTACTATGCACAGGCCAATGGACAGGCAGAGGCTTCTAACAAAATCATGATTAGAATCATTCAAAAGAAGATCGAAGAGAAACCTAAAAGGTGGCACTTGGTACTCAATGAAGCTTTGTGGGCATACCGAATGGCTTGTCATGGGTCGACTCAGACGTGGCCATATGAGTTGGTATACGGGCATCACGCAGTGCTACCATGGGAATTGCAGTCGGGGTCAAGACGAGTTACATTGCAGAACGATCTGGCTAAAGAAAATTATAAGGATTTGATGATGGATGAGCTAGAGGATTTGCATTTGATTCGTCTCAAGGCCTTGGAAAATATTGAGAAAAATAAGATACGCGTTGCCAAGTACTACAACTCGAAAGTGAGAGAAAAAGGATTTGAAGAGGGAGACTTGGTTTGGAAAATTATCTTGCCAATCGGTACCAAAGACAAGGTATTCGACAAATGGTCCCCTAACTGGGAAGGGCCTTTTCGGATTCTGAGACGTGCTCCGGGTAATGCGTATGTTCTGAAAACCCTCCAAGGAGAAGAGTTTGCTAGGACAATTAATGGACGTTATCTAAAGAGGTTTCATCCTAGCGTGGAGGTCGGTGCATAACGGAATCAAGGACTAGCGGGCACCGATGGCCGATACAAAATGGTATCGCCCTTAGCACAAAAATGGCCGATAGAGTCTATCGCCCTTAGAGCAAAAAGCAGCCGGCATGGCATGTGTCGCCTCTAGCACAAAAAACGCAGAAAAACAGGGCCAAGTGCACGCGGTGCTGTGCAATCGGCTAGATAAGTCAAACACTCAACAAGCACAAAATGGGAGAACGGATTACATACTTCAGGTGAATAAAGTATCAGGAGAATGAACAAAACATGCTATGCTCAATCTGTCACAGAAATTATCAATTCATTCGTTCAAGAGCTGGTTGATCGACTTTATGGCCTCTGCTCTAATTCGGCTGACGGCATCTAATACTTGTTGATCTTCATCTGCGGAGTTTTGGATCTTGGAGAGTCTGATCTTGATTTGCTGATCTTCTTTGAGGATTGAAGTTACCTTCAGTGAAGCTGTCCTTATGTTCCTCGGCAGATCAGCCATGCGAGCTTTGTGAGATTGGATTTCAGTGTTGAGATCGGTTAACTGAGCTTCCAGCTTGCTTTTCTTTTCCTCCATTACTTTCAGTTCGGACTCCAAGGTTTCCAGGGAAGTTTTTGCGATCTGGATGTCAGAATGCAGGCTCTTTACTTCCTGTTTCTTGGAAGTCCTACTATGCTGCAGGGCAGTTTTGGATGATATGTTTTTGATCGCTCTCTTCACCGAACTGAAGTAATCATCAAGACAAGCTGCAGATTCTAGATGAGCTAAAGAAGCAGGGGGAATGTCTTCATCAATGAGCTCCAGAGTGTCCCTTATCCGATCTGCGTTTTGAACCAAGTCGACGATGTCTTTATTCAGAAGATTGGTTATTTCTTTCAACCGGGCCTGGTTCTCCTTTGATAGGGTCTGTCGGGAGGTACTCTCCTCACCCCTCTCGGTGGTATAGTCCTCGGTAGGAAAGGAATAACTTGTACTCGGCTCTTTGGTGTTTTTCTGGAGAAGAAAGAGGAAGAGTTGAACGAGTAGATGTTTTTGGTAAAGTGCAGAAAAGGAAAGGAGCTTTACCTGTTGAATTGATTGATCATGGGAAGGTGCTACACCTCGACTCACTTGAGGACTCTGTTGAAATTCCGGAGGGGAACTTGGTCCACCTATGGTTCGGTCAGCATCTTCATTCCTTAAAGCATCAGGAGATCTTTGGATCTCATCTTCGTCTGGAACGTTCCTTACGGGGGTCTCAGAGGATGTTTCGGCAGTTGTTGAGGTATCACTGGGTTTCAGAATTTCAACCTGTGGCTAAAACGAATAATAAAACGGAGGTTTGGTCAGATCCATTGCCGAATGAGATTAGTTGGCGCTGGGTGAAAATTCATACCTCGGAGGATGGTTTCGCTCTTTTAGTTCTTGTTTTCTTAGATGAAAAGACAATTTCGGATGTTCTTCTCTTGCCTTTTCCTTCTGGGCACATGACAGTAGAGGTTGCAGGGATCTTCATAAAGCTGGCCAGGTTTGGAGCGTTAAATCCAAGGGTAGGATTCGGCCCAGCTTGATAATATTTGGGCACTTTGGCAGGAGGTATAGGCTCGGGATCCTGTATATGACCGAATGTTAAAGACTGATTGGATTCAGAAACAGAGAATGACAAGAGCAATGAAATTACCTCACTATCAGAGGCGAAGTCAGACTGTAAACTCTGACATAGAGGATGGATTGGCACATTGAAAATATGAGTATGCCATTCTCCCCACCAGGAAATGAAAAAAGAGTGAGCTGCATCTATTATCCCAAATGGAGATGGCTTGTACGTTGGCAGCTCCCATCCAAGTTCAAAAACTTTTTTGGCCATTATACCTTCTGTGATGATCTCCCTGGGCCTTATCACTGTTGAAAAGAAGAATCTAGGGGGCAACTGGCCACATCCTAATTGTCTGGCTGCTGCGTTTGGATAATAAAATTCATAGGTAGACTGTACCAGTCTTCCATGATGGAATTCGGCTGGCAGGGCGCAGGGCCTAATGAAGGAATTGAAGATATCTATAGATGTTTGATCCACACAGCCGAATTCATAATTAAACTTACAAGGGAAGGTCAAGTTCTCATTCTCCATGTAAGGAAACCAAAGCACATTACCAAAACCTTTGAAGAATAGTTTGAAGAGATGGCCAACGTCCATGTCAATGTTGATGGATGATGCTGCTTCTCCGTAGGTTTGGCAGGCTTTAACTCTTGCTGATTGGCCTTCGGCGTAATTGACTGAAGGGAAGCTCAAGTTAAGCAAACTCACGGATACTATCTGGTGCATATATAGTTGAAGCCACATTTGGACCAACCACCAAGGGCCGTTGACACAAGCGACCTCTCTGCCTGTGTGCATCTGGATAGTAATTTGATGCATCATGTGATAAACGGACCCCAGAAGGTATTTGCCTAGTGGAATTTGAATGCCTGCCGATAAATCCTCGGCCATCACCATATGGTTTAGAGTAGGTTCATTGGATTTTCCGTAGAAAATAAATCTGCATAGCCACATGTTCATAAAAGCTTTCGACTCTTTGTCAGAAACAGTATTGGATGACTCCATATAGGTCTGAATGTATTTGGCCCATCCGCATCCGGAACTGACGGCTCTTTGACTGCTCTTGTTCTTGTATTTATATGGATATACTGGTAAGGTTGTATTCAGACCCGTCATCATAAAGATATCGGCCAAGGTGATGGTCATCATACCATGGCCAAAGATAAATGCATTAATAGCATTGGACCAGAAATGAGATACTGCTATCAGAAGGAAGTCGTTTCTAGGCATTTCTGATAAAGATAATTCTAGGCAGTGACCAATGTCCTGGCTTTCCCAGTGGTTGCTTCTCTTTTCAAGTATCCTCCGATACCAATTCCGCCATCCGACAATTGGGGGAAAGGGCCAGTTCTTGAAAGTGTTTGGCCAGTGACTCGGTGGAGTAACTCCGGACTTAAAGGGAATTCTTTCAGTTTCTTTCTCGATGATGTCCGCCGGATCGGGATTTCCCATTGGACCAAGAAGATAAGAGTCGGGATTGGCAGCATAAGGGATCAGAATTTGGTTCTCATATTCCTTCAGAAAATAGCAAAAGGGGCGAAGGAATGAGTCGGGAAGAAAGCTGAGGGGAAATTGATAAGTAAGTGAAGTTTACCTCTGGAATCTTGTCTTGAGTCGCCATCAGAAGCTTGAGGTAAAAGTCGACTGCGCAAAAATTTTGGGATTCTCGGATGGCGGCTGCAGTGCTGAAACGCGGAAACCTAGAGGAAAGAGGATTTGTGGTCAATTTCAGAACAAATGCCTTTGTTCAAAAATTGAGGGGGCATGTGTTAACACAGAATTTTCGCACTATGACAAGTGGGCCAGCACGACGCAGGTTCGGGAGAAATCGCCGCTTAAGGGATTCGGCAGGCAGCGAACGCGGTCGGCTAACTCGATGCATTCGGCAAGGCTGTGAGGGCGACTAGTCAATGGCGAGCGGGTTCGGCAATGAGGCGCTGCGGTCGGCTACCTCGGGTTAAGTCGGTTTGCGACAAATACGGCATATCAGAAGATTCGGCAATAGAAGATCTTGTCGTTGTTAGCACGTGCCGATTATTAAAGGAGGCTTAGAATAAAAGGCATCACATTTTAGATAAGTTTCCTGTTTTATCGTTGTAATCGTGTCCTCCTAGGACTCGTAGGACACCAGGGTATAAATATAAACCCTGAGGCCATTGTAATATCTGTTCACAATCAATACAACCAACCCCGGCCCCGCGCCGTCTTCGAGTCCAAGTCGTGTCGTCGTGTTCTTCGAGAGGGGCCATCGATCCGTCGACCTCCGTAAGTTCCGGCAACCTTGCTATCATGTCTAGTATCGTGCGGCGGATTTAGATATGGTGCAAGTAGTCTCGTACGTTAAGCTTAGTATCGTGCGGCGGATTTAAGCTTATGACGGGAGGTCTTTGTTTATGTCTTGTATCGTGCGGCGGATTGAGACATGAGTAAAGATAGTTATCGGCTCTGTTAGATTTGGCAATCTGATAGATTCATTAAGTTATCTTGTGTTATGTGTTTTGTTACGTTTATTTCATCATAACACTTTTGCCCAATCTAGATACCGTCCGGTTCGGCTTCATCTTTATAGACCTGCTCTGTTTCACGTTTGTTATTGAAAGGTCTGTTATGCAGTAGATCTACTGTTCGTAATAGCCGAATTGGATCGTATCTGGGTTGCCACGTGGTGAGGGTTCATGCATGTTAAGTGTGTTCGATCTATGACAAGGCTAGGTGTCGTGCGGCAGGCGCAGGCTTTAGATTAGCTTAGTCATGCTTAGCTTGTATGTTCAATCTCCATGGACCCCAACTCGGTTGTACAATCGAGATTGGTTAAGTTTTAACTTATATATAATACGTCATGCGAGTACGATTCTCATGCAAACGTGTTCGGCAACCTGTTATTCACGTAACTCTGTTCATATTGCCGAATAACCTTTAAACCCGTTGGCAGATAGCTTTCATAGCTATATGTCGTCGTAAGTGGCTTCAGGGCCGTACATCTTGGAACTGTCTGGTCATACCCAGCACGTTCCAGCTTTGTATTTAACGGTTTATCTCCCTTGTTAGTTGCAGGTCAAACTGACTGGCACGCACCGGACTTCTGAGCACCCGGGCCACAATTGAAGCCAACTTCTCCGGCTTGCTGTGTGCCTGGCGCAGAACGCCACTTTTTGCGCCAACAATCACTTAGCGAGCAAGCTCAAGATATACAAAAGAAAAACGTCTCCTAGCTAAACTAGCGCTCCGGCATCTCCAGCGGCGGATGCGGCGTCCTCTGCGTCGACGTCGATCATCGGCTCGTCAGCGTGATCCTCCTCCAGAGGGGCGTCGGGACCAAGGACCTCTCCGTCCTGGGGATCCTGGGCCTCGGCGGCTGGAACCTCGGCAGCTGCTGGGGCGGCGGCCTCCTGCGCGGCATGGTGCATCTGGTGGACTGCCTCGTGGAGCTGGTCGATGTAGGCCTGTTGTCCATGGATCTGCTGTATCAAGAGGTGGGCTCCCTCTCTGAGCTGGTCGAGCGCAGTGCGGGCCTCATCTCTCTGAAGAGCGGTGGTCAGGTACATCTGCTCTGCAACGGTCCTGGTAGTGGACTGTGCTGCTGCTGTGGTGCGGGCGTCGTCACGCTCAAGAGTGACCTGCTGAATCCTCTCCTGCAGACGAGCAACCTCAGCGTCGAAGTCCTCCTGTAGCTTCCTCTTGCTCTGATAGGTGGCTGTGAGGGTGAAGGACACACTCCCGAGAGTGTGCTCCAAACTCTCACATACACCCAACAAAGCTCCGGTGGCGCTCATCGCAGGCGTCTCACAGTAGAACCTCTCCTCTGGGCTCCCTGTCAAGACTGACTCCGAAGTCTGCTTCCAGCGCAATGGAAAAAGTGATCCGCGGGGGAACACTCCTGCCATAGCGCTAGCTAGGTCGACGGGGAAGCGGGCGATGATGTCCTTCAGCACTAGGTATGCTGCCCTGTTGGCTCCATCCTTGGCACAGGTGCCTCTAGTGATCTCCGTCCATCCTGTCCAGTGGGGCTTGGCGGGCAAAGCCTTGACTTTGATCTCCACCATGACCAAGGAATCCTGCCCTTAGATCTCCTTCTGTCATGAGTACCTGGGCTCCTGTCCTTCCTCATAGCCCACGGCCTGCAGAATCCTCCAAAGGATAGTCGGCAAGCCGAAGTAGGACGAGAACGTCTTCCGGGTCAGCTTGGTGGCCAAACGGTGACGCGGAACTCCTCTACCTCCGGTGGCCTTGCGAGCGGTCAGCTTAGTCCGGGCCATCTGTAGAAACAAAAAGGGTTTCGAACTCTCGTGAGACGGATATTAAGTTGGCAAATTTTATAGAAAAGAGACAACTTTTAATTTAAGGGGAGGTAATGTAAATGCATGAATATAAACATGATGCATGATCGTACTTACGTTCTCACTAATAATGACTCGTAAGTCCTAACGTTCTAGTCGGTGGCAAGAACGATCTCTCATGCATTATCTACACGTTCTACTCGTTCGCATAGTTAGTGTACCTGCAGAAGATTCATTTCAGCCCAAAGCAATCCCAATGATAAAACAATTAAGCATTGGCTAATATGCGCAAAATACATAGAAGCCAACACTAAACACCATGCACCAACATAGAAAACACCCTCAAAAACATTGATACCCTCATATGTGTCTGCGTGGAGCTCACACATACTTGGTATAAGAACTCTCAACTAGACCGACGGTTGGACGGTCATGCTCTCATATCTCACAAAATCATTTTATGCATGTTTTCGCGATCGACGCATTCTCTTTTCCCGAGAATGGACCAGCAAATAAAGATCCAGCATGAAGCAAAACCCTGAACCCTGTTAGCAGTTAAACCACCTGAATCCTAGTATAGGGCTTAAGGACGAGACTGGGCACACTTACTAATTGAAAATAGTTTTGAAAATAATTTTGAAATACCCATTTTAGTTCGAAAATAGCTCTTTGTGGTTGCAATAACTTGAACCATGCTCTGATACCAGCTGTGGCGGAACCGTCCTGATTATAAGAGTTCGAGTACTGTCTTAGTCAAATCCGTCTGACTCAACTCATACTTGATCCCATATAACCCCGGTAGTCCGGAAATCTCGAAGGATTTCTATCACCGTACAACATACAGGATCGCATCGTTCAAGGATTACATTCGCAAAGATACATCACAGAGAAACGAAACCAAATTTAAAGTATCAGAGTGCGAAATTAAAACAGAGTTATTACAATACCGAGTTTAAAAGTGCGGAAGCTGAAATAGTTTAAAGCACGACCACCACACATGTGGTCCAGATAAACATTGTTTGATAAAACCAACTCACACAACTCACTCTTCCCTTTTTAGATAATGTGCCACTAGAAGTCTCAGACCAACAAAAGAAAAAGGGAAGCTTCTGGACGACCCTGCCCGGGCCTACTCCTCATCACCTTCCACTGGGTAGAGGTAGTGCTTACAATAGCCGAAGTAGACCTGGCCATCTGCAACAACGGGATAAACCCTGAGTACGAGAATGTACTCAGCTAGACTTACCATCCAACTGAAAATAAAGACTCCAAGGGTATGCAAGGTCTTTTGGGTGGAGCTGGGATCTTTTAATTGCGAAAAGCTCAATTTCAGATAAGAGGTAATTAATGATAATGATGAGCGGCCATTTTTAGACCTATTCCTTAATTCTAGGTTTTTCACCTGTACTAGAGCACTCACTTGAATCTATCAATCAATAATATAACCATATCCAGTTGACTTATCCACATTTTAGTTGAACCTTTAATCATCACATGGAGTTGTATCGTGGTGAAGCTCGCCATAGTTTCCCACTAACCGGGGGAGACGGCGACTCGAATCGAATTCCAAACCATTTGGTGAAAGACCTTTAATACCAGCCCACACTTTCCCTGTCGGGTCCATGCATTGGGCAACCGCTCGATGCTTGTTCGTGGTGGTAATCGTCGCGGTTCAAGCACGGACCGCCCAATTGGAACCTGGCGATGGCCTCACGCGGCAGATCACAATTTCCATACTAGAGGGCGCGACACGGGTCGAAACCGACCCGAACAGCTTCTAACCGGCTTTGGGGTCGATGATTACGGCACCGACGTATCCCTAAGTAAAAGGGCGCGTTCAAAAATGAACGAGGGCCAACATCGATACAAACCTACACGATCCAACGGACGGACTGCCCCCAAGTTCCAACTTGGTGTCTTGCCTTCCAGCTGACCGTATTTCATTACTACTTAGGTTCTTTTCTACGATAGCAAATATAGCCAACCGTGATTCGGTAACTACCCATCAGGGTATTACGGGAACATTCTTAACTACTACTTTTATTAAGCAAGCTAAGCAATTCTACATTATAAATAAACAGCGGATAACAAGGTAGATATTAATCAATAACCAAGGAATGGTAATGCAGCAAGTAGGATTCATTCCAACTCCTAAACCTAATGCATCACAATATAAAAGGACTCAAGTAATTTTAATTGCAAAAGATAGGAGGCTTAATATGCTCTGGGGCTTGCCTTGGGAGAAGATTGAGGCCTCGTGGGAGGGGCACTCAGGCAGGTTAGTGTCGCTTGTGGGGTCGGCTTTCTCGGCTTGCTAAAGCTCCGGGATCTCCTGTTCGACGTTTGTCTCCGGCTCCTGGTCTTGTTCCTGAACTGTCGATCCTATTGTATGCGGTAAATTAAATAATTAATACGGGGTGCAGGATATGGTGGTATGAAAGAACATTTCTTGCAAACCAACAAAACCAACTTGTTAAACCACTTTTGACATTAAGGCAAATACTTATTTATTTCATAAAACAAAATTCATTTATTCACCTATTCCTTATTTAATAATTCAAAAGAAATTCGAGTTTGAACTGCAAGTGCACTTTTCTGGATTCAGAAAAATCAACAAAAATTCCAGAAGGCAATTAACACTCACTGGACTTCACTGAACAATTTTTAGCTAGAAACAAAATACAGAACTGCAGATACAAAAATAACAAATAAACTGCTCAAAAGGTGCTTTGAACTAACTTTTTACACAAAATGTGTTCAACAACAGATTTTATATTTTTCCTGGTTTCTTCTACTCCTAAACATTCTACTGTAGAAAACTTGTGGTCAGAGCATAAACATATAAGCCTACACAAAATAAACAAATCTATTCCAAATTAAACCATTTGAACTACAACCCTACTGAAAATGGGTGCTAAACTGCTTTTCATATTTTTCCCAGATTCTACTCCACATTTTATACCCATCAAGAAAATTCCATGAACAGAAACATTATACTATTTCTTATATAAATTTCCAAAGGAAAACACAGAAAAGTACAATTGTAAAGCAACTTCAGATTCTTCCATACAACAGCTCATGCTTAACATTTTTCTTAGCCTGAACATGTCATACAGAGACTACTCAATTTTCCCACATTTTATTTCTACATATAAAACACCTTATTATTTATTCTAAGAAAACAACCAAGAAGGACTTTTAATCATAACAGAAACTTTTTTCACATAAACAGTGCACTATATATTTTTCAGAGGTGCAAATCATGATAAGAAACCTACACAAATTTTCCCATGAATTATCTCAACCAAAAAACACCTATTTTCATTTATCTAACAAAAGCTCACAAACTGAATTAAATAAAAACAGTAATAAAAACTTTCACCAAAAATACTTTCATATTTTTCCATGATAGATCTACTCATAAACAAGCTAACAAAACTGAAAGTACTTTATTTGAACTTTTAAAACGAGCTACAAAAAAATAACAAGCATTTCTGGAAAATAAAACAAAAAGGAAAACATTTGAAATCATCCCGGCTCAAACTTCGTGAACTCGGTCCATGGACCAGTGGGTGACTGACGCGCGGGGTCCGCTGGTCAACGGGACCCACCCGTCAGAGAGGGCAAAGCAGGGAAAGGTGTTGACCGGCGAAAGCTCGTCGGCGGTGAGGTCGCCGGCGGTGAGGCTAGGCTCGATAGACTCGGCTCGACGAGGCGCATCCAGCGGTGGGGTCGGCTTGGCCAGAGGGTGACCAAAGCGTGCCGGCGGCGAGCGGTGGCGGACGGCGGCGGCGACACACGGCTACGCTGTTTCCGGCGGTCGCCGGTGAAATTGGGGAAGGCATAGGCTTACTCGAGCCCTAGGGAGGCTATCGGAGGGCTCGGCTTGGCTCGGGAAGCTCCGAGGAAGCTTGGCCACGCGAGCGGCCATGGCGGACGGTGGCGGGGCTCGGCGAGGCCGTGTCCGGCGGTCGCCGGTCAAATTGGCGCGTGCGCAGTTGTAACACCCCGGGTTTTTAAATAATTAAAATTAAATAGAATTTAATAAGAAAATGGCCAAAACCCTAGATGGAGGAAAATTCTAGCCAGATGTTTGTTGCATTCATGCCATCGCATAATTTTATTGGGTGAAAAAGAATTTTATCAAACCCGAATAGGGCGAATCGAATTTATTCTATTTAGAAAATAAATAAAAGCTTATGAAAAATTTACAAAATTTTCAAACTCAAAAGTTTTATTTGAAAACCTAGGAAAAACATTTTCAAAAGTTTGAAAACTGGTTTTGATTTCAAACCGATTTGAAATGTGTTTTCAAATGAATTTACAAAAGGTTTGCAAAAAGCTTTGAAAAGAAAAAGAAAAGGAAAAAAGGAAAAGTGGCAAAGGGCCTCACACTCCCATTCTCTCTTTCTCCTTCAGCCCGGCCTGGTTTCTTTCTCTTCCGGCCCAACCTGGTGGCCCAGCTCCCTCCTCCCCATTTTTTCCTGTTGAATCACCGCAATCGGCCTGCTCCATCTGGCCCGTCACGCCTCAGCGGCCCGCCTCCCTTTTCCCCGCGGCCTGCAAGTCGCGGCCCAACTCCGCGCGGCCCACCACGCTAGCCTTCCCCACCGCCCCTCTCTCCCAGTCACTGACGCATGGGGCCCACGCGTCAGGACGTTCCCCAACCTCCGTCCGCACCAGGCGGAAGACAGCGCCGCCACCGCCTCTCAACCACCGAGCCCCTCCTCTCCGCCCTAGCCGCTAGACTTATAAGGCCATTCCCGAGCCTCCACGCGTCGCAGCCGTCGCACTCCTTCCCTTGCCTTTTCTCCTTCGCCCTAGCGCCTCCAAGAGCCGCCGCCGCCATGGATGACTCGACCGAGCCCTCGGTTTTCCCCCTCCCCTTTCCCCTCTGCCCTATAAGGTGGCATCCTCGAATCTGCATCACCACGCCGCACGTCGCATCCTTCCCACCCCCATGTCTCCTCCCCGACCCCTCTGCCCAAACCATCGCCATAGCCGCCATTGATGAGCTCGGCGCCTGAGCTCCCGATCTCCCCACCCGAGCCACCTCCGGCGCCTCGCTTGGCCCTTCGGCACCGCAAGGTGACGCCGCGTCCGCCCCGCCACTCCTCCTGGCCAAATCAAGCCGGAAGCGCCCCCTCCTAGGCTCGCCGGAATCTCAGCACCGCCAACCCTTTCTGTGCTCGCGGCTCGCCACCACTGCCTCCTCCTCGCCGTCAACGAACCCACGAGAGAACGCGCCGGGACCCCCTCTCCCTTTTCCGCCGCTCGTCGGAGTTCCGCGGCCGCCGGAGCACTGATCCGGCCAAGCACCGGCGGAGCGCCGCCGCGCGTGCCCTGCTGCCTCACGCGCCGGAGCAGGGAGGGAGGAGATGACCCTCGGCCGTGCGATCCGTGATGGACGGCCCAGATCGCATCTTGACCAGAGCCCATACCGGTCAACAACTCCGCCACGTCATCGTCCAATCATCACACCGAGCCAATCGCGTCTCGCCACGTGGCTGGTCAACGTCCACTTCAGCAAAGTGAAGACCGGTCTGCGCCGTTTTGCGGTCTACCCCCTGCCTTTCTATCTATTTCTTCTACTATTTTATGAGTCTATATCATCTTCCAAGCTAGCCCACGAAAACTATGGTTATTTCTGTTTCGGTCCAGATCAGAGGAGAGGATGAGTTTAATTTGTTTTAAAATGTGTTTCAAGTTTTATTTTATACCATGAAGAGTTAATATTGTTGTTAAACTAATTAAACATGTTATTAGTAATCTGTTTTGGTTCACAACATAAAATAAGTTTTATTTTGTTTTATTAAAACGATTAATGCTTTTATAAACTCTTTTTATAATGCCTTAAATGTGTTTTGCTTATAGAAATAAACTTTAAAATGTCACCTTTGCAAATAAAACTTTTCAGATCCAATAAAATGATTTTGTGGCCCAAATGATTTTCTTTTAGTCGCTGATTTTGAAAAGTAATTAAAAATTAATCTTGTTTATTTACCAAATTGCCCTCAACTTCAAAAGACCATAACTTGCTCATTTTAACTCCGATTCGGCCCATTCAACTTGCGTTAGATTCGTCTCGTCGAGCTCTACACAGTAGATCAGTTTACGTTCTGTTTTCCTATTGTTGATGTACTGTTATTTATTTGTCTTGTTTGGGCCATGTTTGATGTTTGATCCAACGAGCGCGATCTACGCGGAACCCCAGAATCCAGCCTTCGCCTCCGTTGATTCGACCCAGTCCGAAGGCAAGTGTCCTTGAACATCTTGCACCTACTTCATTTTACTTTTGGTACTAGAGTAGTTAGATCTTGTAGATGCATGCTTGTCATTAATTTGAATCCCATGTTATGGTTTACTAGATTTTGATCTATTATCCTTGTCGCCAGTTTTGGGATATTCGGGTAGGTGTTTTGCTTAGCCCTGCAGTTAAGTTTGGGTTGGGAGGTAAATATTATTAATCTTGATTAATGAACTATGAAACAGGGTGGATATGGTAATTTTTGTAGTAACATGGTTATTAGGTAAATCCGGCAGGATGGAACCGTATTGGTGGTTTTGTGCCGTGAGACTCGGCAGCTGCTTTTGGTTTTGGTTCGGGGCTCGTGCTAGACATATCCTGCCTGGATCCCTAGGACCCGGTTCTCGAAGCCTGTAACCCGGCTTAACAGCGCAACCATGAGATCTGGATGGGCTGGACCTGGCTAATTAATTAGTTTCCTCTAAGTTATGCTACACGGGGTTTGTTTAGTGGCTCAAGAGGGGTCCCTTGGGGTCGTTGACTTATGGACAGGGGAGAAACCTTAGAGTACGTGTAACACAGGCTTGGAGGGGCTTTGTAAAGGCCTTGCAGTGCAACCTGCTATGCACCTTGGCAGTGTTTAGCGTGACGGGACCTGCACGACTCATGGGTAACGATGTGCAACCTCTGCAGAGTGTAAAACTGATATATCAGCCGTGCTCACGGTCACGAGCGGCTTGGACTTCTTCGAGATTAGTTGGTTACTGGTTACTGTTTCGGGTCACCTGTTGGACTTCAGGTGTGGGTACTTGGTGCGACTCCAAGTGCGGTTGCTTGGTGTGACTCCAAGTGTTGGTTACTCGGTGTGACTCCGAGTGTGGTCTTGCTCGGTGCGACTCCGAGTGTTGTTACTTTACTACAGAGTCTGTCTATAACCTAGTAAACAGGTGCATAGGATTAATAGGATTAATAGGGTGTGTCGCTTTAGGCGCTTGAGTCAAACAGAGTCAGCCTACCTTGGTTATTAGCCTCATAAGCATATATTTCCTACACTTGCGGAGTACATTTCGATGTACTCACCCTTCCTCTTTGTCCCCCTGCTACCCCACCCAGACGCTGGCGATTACGGAGACGCTGGTGGCTACGTTCACGAGGAGCCGGAGTATCCAGAGGACGGTGGTTTCGACCCTGACGACCTGTACTGGGATGGCGCTACCCCCGGTCGACCTTCCTGTGGAGATGGAGTCCAGACTTCCGCGACTACTTCGGAGTCTTCATTAGAGTTAGATGTCGAGAGAGTCTGTACTTTTCTTTCAGACCCGAGGGTCATTTATGTAATAAAGTTCGATATTATTAATAAAGCATTGTTTTGATATTTACTATGATGTGGATATATGTATGAAAATTGATCCTGGCATACATATATTGTGCTCCAATTTTGTTCTTAAAATTGGGGTGTCACAGAGTGGTATCAGAGCCGTGTTGACCGTAGGCCGCTACCCTAGTCAGTCGTCGAGTTTACAAAACTATTTTTAAAAGCCTCACCCATTTTCCTACTTCTGTAGTCTATCTCTGCTGAAAATTCAAAACTTTGTTTCAAAGTAGGTCCTCCAATCCTAGGATGCCCACCATAATTATTTAAACTCGTAGAACGTTGATTGACATGTGCTTGTGCTCTTGTTTGATTTGCTTCTTTGTATTGACTGTGGCCTCTCTGAATCTCGGGACGAGATTCCAGTTAAGGGGGTAGTTTGTAACACCCCGGGTTTTTAAATAATTAAAATTAAATAGAATTTAATAAGAAAATGGCCAAAACCCTAGATGGAGGAAAATTCTAGCCAGATGTTTGTTGCATTCATGCCATCGCATAATTTTATTGGGTGAAAAAGAATTTTATCAAACCCGAATAGGGCGAATCGAATTTATTCTATTTAGAAAATAAATAAAAGCTTATGAAAAATTTACAAAATTTTCAAACTCAAAAGTTTTATTTGAAAACCTAGGAAAAACATTTTCAAAAGTTTGAAAACTGGTTTTGATTTCAAACCGATTTGAAATGTGTTTTCAAATGAATTTACAAAAGGTTTGCAAAAAGCTTTGAAAAGAAAAAGAAAAGGAAAAAAGGAAAAGTGGCAAAGGGCCTCACACTCCCATTCTCTCTTTCTCCTTCAGCCCGGCCTGGTTTCTTTCTCTTCCGGCCCAACCTGGTGGCCCAGCTCCCTCCTCCCCATTTTTTCCTGTTGAATCACCGCAATCGGCCTGCTCCATCTGGCCCGTCACGCCTCAGCGGCCCGCCTCCCTTTTCCCCGCGGCCTGCAAGTCGCGGCCCAACTCCGCGCGGCCCACCACGCTAGCCTTCCCCACCGCCCCTCTCTCCCAGTCACTGACGCATGGGGCCCACGCGTCAGGACGTTCCCCAACCTCCGTCCGCACCAGGCGGAAGACAGCGCCGCCACCGCCTCTCAACCACCGAGCCCCTCCTCTCCGCCCTAGCCGCTAGACTTATAAGGCCATTCCCGAGCCTCCACGCGCCGCAGCCGCCGCACTCCTTCCCTTGCCTTTTCTCCTTCGCCCTAGCGCCTCCAAGAGCCGCCGCCGCCATGGATGACTCGACCGAGCCCTCGGTTTTCCCCCTCCCCTTTCCCCTCTGCCCTATAAGGTGGCATCCTCGAATCTGCATCACCACGCCGCACGTCGCATCCTTCCCACCCCCATGTCTCCTCCCCGACCCCTCTGCCCAAACCATCGCCATAGCCGCCATTGATGAGCTCGGCGCCTGAGCTCTCGATCTCCCCACCCGAGCCACCTCCGGCGCCTCGCTTGGCCCTTCGGCACCGCAAGGTGACGCCGCGTCCGCCCCGCCACTCCTCCTGGCCAAATCAAGCCGGAAGCGCCCCCTCCTAGGCTCGCCGGAATCTCAGCACCGCCAACCCTTTCTGTGCTCGCGGCTCGCCACCACTGCCTCCTCCTCGCCGTCAACGAACCCACGAGAGAACGCGCCGGGACCCCCTCTCCCTTTTCCGCCGCTCGTCGGAGTTCCGCGGCCGCCGGAGCACTGATCCGGCCAAGCACCGGCGGAGCGCCGCCGCGCGTGCCCTGCTGCCTCACGCGCCGGAGTAGGGAGGGAGGAGATGACCCTCGGCCGTGCGATCCGTGATGGACGGCCCAGATCGCATCTTGACCAGAGCCCATACCGGTCAACAACTCCGCCACGTCATCGTCCAATCATCACACCGAGCCAATCGCGTCTCGCCACGTGGCTGGTCAACGTCCACTTCAGCAAGGTGAAGACCGGTCTGCGCCGTTTTGCGGTCTACCCCCTGCCTTTCTATCTATTTCTTCTACTATTTTATGAGTCTATATCATCTTCCAAGCTAGCCCACGAAAACTATGGTTATTTCTGTTTCGGTCCAGATCAGAGGAGAGGATGAGTTTAATTTGTTTTAAAATGTGTTTCAAGTTTTATTTTATACCATGAAGAGTTAATATTGTTGTTAAACTAATTAAACATGCTATTAGTAATCTGTTTTGGTTCACAACATAAAATAAGTTTTATTTTGTTTTATTAAAACGATTAATGCTTTTATAAACTCTTTTTATAATGCCTTAAATGTGTTTTGCTTATAGAAATAAACTTTAAAATGTCACCTTTGCAAATAAAACTTTTCAGATCCAATAAAATGATTTTGTGGCCCAAATGATTTTCTTTTAGTCGCTGATTTTGAAAAGTAATTAAAAATTAATCTTGTTTATTTACCAAATTGCCCTCAACTTCAAAAGACCATAACTTGCTCATTTTAACTCCGATTCGGCCCATTCAACTTGCGTTAGATTCGTCTCGTCGAGCTCTACACAGTAGATCAGTTTACGTTCTGTTTTCCTATTGTTGATGTACTGTTATTTATTTGTCTTGTTTGGGCCATGTTTGATGTTTGATCCAACGAGCGCGATCTACGCGGAACCCCAGAATCTAGCCTTCGCCTCCGTTGATTCGACCCAGTCCGAAGGCAAGTGTCCTTGAACATCTTGCACCTACTTCATTTTACTTTTGGTACTAGAGTAGTTAGATCTTGTAGATGCATGCTTGTCATTAATTTGAATCCCATGTTATGGTTTACTAGATTTTGATCTATTATCCTTGTCGCCAGTTTTGGGATATTCGGGTAGGTGTTTTGCTTAGCCCTGCAGTTAAGTTTGGGTTGGGAGGTAAATATTATTAATCTTGATTAATGAACTATGAAACAGGGTGGATATGGTAATTTTTGTAGTAACATGGTTATTAGGTAAATCCGGCAGGATGGAACCGTATTGGTGGTTTTGTGCCGTGAGACTCGGCAGCTGCTTTTGGTTTTGGTTCGGGGCTCGTGCTAGACATATCCTGCCTGGATCCCTAGGACCCGGTTCTCGAAGCCTGTAACCCGGCTTAACAGCGCAACCATGAGATCTGGATGGGCTGGACCTGGCTAATTAATTAGTTTCCTCTAAGTTATGCTACACGGGGTTTGTTTAGTGGCTCAAGAGGGGTCCCTTGGGGTCGTTGACTTATGGACAGGGGAGAAACCTTAGAGTACGTGTAACACAGGCTTGGAGGGGCTTTGTAAAGGCCTTGCAGTGCAACCTGCTATGCACCTTGGCAGTGTTTAGCGTGACGGGACCTGCACGACTCATGGGTAACGATGTGCAACCTCTGCAGAGTGTAAAACTGATATATCAGCCGTGCTCACGGTCACGAGCGGCTTGGACTTCTTCGAGATTAGTTGGTTACTGGTTACTGTTTCGGGTCACCTGTTGGACTTCAGGTGTGGGTACTTGGTGCGACTCCAAGTGCGGTTGCTTGGTGTGACTCCAAGTGTTGGTTACTCGGTGTGACTCCGAGTGTGGTCTTGCTCGGTGCGACTCCGAGTGTTGTTACTTTACTACAGAGTCTGTCTATAACCTAGTAAACAGGTGCATAGGATTAATAGGATTAATAGGGTGTGTCGCTTTAGGCGCTTGAGTCAAACAGAGTCAGCCTACCTTGGTTATTAGCCTCATAAGCATATATTTCCTACACTTGCGGAGTACATTTCGATGTACTCACCCTTCCTCTTTGTCCCCCTGCTACCCCACCCAGACGCTGGCGATTACGGAGACGCTGGTGGCTACGTTCACGAGGAGCCGGAGTATCCAGAGGACGGTGGTTTCGACCCTGACGACCTGTACTAGGATGGCGCTACCCCCGGTCGACCTTCCTGTGGAGATGGAGTCCAGACTTCCGCGACTACTTCGGAGTCTTCATTAGAGTTAGATGTCGAGAGAGTCTGTACTTTTCTTTCAGACCCGAGGGTCATTTATGTAATAAAGTTCGATATTATTAATAAAGCATTGTTTTGATATTTACTATGATGTGGATATATGTATGAAAATTGATCCTGGCATACATATATTGTGCTCCAATTTTGTTCTTAAAATTGGGGTGTCACAGCAGTGCTTTGTGAACCCTAGAGAGCTACGTGAGTGGGTTGGTTTGGCTCGGGTGGCTCCAGGGGAGCTTGACCACGTGAGCAGGCCGCGGCGGCGCCCATGGCGCTCGGCCGGGGGTATAGAGAGAGATAGGGAGCGGTAGAGTTAAGGCTAGTTGGTGTTCTCACCTTGCCTTGGCTCGGTGAGGCTCGAGGACGAAGGAGAGGAGGCAGTGGCGCTCAGGTCGGGGAGGAACGGCGTCGCGGGCTTAGCGGTGGCGATGGCGTCCGCGACGGCGCTCTCCGGACTCCGGCGTCAGCGAGGCTCGGTCGGTGGCGCTAGCGCGAGCACCGGGCGTGCAACGGCGAGGCGGAGCAGTGTGCGGAAGGAATCGGAGGGAGGTGGACAGTGATGGTTGGAACGGCGGTGCGGCTCTCGTCGCCGAACGCGGCGAGCAGTGAGGTGCTCGGCGTGTTTGCGGGAGAGAGAGAGGGAAGGGAGCGAGGGCAGGAGCGAGTGAGGGAGCTTGTGAGCGCGGGTGAGAGAGAGGGCGAAGGGTGCTCGGGTTTTGGCCGGGGCCTCGGCCGGCCGGTGGTGGTGGCGGGGCCCGGCGACGGGACGCGGCGCGAGCGGCGAGGCAAGCGCGGCAGGCGAGGCGAGCGCGGAGAGGGCGAGCGAGATCTTTGCGTGATCGCGCGGAGAAGGATCGCGCGGGGAGTGGCGGAGGCGGATTTGCTCAGGCATCGCCGGCCACGTGGCGCAGTCGCCGGCGTACGGCGCGGCCGTGGTCGGGGCTAGCGTGCGCGGCGCGCGCGAGCGCGCGGGAGCGGGCGCGGGCGAGCTAGGCCGGCGCGCGGGCGCGGAGCTGGGCCGACGCGCGTGCAAGGCGGGCCGAAAGGTGGGCGCTGGAAAAAAAATCATTTTCCTTTTTCTTTTTCCAAAAACTTTTCAACTTTGACCATTCAAAAACAGTTTCAAAAACTCCAACCCAGGCTTTGACCCAAATATAAAAGTTGCTCAAAATAATTTTCTCTACAACCTTCATATAAGACACTTTTTCTGAAAACCATTTTTACAATCTCCTTATAATTAAAGCCAATTTTGAAACATAAAACATTTTGCTTAATTAATTTTTTTTATTTAACAAACCATTTTGAACTAGGTCAAAATATCAACGTGAAAAGCACTCTACTCATTATTCTCTATTTTATAAAACTATTTGCCAAAACAGAAATCCATTTAAATCATCGAGTCAAATAGAAATCCAACAATTAAACAAAGACAAAAGCACTCTTATGCACATGAAATGATGCAATGCATTACTTATGCTCTTTAGTAGCTAATGGGGTTCCTAATGCAGTGCTTGACACTAGGGTGTCACACGCCACGTCTCGGGCCTCCTCGAGCTGGTCCTTGGCGTTGGCGAGCCTTTCATCGTTGGTTTGCTCGTTGTAGGCTCGAAGTCAAGGGGAGCCGTACTCGAGGTCCGTAGGCAAGACAGCCTCGGCGCCGTAGGTTAGGAAGAACGGAGTGAACCCGGTGGCTCGATTCGGCGTAGTCCTGAGGCCCCACAGCACCGAGGGGAGCTCTGCAGCCCACCCCTTTTCAAAATTCTTGAGGGTCTTGAACAGCCTCAGCTTCACCCCATGGAGTATCATGCCGTTGGCGCGCTCGACCTGCCCGTTGCATTGAGGGTATGCGACCGAGGCCTAGGTCACGCGAATGTTGTTGTCGTCGCAGAAGTTGGTGAACTTTTTGCCCGTGAATTGGGTGCCATTGTCGGTGATGATGACGTTAGGCACCCCAAACCGGTACATGATGTCAGCGATGAACTCGACGGCCTTCTCGGAGGTGGGGTCGCCTATGGGCTTGGCCTCGATCCACTTGGTGAATTTGTCGATGGCCACGAGCACATGCGTGTACTTTCCAGTTGTCATCTTGAGGGGACCTACGAGGTCGAGCCCCCAGACGGCAAACGGCCAAGTGATGGGGATCATCTGCAGGGCGTGTGCGGGCCGATGCGTTTGCTTGGCGTAGAACTGACACCCTTGGCAAGCTTGGACCAGGCGCTTGGCGTCTCCGATGGCGGTTGGCCAGTAGAAGCCTTGTCGGAAGGCGTTCCCTACCAGGGTCCTTGGCGCTGCGTGATGGTCGCAAGCCCCTGAGTGCATGTCGTCGAGGAGCCTGCGTCCCTCCTCGAGGGGGATGTAGCGTTGAAGGATTCCTGATGGGCTTCGACGGTACAACTCTCGTTCGTCGCCGTAGATGACGTAGGTCTTGGCCCTTCGAGCGATGTGTCGGGCCTCCGTCTTATCTTCCGGTAGCACGCCTTGCGTCAGGTAGTCGAGGAAGGACGTTCGCCAGTCGAGGGGTCGTGATGAAGAAGAGGCGGGCGTGTCAATCTGCATTGCCTCAGCGGATGTCGAGGGGTCGTTCTTGAGGGGTGGCGTTGATGGTCGAGCCCCCGCGTCTGGCTCGAGGGGTGGCGTCGAGGGGCCAGCCCCCGGGCCGATTTTGACGGATTGCTCAAAAACGTCCCTCGAGAAGACATCTGGTGGAACCGTGCCGCGCGTGGACGCCAACTTTGCCAGCTCGTCTGCGGCCTTGTTGTATTTTCGAGCGATGTGGTTGAGCTCGAGGCCGTAGAACTTGTCTTCTAGCTTGCGCACTTCTCCACAGTATGCCTCCATCTTGGGATCGATGCAGCTCGAAGCCTTCATAACCTGGTTGATGACGAGCTGCGAGTCCCCTCGAACGTCGAGGCGTCGGACCCCGAGCTCGAGGGCGATGCGCAGCCCATTAACGAGGGCCTCGTACTCAGCGACGTTGTTGGAGGCGGGGAAGTGCAAGCGTAGCAGGTAGCGCATGTGGACTCCAAGGGGTGAGATGAAGAGCAGGCCTGCGCCTGCCCCCGTCTTCATGTGGGATCCGTCGAAGTACATGGTCCAGAGCTCGGCTTGGATTTGTGCCGGCGGGAGCTGGGTGTCGGTCCATTCAGCAACGAAGTCCGCCAACGCTTGTGACTTGATGGCTTTTCGTGGGGCGTAGGTGATGGCCTCCCCTATTAGCTCGGCGGACCACTTGGCGATGCGCCCCGTGGCCTCCCGATTGTTGATGATCTCACCGAGGGGGAAGGAGGACACCACCGTTATGGGATGAGCGGGGAAGTAGTGCTGGAGCTTGCGCCTCGTGATGATGATGCCGTAGAGCAGCTTCTGGATGTCCGGGTACCGGACCTTGGCCTCGGAGAGCACCTCACTGGTGAAGTACACCGGCCGTTGGACCGGTAACGCATGACCCTCCTCGTGCCTCTCGACGACTATGACCGCGCTGACCACCTGAGTGGTTGCGGCCACATAGAGGAGGAGAGGCTCGGGGGGGTCGTCACCCTGGGCTGGTCGTGGTGGCACGAGAATTGGCGCGGAAGTCAGCAACCCCTTCAACTTGGTTAGGGCCTCCTCGGCTTCAAGGGTCCACGCAAAGCGTTCCGTCTTCTTCAGCAAGCGGTAGAGAGGTAGTGCCTTTTCCCCTAGCCTCGAGATGAACCTACTGAGAGCAGCTAGGCAGCCTGTCACTTTCTGTACGCCCTTGAGGTCTCGAATTGGGCCCATCCTCGTGACTGCTGAGATTTTTTCGGGGTTGGCCTCGATCCCCCTTTGTGAGACAATGTAGCCAAGTAGCATGCCCCGAGGTACGCCAAAGACACATCTCTCGGGGTTGAGCTTCACATTCTTGGCCCGGAGGCACTCGAACGTGGTCCCGAGATCGCTGATGAGGTCCCCGACCTTCTTGGTTTTAACCACGATGTCATCGACGTAGGCCTCGACGGCTTTGCCTATGTGTTCGCCAAATATATGCTGCATGCAACGTTGGTACGTTGCCCCGGCGTTTCGAAGGCCGAAGGGCATTGTAACGTAGCAATACATGCCGAAAGGCATAACGAAAGAGGTAGCGAGCTCGTCGGATTCTTTCATTTTAATCTGGTGGTAGCCGGAATATGCATCAAGAAATGAGAGTACTTCGCACCCCGCAGTGGAATCGACAATCTGATCAATTCTGGGTAAAGGAAATGGAACTTTTGGACATGCTTTATTCAAACTAGTGTAGTCTACACACATCCGCATCTTTCCATTCTTTTTCCTAACTAGTACAGGGTTAGCTAGCCACTCTGGGTGAAATACCTCCTTGATGAATCCAGCCGCCAAAAGCTTGTGCACCTCCTCGCCGATGATCCTGCGCTTCTCTTCGTCGAAGCGGCGCAGGCGTTGCTTTACCGGTCTGGACCCGGCCTGGATCTCCAAGGCGTGCTCGGCGACTCCCCTCGGTATGCCTGGCATGTCCGAGAGGCTCCACGCAAACATGTCGATGTTCGCGCGGAGAAAGTCGACGAGCACTGCTTCCTATTTCGGCTCGAGGCTGGCACTGATGGCCAGCGTCTTTCCGTCGGTCGAGGTCGGGTCGACGGGTATCTGCTTGGTGTGTTCCGCTGGCTCGAAGGTGTCAGCGTGGCGCTTTGCTTCAGGGGCCTCCTCAGTGGCCAGGGCTGTTAGGGCCTCGAGCGAGTCGAGGTGGACGTTGGCCTCCCCACGCTCGACGCACTCCACGTCGCAATGGTACGCGTGCTCGTAGGAGGTGTCGACGGCGATGACCCCTTTCGGCCCCGGCATCTTGAGCTTTAAGTAGGTGTAGTTGGGGACCGCCATGAACTTGGCGTAGCCTGGCCTGCCGATGATGGCGTGGTAGGTCCCTTGGAATCCAACCACCTCGAAGGTGAGCGTCTCACGGCGGAAGTTAGCCGGCGTGCTAAAGCAAACCGGCAGGTCGATGCGCCCGAGGGGGTGGGCCTTCTTCCCTGGTACGACTCCGTGGAACCCCCCGACGCTCGGTCGGAGCTGGTCCCTCGAAATCCCCAGGAGGTCGAGAGTCTCGAGGTATATGATGTTGAGGCTCGAGCCCCCATCCATCAACACCTTGGAGAACCGTACGTCAACAATGACAGGGTCGACGACGAGGGGGTACGCCGCCGGATTTACGACACGGTCCGGATGGTCGTCACAGTCGAACGTGATCGGCGCATCAGACCAGTCGAGGTACCGGGGGGCGTCATGGCAGAGTGCGAAGACCTTCCGACGCTCCTTCTTTCTTTCTCGAGCCGAGAGCCCGACGGTTGGCCCCCCGTAGATCATGTAGCAGTCGCGCACCGGGGGGAAGTTGCCGTCCGCGTCCCCGTCGCCGCGTCAATTGTTGTCCTTGCCCTTAGGCACGTCTTCCTTCTTGTCGCCGAGCTTGGCGTAGAAGCCCTTCAACAGTCGGCAGTCTTTTAACTTGTGATTCACTGGGCCCTTGTGATAAGGGCAGGGGTCCTTGAGCATCTGGTCGAAAACAGCCCCGTCAGGGGGCCTCGAGGTTTCTTATGGTCGAGGGCGCCCATGAGCACTTCTTCATCGTCGGCGTCGTCGGCGTCGCGCTTCGCCTTTTGACCTTTGCTTTTGTTCTTCTTCTTTTTGTTGTTGTTGTTGTTCTTGGCGTCGTTGCCCTTGCTCGAGCCCTCCGGCGTGGCCACCGCCTTGCCCTTGTCCGTGGTGCAGCCGAAGAAGGCCCCCACTGCCTCGTCGCCTGAGGCAAAGCTGGCGACACGATCCATTAGATCCTCGACCGTCCTGGGACGGTAGCGCCCTAGCTCGTGAACTAGCTCTTGGCATGTCGTGCCCGTGAGGAACGTCGAGATGACATCCTCATCAGGCACGTGGGGGAGCTCGAAGCGCTGCTTCCAGAATCGTCGAGCGAAGTCACGGAGGGGCTCGTCCGTTGCCTGCCTGCAACGTCGAAGATCCCAGGGGTTGCCTGGGCGCACGCAAGTCCCCTTGAAATTCCCGTTGAAAACCCTGACTAGGTCGGCCCAGTCGTGGATCCGATCCGGTGGGAGCCCCTCGAGCCACTGACGGGCGGTGTCCGAGAGGTAAAGTGGGAGCTGGCATATGATCACGCGGTCGTCGCTCTTTGCCCCGCCCAGTTGGCAGCCCAGGCGGAAATCGGAGAGCCACAGCTTGGGCTCGACCTCCCCGTCGTACTTCACGATGTTGGTCGGTGGTCGAAAGCGGTCGGGGAGGGTCGAGCTGCGGATGGCCCGGCTGAAGACCCTAGGGCCCGGGGGCTCGAGGGCTTGCCGGTCCTCGTCACTGTCGTAGCGCCCCCCTCGATGGGCACTATAGCCACGCTCCTCGGCCCCTTTGTCCTTGCGTCGGCGGTTGATGTTGTTGTGGGCGTCATTGGGGTCTCGAGGTGGTCGGTTGTCGACAATCCGCTCCCAGACTGGCCTAGCTCGAGGGGCGTCCGCCTGGTGGACGGACATCTCGTGCTCGTTGCGAGGTGCGTCCGCCGGCTTCCCTGAGGCCCCCCGCGCCGGCGCGAGGCCGAGCTCTCGGCCTGCTGCACAGCGGCTGTCTCGAGGAGGTTCTTCATTTCCCCGAGCATGCGCCTAGCGTCTGGGTTGGAGACGGCGGGTAGATCGCGGAGCAGCATTGCGGCCGCCACCACGTTCTGCCCGGCTCGCGGGAAGCACACCTCAGGACGCGCCGGTGCCCCATCCTCGAGGATCTGCCAGTGGACCCCTCGAGCCCGGCCTCGAGCTCCGGCTCCTCGAGGCTGGGCTGGTTCCTGCACAAGAGTTTTCTCGAGCTGCAGCAGATGTTGTCGTTCCTCCTCAGCCCTGGCGATCGCCTCCCGCAGCTGCACGAGCTGCGCCGCCCGGCCGTCGTCATGCTGAGACGGTGCAGCCGACGCCGCGGGTTCGTTCCTCCCCTGAATGCGTGATCCGCCTGCCGCAGCCACGTCGTTGGGCGCCTCGAGGTTGAGCGCCGGCCTATTGTCGTCGCCTTCGTCCTCGGTATCGTTCACGACCCCCTCGAGCTGGAAGCACTCCCTGGTGGGATCCCAGAAGTCAGGGTCGTGGTAGTCGTACTCGTCGGAGTCGGAGTCATTGATGTCGCGGCGCCTAGGCTCGTGCTAGGACTGCAGCTCGCGGTACCATTCCCCGAAGGTGGCTTGCCGGGGTGGCTCGACGACTCGTGAGAAGCCGCGGTCAACGTGCGCGGGGTAGACGATCTCCAGGTCGGCGATGGCTCGTAGGAGCACGCCCGGACGCTCCTCCCGGTCCGCCACCGCCCGGTCCTGATGGCGCTCGTCGAGGTGGTGGGCGTAGACAGCTGCGGAGTTGTTGAGGCCGAACGGAAACCGCTGGCGTCGCGCGCGGTACACCCCGTGCGGGGGGAAGCCAGGTGGTGTCGATGGTGCACGGCTCGGGGGCCTCTGGCCAGGCTCCTGGTCCGTGCGCATGACGAACGCGAACTCGCCGGGGGAGTGCGCGAGCGCCCGAGAAGTCGTCGGCCGCGCATCGGGTAGGTTTCCCCTCGGGGACCCTGCGCCGGCCGCGGGGAAGTGGGCGTACGCCGCGGGCACTGCCTGCGCCTGGCGACGATGGTGACGACGGCGCCGCTCACGAGGCGGCGACGCGTGGTGGTGCGGGCGACGCGCCACACGCCCCGCGCGGGGTGGCATGACACGCCCTCCGCTTGGGCCCTCCGTGGAGAGCAAGGTCAGCTCGTTGCCGTTACCGGTGGCCAAGAACTTGAGGCTCCCGAACCAGATGATGGCACCAGCAGAGAACGAAGGAGCGGGAGAAGCCATCCAGAAAACAACAAGAAATCGACTCGAACACGCGAAGACCCCTACCTGGCGCGCCAACTGTCGGTGTTTCTACCCAGGGGTATGTGTGACGGAACGACCCTAATCCCATGGCCCACGTGTCCCTGTCAACCTCTGACAGCCGAACCCATGTTCCATGTGATTAAGACCTGTTCGCCACCGGGCTACATCAGTGCCCAATGTCCGTAGGATCATCTCACAATTCGGTTACAGCATTGCATACTTTTACAAATAACATCGGAATAATGAGCGGAAGACTTAAATAACATTAGTTTTACAAAACAGGGTTCCAAATAGAATTTAAGGTGCAGTTATTACAAACCAAGTTCTGATAATAGAAATAGACATAGGCAACATAGTGGAGAACAACAAAGATACTTATAATCACCCAGCCCGAGGGTGTACAACTATTCTTCGGCCTCATCGGCCTCTTCCTGGACGATGGTCACGCAGCAGGGTGCAAGACACATCGGGGACTCTGTCATACCTGCAGCATGGGTAACAAACCCTGAGTACTGAGGTACTCAACAAGACTTACCCGACTAAAGAAAAAGGGAGAAGACTCAGGAATGAGAGGCTTAGGGTAGTCAAGGTAAGGCTTAAGCAAGATCAAGTATTTTGCAGAAAAGCATTTTTGTAAACCTTATTTTATTTTGAAAGATTCAGTATTCCTCAATTCTTCATCATTCATGATTCATTTTACATTTCAAAACATTCCTAGTTGAGAACCACTCTCCGTTGACAGTCAGTGGACCAAGTCTCCATAACCGAGGAGCAACGTTAATCCGGATAAATAATACTTAGCTGAGGATCCCTATCCACACTGCATATGTAGCACCCAAGCTTGCATATGCCAACTCGTCTACCACGATTCCTCCAAGATTGGGCCCGGTCCTACGCCACCCGGAAGTACAGTACACCACTCCTTTCCAGGTACGACGACCACGTGGGTACATGCTACTTCCGCCATCTCTCCACTCCCAGTGCGCGGTTGTCGGTCCAATAAAGGATTCCTCGGAGCCAGAGCTTTCCGTAGTATGTGAATAGTTACAAGTCTTGACCAGCAGGCCCCCATACGGATGGTCCCTAATTTTCCAGCCAGAACTATACCTTGGTTATATCTCACCCAAGCGTAATAGTCCTGTCAGTTTTTTAACCCTGTCCCGGTCGGTGTCAACTGTTGAGTCCCGGACTACAACATGACGGCACCGTACGCGCGGACAACCTCTTCTCGACAATGACCACATGCTAGCTAGGCAAGCAGTCATCGAACGGGAAGTAAAGCCAAATTCCCATAAAGATTCTTAAGTGATCACACTTTTGAAAATGACATTTTATTGCAAGTCTAATTCAATAAGCATTGCTAAGCATTTTGCAAATACTTTTGAAAAACAGGTATCGGGTGTATCAGTGGTCAAGGTGGATAGTGCATCAATTAGGATAGCACACAACTCCTATAAACCTAATGCAATAATTTAACTCAAAAGCATTTAAGGAAATCATTTTATAAATTCAAGGGAAGGGGTTAAATGCACCGGGGCTTGCCTTGAAGAGCAAAGACAGCTGGCTCAGGGTTGGAGGTGCAGAGGTCGAAGCTCGGGGTAGCCTCAGGGACAGGTTCGTCGGCGGCTGCCTCGATCTTGATTCCTTCTTCGGTGACTATACGAATGCAATGATGCATGCACATGAGTATGCTAGCATGAGCAAAACAAAACAGGGCATACAACATGAACCCTAATCACTTTTTCTATTTTCCTTAATTATTTAAAAAGGTCATTTTATGAAGTTGCTCCAAAAATTACCAAATTAATCACATAAGTTCATTATGGTGTAGATAGATGGCAAAACAAATTTCATAATTTTTGGAGGTCATTAAGGTGCTCAAATAATTCCAGACATTAATTAACAAAAGGCACTATTTAACAATTAAAGATAAATGCTCAAAAATCAACTTGTTCCAAAAGACTTCAAAATTTCACCAGAGACTAAAAATGGCATAGGAAGCTCACAAAAATTAGTCTCATGATTTTTGGAGTTATAAATAATTTTCTAAAAATCCAAAACTATCCATTTATTAATTAAAAGAGGGATTTTACATTTTTAAATTCTTGCAGAAAAGTCAAGTTTCATATTTTTATAAAATACTACACAGAGCAAGGAGCATACCATATTTTTCTCAAGATTTAAGGAACAACAGATTAATTCACACAGAAAAGAGAAAACAGAACACTATTCACATCTCTCAGAAAAAGAAAAGAGCACTGTGCTCCTTCTATGCAAGGCTCGGGCGAATCGCGCGGGCTCGGGCGAATCGCACGGGCTCGGGCGGGACGGAAAGCGACTGCTTCGTCCGAGGCCTGGCCCGGAGGCTCGGGCGAAGCGGAGAGCATGCGCTCGCCGAGGCTTGACTCGGGCGAAGCGGACTCGGGCGAGACGGAAGGCTCGGGCGAGACGGAAGGCTCGGGCGAGACGGAAAAGCAAGCGTCCGTCCGAGGCCTGACTGGGAGGCTCGGGCGAGACGGAGTGGAAGCAGAGACCGGAGGCTTCGGGTGCTTACCACGGGTCGGAGGCAGGGCTCGAGGGTGTGGCTCGGGGACGTGCTCGAGGGTGAGGCTCGAGGCTGAGGCTCGACACGTGCTCGAGGGTGAGGCTCGAGGAAGGTGACGACCGCGGCGGCACTCCGGCGAGTCGGCGATCCTGCGCAACACACGAGACCGCAAGGGCCTGGTTAGAGTCGCGCGGAGCCGAGGAAGCTGACACAGGGGTCAGGGGAAGATGATCGTGGCCGGAGAGGGAGTATTTGACGAACCCGTGTTCACCGGGTTTCCGCCGGAGATGGGAACGATGGGGTTACGCCGGGCGATTGGAGGCGGTAGAGACCAAATTGGTGAGGGGAGAAGCTGCGCAAAAACACAGCGGAGCTTCTGAGCTAGATGGTTGAGGGCTGGGAGCTCTGGTGTGAGGTGGCGACGGCGGCGGAGCTGAGTGGGAGAGCTCGAGCACCGGCGGGGCTTTTATAGAGGCGGATAGCGGCCGGTAGAGACCGTGGTGATGGCTGGATAAGCTCGGCGAGCGCACGCGCACTCGATTGCACTCTGGCGGAGGCGTTGGCGTGCAGCCGGGGCTCGGGCGCAGGCAGCGCCGGCAATGGCCACGCGGCGGCGGCGAGCAGGAGCAGTAGGGGCCGAGAGATGGAGTCAGCGCTCGCGTGCGGGTGCGGAGGGAACAGGGAGACAGCGGCGGCAGGATAAGGGCGCGTGGGGAGCAGCCGTATGCGCTGCAGGCGCAGCGCCGGCGCCATGGCCGGGCCCCCCCTCCCCCTGGCTCTACGGGGAAGAAGAACAGTGTAGGGGCTAGGGTTTGACTTTTGGCCAGTTTTTGTATTTTGCAAATTTCTCCCAAAATTAGAACTGTGCGACAAAAACTCAAAATACCAAAGTTGCTCAGAAAAATGAGATCTACAACTTTGTCAAAAAGAAGATTTTCAAAATCCAAATAGTTTTTGGACCACATTTGAAAACAGAAAAGGGAACACTTTTGGGATTTGAATAAATTCAAAATTACTTTTGATTTTACACTGAAAGTTGGAAATCTGCAAATATGAAAGTTGTTCCTTTTATCAAAACCTATAACTTTGCTAATATACACTTTTTCTGAAACTCAATAGTTTTTAAATAAATTTTAAAAACTGAAAAGGGGACAAAAACTGGAATCTGAATGAATTTGGATTTACTCCAAACTTTGTACAGAAACTTGAAAATTTGTAAATACCAAAGTTGTTTCTCTTGACCAGATCTACAACTTTGCTTTTTGGACCAACCTCAAATTTTGAATAATTTTGAATTACAAAAAGAGGGATAAAATCCAGGGTTTGGAAATCAGGGTTTTGCAAAGGGATTTGAAATCTGATTTTGGTTTTTGAACTTTGGCCAACACAACAAAACTTCAAGACATCCAACTGAACAAGAATTACACAAAGCTAGACACAGAGGTGAAATTACCATTTTTGCCCTTATAAGAAGATTTGGGCTTTTAGGGTTTTTGAAAAGAGATTGCTACACAAGTACTAAACAAACATAAATGCAAGACAAGAATGATTAATGACTAATGATGATGACATGCCAGGTTAATTACAGTTAAACACCAGAGGTGTTACAGTATGACACTAACTAGTAATATGATCGCGTGCTCTCTTTCTGGATGGTGATGCAAGAAGACACAAGATTTATCCTAGTTCGAGCAAAGAAGGCCCTACGTCCAGCGGGGGGAGGAGATTCTTGTATTACTTGCACCTAAGTGCTTGTACAGGGGCGAATACAAGCTCAAGGAGCGTGGACCGGAGTCCGGACTCGTGTGTGTGGTGTTGTGTGGGCTTGTCTGTTTTGCCATATGTGCGTAACCGGCCGAGTGAAGGGCCCTGGTGTCCCCTTTTATAGAGCAAGGGGAGGCCAGGGTTACACAGGAGCGTGATACAGGAGTCGGGATGTACAACGTCCAATACGAAGGAGGGTAGGAATCATGTCTTGTTGATGCCACTGGAGCCGACGTGGGGGTTGCTGTTGAGGCGTCCTTGAAGCATGAGCTCCATTCCTGGGCGTAGACGTGGAGGCGTAGCGACGTGAGGCCGTGCAGCGCCCATCCCGGTACATTCATGACGTGGCAGAGTCCCTTCGGGTCTTGGGGGTACCTGTTCTCAAATAGCAGGAAAGCCGTCAGGGCTCGAGGGGCGCAGGGCCGGCCTCGAGGTGGCGTTTACGGGGGGCTCGAGCCCCCGCAGGTATGGGCAAGTCCCGGAAAGCCCGGCCGAACAGCGGGAATCCAGGCTTCAAGAGGTGGCTCGAGGGTGCTACAGTGCAAGGTATGACTGAACGGTGTTGTACTTGCGCCTTTTTGCCTATGCTTGAGGTGAAAGCGAGATTTGACTGTGGCTCCGGTTTACTGTGGCGCACGTCGGGTTCTAAAGGATGTGACCGGAGTAGGTGAACGCATTAAATGCGCAGTGTGGGATTGGCATCCGATGTCTGGCGCTGCTCGAAGGAGATGTGAAATGTCTCGAGGGATAGGCTATCGTGATTGAGAGGCTCGAGGTCCCCGCGCGGGGTCTCGAGGAGCGGTGTACGGCTGTGGTGGGCTCGAGGCCTAGGTGCCAGGGCTCGAGGGATAGGTTGCCGGGAGGCGGTCGGTAAGGCTTTGGCGAGTCTAAGCTTCCTGGCGGAGGGCCGGTGCGGCCGGCCTCGAGGGTTTGGTTTTTAGGGAGCTAGACTAATTTCACCTCTTATTAATTGGTGTTCTAGGTTTAACTTGTTTGTTTTGCGTCGATTGGGGGTACCCCTTTGGTGTTCCCCGACAATTGGCGCTCTAAATATTATTTAGAGTGTTATATCCTAAATAGTAGCTCTCTCTCTATATATACTGTGAAGTTGCATTTTTTTTATGAAGGTACATAATGTATGATGTATAATTGTATTCTATACAGACATTTCTAGGACAAGAAAATCTACATGATGATTCTGACTTTTCTCGTTCTCATTATAGTTCCTCCCGTGTATAAAAGGAGGGCAGATAAACTTAAATAAGGTCTTGTGGTAGTCAAACACCAAACATTTTCCTGGCATCACGTGATATCGATCAACGATTAAAACCATCACATCCCTTTTTTTTATTGAGGCAATTATTTGATAAGGTAATCAAATTAGCTAAAAGAAAAACCAAATGATATTTTGTTTCAAAATAACAGAGCCAATATGTACGTCCTGTTTAAAACAGTTTCAAAATACGATGTTCAACTTAAATAGTATTGTTCAAGCAGGTACTACAACTCAACATGCAATTCATATTTTGGTGTGCAAGGGGAACGTTCTTGACCAAACCTTAAAAAATGTGGGAACTCACAAACCACGTTGCACAAAGCAAAACCATCATTATTATTTGGTTGATGGTTGGGCGAGCAATATTTTAAAAAAAAAGATGGATATGGATAATACTAAAGTTGTACTTCTGTTAGGAAAAAAAAAGAAAAACAAAGTTTATTATACCATCTCATATATGGGACAACAGAACATTAGACTAAAGGGGTGTGGGTGTTTGGATCAAGGAGCTAATAAATAGTTCATGTTTTTGGATACCAATTTGAAAGCCTAAATGAGGATTTTTTAGGCTAATATAGAGCCAATTGGTGGTTAGAATCCATTAGCCCTTATTAGTCTATAATTAGCTTATGTTTAATCTATTTTTTAAAGTTGACTAATTTTTTTAGCTCTGAGATCCAAACATGTCCTAAGTTAACCCAATGCACACAACTTATTTTGATTTTGCAGAAAATATCAGCTCAAAATTTTAAAAGAAGAGAACATTATATTAAATTTACAATTATCATAATGTTGAAGTTTGCTATTGGACCCACAACTTATGTCTAAGAGCAACTCCAACGGTTTTGCAAATGCATTCTTATTTTTGCAAAAAAAGTCTACAAAACTCCTATCCAACGGTTTGACAAATGAGCTTTGCATTTTTGTTAACTTGCAAAATCCTGAGATGAATTGACACATATGCAAGCTCGTGATCGACTTGGCATTCCATCTCGTGTACTACTCCCGCGCGCGCTCTTCCCTTCCGCACCGCCGGGTTTCCTTTTTTAGATTTTGGCAAGTCAATTTTGCCAAACCGTTGAAGATAATCTTTTTTCTCATCCCCATATTGATTTGAGAGTTGACAAATTTTATATTTTGCCAAATAAAAAATGCAAAACCGTTGTAGGTTGCTCTAAGTTTTTCAGCTCATGCCCGAAGTCAAGTAAAGTGCCTTGCCTGCATAATCAGCCAGCCTTTTTGACTAAAATCGAGGACCCACATAGATGACTGAATCATCTTGGGTGTGTTTGGTTGGCTGCATCACCCCTCAGCCAGGCTCCACAGATGCGAGAACAGACGTTTGTTTGGTTCGCGTATCTGTCTGGCCAGGCTCTGCTCGTGCAAGATTCCTCCCGCAGCCTGGCTCTGGAGGAACGCAGAAATCGGCCGTTTCTGCCGGGCCAGGCTCGCGTGGTGCAGGTAATTAGTCATCTAATAACGTTATTAATATATTATTAGCATATATTAAATGATATTAATATATTTCGAAGTATATTAAGGAGAATTAAGGTAAACTAAGTGTTATACGATAATAGTTGTCTGTAATAAATGTCATGATGATGATTATTTATATATTTTTATCTCATACAACTCGTTCTCGTACGAGCAACCAAACAGCTTCTCAGCTCAACCTGTCTCGTGCATATAGATAACCAAACACCACGTTCTTGTATGTATTAGGTCTGACTATCCAGAACCGGACTCCTTCTATGCGAGCCAGGCTAAGCTCGTCGGCGAACCAAACAGCCCCTTGCAGTGCAGCTTGGACCGTGGCGGCTGGCGAAGCAGCAGCAGCAGCATATCCTCGCGGCCGCAAGAGACGCGGCGTAGAACAAGGCAGCCGCCGAGCCGGCAAGGCGAGCGGATAGGCCTAGGCGAAGCGGGCGCGGCTGCCGGTGGTGGCTGGTGGCCGTAGCAATAAACTATAGCCACGCTTCGTCAACACCAGGACCGCCCCCACCCCGCCCCTAGCGCCAATTCTACCGCCGCTCCCGGCGAAACCGGCCAAGCTCTCGGGTCCACGAACCAACGGCGCCTCCGCGTCTCCTTCCCGGAGGTAATCTTGCGCCGCCGATTCGCGCGCTCCGCGACCGGAGGCTCCCGTGTTCTTGCGGGTCGCGGGGTCTGGTCAACCTGGCCTCTGCTTGATTGGATTCGAACGGTCGGCGCCTCCACCTCGCGATCCTTCCTGCCGGTTTCGTCGGCCGCTGGTCAACTCGGCCGGTCGGTCTCCGGGGGGAGGCTTTTCGTGCTGCCACCGTCGTCGCTTTGGTTCGGTATAATAGAGCCGCAACGGCAACCTCTCTTTACTTGTTGGATTGGATCCACCGGTGTCCATCTCCTGCCAGGTCACGGTCTAATTTGGTGAATTTTGTTTGGTGGTACATATCTCTACTCTCTAGTCAAGTCTCGGCCAAGATTTTGGCTATCTCCAGTCAAAAGCTTTACCGATTCTTGGATTGGCGGTTTCTTGGGGCCTAGAAGCCGGTTCTTGTTTCGTCTCCGGTGCTCCAGCATGTTCTGCAGCACACAGCTTCTCCATCTCCAGTAGAGGAGTTCGTGTGTTCTTGTTTTTTTGGGGGGCTCCCGGAGTCGTTCCCGAAAGCTGCGTTCGGCCGCTGCGGCGATGGCGTCGAGCACCAGCGAGATGCCCGAGGCGAAGGAGAAGCTGAAGAGGTCCGGCAGCATGGGAAGCAACGATACCTATGTGCGTGCCGACAAGATTGATCTAACGAGCCTCGACATCCAGCTGGAGAAGCAGCTCACCAAGACCTGGGGCAAAGCCAATCTCAAATCCCAGGGGCCAAAGGAGGAGTGGGAGATCGACCTTGCAAAGCTGGAGATCCGCTATGTGATTGCTCAGGGGACGTATGGCACAGTTTACCGGGGCACCTATGATGGACAGGACGTTGCAGGTATCTATGATCTAGCTCTGCTTATTTCAATGTGTCGGGTAATGTTGCAGACAGGCTAATAGTCTTATGCTGTCTACATGATCGAACAATGCATGTGTGTGTTGGTTGTATGATACATTTATTGAGACTACTTCCAGTAGCTTACTTCTTGAAGTTTATTCCACATGTAACGCATGGAATGGGAGCCTTAATTATTCGACTCTTGTGGAAAGTAATACCCGGCAGCGCTACCGTCTTAATCCAGGGTTCGTCTTGATAGTTCGTGGTTGACACGATGTTCCATATGTTTCTTTTTTTTACAATGTATCTATTGTGCTTTTAAGCAACTGCATTATATGCTATATCTAAATTGTGGGCTATAAGATATGCTTACCTTCTTCCCCTTCTAAAGAAACTTTTGCTAACTGAAACCTATGGTTTAAAATGTGCATCTGACCTTAATGGTTGGTGGTTAAAATGCTGAAGAATCTGTTTCTTGAATGGAGAAATTCTGTAAGATAGTAACTGTGGCTGGTCTGGGTGGACCATATTTAAGCTAGTCATGCTTAGAATTTAGATGTGCATGTGTGTCTTTGCATATTTGTATACTCCCACCTGATGACCTTGCAGCATGAATAGTTTCAGGATATTCTTTCTGGACTTCCCAAAGTATGCTTGTGTTCTCATTCTTCCCTCTACTTCTCACTTTTCACCTTTGGGCTGCAGTCCTCCTGCTCCATGCCCCCCTTAGTTAATTTCTTGCCAGTCAGAGATGTTTCGATATTGACCTCTTTTCCTTTTACTTATGTTTTTAAGCATATATCCATCTATCAATTGATCTTAAGTCACTTGGAGACTGAGACTGATGTGCAAATAATGTTCTGCACTTAATCTTTCCAAACTTTGTAATGTTCCTGTAGCCATCTCAAGATTAGGTGTGCCATTGTTGTGCTTGTCAATAGTCAATAAGGCATTGTTAATTCTATATAGTAAATAAGGTCAAGTATGACTGCTCTTCCTTTCTCGAATCAAAGGTTCTTTGACTCCTTCCGAACAAGGATTGTGACACTCTCGCTTTGTGCTCAAAATTAGACTTCTGCTTAGCGCCCTCCCCTTTCACTTCCATAGTGGTCTTCTTTGGCCGGCCCACTCATTTCACTCTCAAGCTCTCGAGAAGAGAGAATCCGATTCAAGATGTTTAGAATTCTGCCTTTCCTTCATGTTCGTGGTTTAAGTCAGTTCGTACTTTTCAGTATACAAGAGAATGACTGAGCTCGCGTTGAAAGCTACTAAACAACGGCTGACAGAGACTCATAAGAGGGAGAGCGGTAGCAAAAATGAGATCTTTTGCATCATTAATATATACAATAGATATCGCTGTTGTGTTCATCATCTGTAGATATGTGACCAGGACAAATGACAACGCTATAGGAAGCTCATTTGTGCTACATTTTTGTCAGATTATTAAGATTTTATTTTTTGATCCAATTTAAGTTCCTTCATATAAAATTTATTACTTTGACTTACAAGATTGTGGTTTTTAGACCACAGAGCACTTGCTTCCTCTTATTGCTTTATTAATAATAAATAAACGATATCATGTAGTTTGGGTGGGGCGGGGGTGGGTCTTGTTTTTCTGTTCTTTTTTAAAATCTTTTTTAATCAATTCTGCGCATACTTTCACTGTTTAATAGGGATTCTTTGATCTTGTTATCATAAATAATTTGTGATCCTTCATTGATCTGCTATTGTCATGTTGACATGTGTGCACTATATTTCCACAATTCCATGAACAGATAAGTAATATTACTGTGTGATACATGCAGTGAAGCTTTTGGACTGGGGAGAAGATGGTTTTGCCACAGAAGCTGAAACTGCTGCTTTACGAACATCGTTTAAGACGGAGGTTGCTGTTTGGCATAAGCTCAGCCACCCTAATGTTACAAAGGTGAATATTTTCATGAATTCCTGTGCATCTTCATGTCCATAACTCCGGATAGATGCTTGTTTATGTAGTAAAGTTGTTGATCCTTAGCTTACTGATTATTACCAAAATTTGCCCATGACCAGTTCGTAGCAGGTATCTTCCATAAAGTTTTTTTTGGGTATCTTCCATAAAGTTTTTTTTTCTTCTTTTGTGCTATTTGAGAAGTACTTACATGCATGGTGTTGTTTTTTTTCTCGCAGTTTGTTGGTGCATCTATGGGGACCACAGACCTTAAGATTCCAGCAAACAATTCCAATGGTGGTGCACGTACAAATTTGCCAGCAAGAGCATGTTGTGTTGTGGTAGAGTATCTTGCTGGAGGAACTTTGAAGCAATATTTGATAAAGAACAGCCGACGGAAGCTTGCTTACAAAGTTGTGGTTCAGCTTGCATTGGATTTGGCCAGAGGGTAAAAAACACTTAAGCTGAAATACTGCCATGAATTATTTTCTCTGAATCCACTGGTAACTGTTTGGAGCTATCCTTTGCAGATTGAGCTATCTGCACTCCAGAAAGATTGTACATCGGGATGTGAAAAGCGAAAACATGCTACTTACTCCTCAGAGAAACCTTAAGATTGCTGATTTTGGCGTTGCTCGTGTTGAGGCTCAGAATCCAAAGGACATGACTGGTGCAACAGGTACACTTGGTTATATGGCCCCAGAGGTATTTACTGGACTGACCTTTTTTATCTTTTCTGTTCCATAATGTGCATTATTTTCAGTTATTCCCATGCTAAAAATAAAATGTCCCTGTTCTTTGTATGTTCAATAGGTTCTTGATGGTAAGCCATACAACAGGAAGTGTGATGTTTACAGTTTTGGCATTTGTTTATGGGAAATCTATTGTTGTGACATGCCTTACCCAGACCTAAGTTTTGCCGATGTCTCATCTGCTGTTGTTCACCAGGTTTGCCCTGTGTTCCATATATACTGTAGACAATTACTTTTTTTCCTTTCTCTCCCCCATGCAATGTGCACATGACAGTACACATTTTTAGTTATTTATTCTTTCTTTTGGCAGAATTTGCGCCCAGACATTCCTCGCTGCTGCCCAAGTGCATTTGCGAATGTTATGCGGAAATGCTGGGATGCAAACCCTGATAAACGCCCTGATATGGATGAAGTGGTGCAGCTTTTAGAGGCTCTGGACACGAGCAAAGGCGGTGGCATGATACCTGATGGCCAATCATCAGGATGCTTATGCTTCACAAAGGCTCGTGGTCCATAGATTCTTTTCATGGTACTCTCTTCCCTTGGCAACATTTTCCCCATGTAAATGACTGGCCCACGGCATGCTGCTCATCGTCGCTTACAGTTCTCCATAGCTGCCTTGCCATCATTGCGTTTCAACCGGTAGCTCTCATACGATTTTTGCTGTCCTCTGCCGACAATCTTTTCTTATACTAGTGTGCTGCTGTAATTGTGATTCTAAAGAGATTTGGTATACGTGTTACACTCTTGAAACCGCTACCCTTCTATGCCCATTTTGGTGCCATTGATCAGTATAAATCTTTACCCTGTGATTATTATTTCCATTTGTGCTAAGAATTGAGTACAAGAATGGACTGAAATAAATTCGTGTTTAGCTGATAGCGTGCTTTTGATAATTTGTTCAGGCCATTTTGAGATATGGTGGTGCTGTGGCTATTGTTTTTCTTTTCACCCTTTGTTGTTTGGACTTGAACGTAGTATAGAATAAGTTCATTATTTATGAGACCCAATGTCGGCTCTCTGCCATTTTATACTCGCTCCCTCAATCAATTATAAGTCACTTTGGCTTTGTGCCTTTATCGAAAATTCAGAATTAAATTCATACTAGATAGACGCGATGTGTCATACATCAGCTACCGAATTGTTCGAATCATACATATAGTTTACCACTTTATTATAAAAATCGAAGAGTGGAAAACGGAACAAACCTCCACTGCCATAGCCTTTGTCATGAATTGCTCGTACCTTAAGATGACTACTTTAGTCGACTCAAATACCAGCTTGAATTCATCTCGGCACAAGAGGGATCCACTAATGAGGTTTTTCTTTATTGAGAGGACATGCCAGTTCTTGAGCTGCATGATCTTTCACGAAGTGAACTTCAGATCGATCGAACCAATACCAAGAACAGTAGCATGCGAGCTATTTCCCATCACGACGGTTGAACCTCGTGTGACCTGGTAAGATGAAAACATAGAGATATCAGTACAAATATGAATATTGGTCTCTGTATTTATCCACCAATCATTAAATTGACATACAAAAAATACGCTAGGTAAATGATTACCATATCCAGATCCGCTAGGATCGTCAATAGTCACGTTGGCAGATTTCTGCCGTTGCTGATTCTCTTTCCCATCACGCGGAGGAAATACATACTCCCTCCGTCCTAAATTATAAGTCATTCCAAGAATCTTGGAGAGTCAAAGTTTTTCAACTTTGACCAAAATTTTAGAGAAAAATAGAAAGATTTATGATATCAAATATGTATATTATGAAAATATAACCAATAAAAAATCTAATTATACTTAATTGGTATCATAAATATTATTATCTTATTATATAAATTTAGTCAAAGTTAAAAAACTTTGACTCACCAAGATTCTTGGAATGACTTATAATTTGGGACGGAGGGAGTACAAAGCAACGACGACGACGTACTTTCACTCGCAAGCAATCAGACTTTATTTCTTTATCAAGTTTTTTTTGGACGGACGACGGGTCGAGGAAGTACAAGGCAACAGCGACCTTCTCTCCCTAGCAATCAGACTCTCTTTTCACCACAGGGGCTGGCTGTTCTTCATCTAGTACAGTACAGTACAGTACTTGTCTATATATCCGCTAGACACACTACTCAGTCGATCTCACTAATGACGAATGCACCAAAAAGCTAGCTAGCTTGAAGATCACGGCGAAAAACAATGCACGCAATGTGAGGAGAGGCCGGCTTCGTTGTCATCATCACGTGATCGGAGGAGCAGCAGTGATCGATCGAGTAGCAGCTAGCCGAGCGGGGCGGGACCACGTACTTCCTGCTTATATGTCATCGAGTTTTGCTTGGAGCGTCTAATCCTCGATCATCGGTCATATATACGTAAGTCAAAACCATCCAGATACACAATCAATCCATTATTAACCAACAACCAACCAAAGCATGCATTTTCCGGCCTGGACCACATTCCCGGCCGGGGTCACTACGGCCTGGCCCAACAACTGTAGCTAGAAGCATTATCAGGATCAACTTGCTCTGCTCCCGCGCTAAACTCTAGGGGTGGGAAGCAAACACCCCCTAAGTCAAGGCCAGAGCCATGTGACCATGTGACTGTAATGTATGCCACAGATGGTCGCTCCATGAATAGGTTCTTATAGTAGACAAACAAGCACGTTCATGAAACAAGCCCAACACTGAGTCCCCTATAAACTAGGTTGCTAAGAAACCAAATTTTATTAACCAGTATTGCATAAACCATTAGTCATAATTCCAGAGCATATATATGTCATTAGCAAGGTTAAAGCACCTAAGCATATTCTATTTCTACCCATGTATACCTTAGGGACAAGGAAGTCAGGAAAGTAACTAATCCTTAGGGTATGCAATAGTAGGCACGAGCATATAAAAATGTGTAGTGAATTAATTGGATGTGTAGATAAAGAACATGATCAAGGGGCACACTTGTGTTTCGCCAGAAAAAATGTAGCTGCTCTGAGTCGTCACAAGGTTGATCTTCTAAATAGGTGTGTAGTGTTATATATGTTCTAAATTCAGTTGCACATTATATTGACTGACTTCTGACGGAGTGAAATGGAGGCCTCTTGTCAGAGGCTTGGGTCGGAGTGCTTGGGGGGGGGGGGGGGGGGGTGCGAGGGGAGAGCCCCCTGCGGAACAGTACATATACCTGTCGTTAGGGTTTCATCTTGATCACGATCTTGTAAGCCGTCATACGACGTTGTAATTAACCCAACTCTTGATAATAGTGAGGAGTGTTTGTTGGCTGGCGCCCGTGGTTTTTACCTTCTGCATCGGGAGGGTTTTAATTTTTCACGTTAAATCTTGTATCTCACTGTGATTGATCTTGTTTGCATCGTCGTTTTCCGCCGTATTTTATAACATGTAGTGCACTTCTTAACTCGTGACAATCATCCAAAGCAAGTATTCAAACAGCGAGCAAGAAAGAACCATTCATAAAGAAAGTTTCATATAGAGCACGAGCACACTAAAAGATTGCATTACTGTTTGCTAATAAGATATAGAGCTAGCCTACACTAGAACATGGTATTTATTATCTATCTACTGCATAAGCTAATGTGGCAAGAGACAGTTCGTATGGCTGAACATTAAGATCCACGTTCTATCTATTTTGATTGCTAGGAAAAAGCATACTCCCTCCATACCCATATTAGTTGTCGTTTTAAAAAAGATTAGAGTCAAACATTGAGAATATAAATCATCAATAACTATTAAGTTTCTAAGTTTATAAATATAAAAATTATATAAATAGATTTGTCTTGAAGAATACTTTCATAAAAGTATACATATATCACTTTTTCATAAATATTTTTATAAAAATAAGAGGTCAAAGTTATGTTTTGAAGACCGTGTCACTATTCTAAGCGTCAACTAATATGAGTACGAAGGAAGTAGGCATAGGAGGGAGTATGCTTGCACTGCACTCTCGAGTCTGGAGCACGCGCGGCTCGGCATCGAGAGGGAGGCAGGTAGGCTCAGCTTGCAGGGCTGGGCCGCTGGGCTGCGGAGCGCGCGGCAAAAGGCGAGGCTGCTGGTGGTGGGTTGAGCATTGCTGGGCTGCTGTGAAACCTGTTGGGCTAGCGGAGGGAGGCAGCGGGCCGTGCCTACCGGGCCCAAGCGCTGAGCCTAATAAAGCAGAGAAGCAGATCGGATTTAAACGCCGCTCAAACTATTTGTAAGTACTCGCTCCGTATCGCAGTTAGACGACATTTAGGACAACAACACGGTCTCCAAAGTGCAACTTTGACCATTTGTATTTTTAAAAATATTTATTGTAAAATGATATATGTATAATTTTATGAAAGTACTTTTCAAGACAAATTTATTTATATGATTTTTATATCTCTAAACTCAATAATTTAAAAGTTATTCATGATTTATATTCCTAATGTTTGACTCAAACCTTGTCCAAAACGTCATCTGAAAGCGATACGGAGGGAGTATATGTTTTTTAAAAGTAGAATTTTTTGAAGCTATTTTTAATCTCTGAGATGATATTTTTGCGACAGATTTTGAAACTCCGTTTTTTCAGAAAAGATTTAAAACGATTCCTTTAAACTACCGGGACATATTTTGGGCTTATTTTTGTTTTTGGAATATATTTCTAAAAAAAAAACTTGAGAACCAAAACCGTTTACTAAACATACTGTATAAAACACACATAATGGAACTCGTTGTCTGCTTTTCCTTGCAGAATCAGTTTTAGTGGCAGGCATGCAGTGGTAAATTGTGGGGTGGGGGTGCTTTTGCCGCCGCATAAATAAAGGTGATGGATGACAATTGGCAATGCTCTGTTCCTCCATGCTGGCCGGCTGGGTGGCACCATCGCTCGCCAATCGCCATGGGCTGATGGCGGCAATACGCTGACAGTCACTTACGGTTGCGGCTGAGATCTTGCAGCATATAACATCAGAGGCCCCTTTAATTTGGGGGTACGCCTCCTCCTTCTTCTTCTTCAACGGCTTGCTGGGATCATTAGTTCATTACACATCTGCATTGCTTGCACTGATCACTCTTGCTTGCCATATGCCAAGGCCCTTTGGTCACAAGTTGCTTGCTGTAAAGGCCGCACCTCCCATCATCGACAGACAACAGCTAGCCAAATCGTCGTCGTGCAAGCCTTTACTCCTAATTAGTATTGGTCCCGGTCGCTGTCTCTTTAAGTCTTGCACGTACTCTTATTGCTTCCATTCGCCAAACTAAAGAAGATGCAAAAGAAAACATGGGCGCCTGCATCGCAACAGATTGAGACTTGCTCTCACGGGGCGGCATCCACAGAGAGTGCAAGGCGTGCGTGTAGCCGGGCGGCCCCATGACAGTACGTACGATGATGAAAGATGCTTTAGGTCGATGCTCAATATAATAATCAGTCTAAAACACATGTAAATTATAGGACTGTATATTTTTTTTTCAGTTGAATCCAAATTTGTTGTTTGTGATGGCTAGTGAGTCTACATATTTTACATCCGGATTAGAGCAATACCGTTGTAAAATAAAAATAAAAAACGTCTCCCTCGCCACGGAAAAGAAAACGACAACTATCGGGCTGCTCCGCCGCATCTCCACTCAACTCCGTTCTCCGTAGACTCCTCCTCGATCGCTGCCGGCGCCGGCGTCGGCGTCGCCAAAGTTGGGGGTTCCTGCTCAATGGTTCCGTGCAGATCCAGAGGCGAATCGTCGATCCATCAGGACGTACTGGTGCAGGAGCATTGGCGGCGGTAACGATAGCTGGTCTGCAGCAAATCAGAGCTAATCTCTGATGGCAGCGACTTTAATTGCTTTCTACGGCTTCGAGCAGGCCACCCTCCGGCGCTAATTCTCGGCGAGCAGCAAAGCAAGGTGCGGGCGCAGCTCCTCCAGCAAAAGGCCGAAGAGCTCCCTGGAGCACGCGCCGGCATGGCGCGGGGTCCATCGGCGAGCCTGGCTAGCTTCTAGCTGCACGGCGAGAGCACCGGCGGCGCTTACTCGATGGTCCGGTCAGGGACTCAGGGTAGGGACTGGGCAGGCTTGATTGCTTCTTTTTTCTCGGTATAGAAGAATTGGCTCTTGCTTGATGGTCATGGCCGGATTGTATGTTGGCCGCTTGATCTTAGGTTGTTTCCTTGGTTGCTGCTATTGTTCTTCAACAATTACCCAAACCATATTTTACCGGGGAATGATATTCCGGTTGTTTGTTTTTTTTTTTTGCACAAGAAATTACAGGCTAAAGGGAGAAATAATTTACAGAACTTCCAAACAGGCAGCAAACAATATAATAATGTGTGTTACACGCAGCCAGCAATGAATTAAGACAGCAATCTACAAATTAAAGACTGATGATGGACAAGATCCATCATGCATGCATGCATGTACTCTCTCCGTCTACGAAAGAATCAATTCCTGGAGTTGTCTTAAGTCAAACTTTTTAAACTTTGACCGAATTTCTAGAAAAAACTATCAATATTGATACTACCAAATTCACATTATTAGATACATCATAGAATATATTTTTCATTTTATATCATAAATGTTATTACTCTTTTCTATAAAGTTAGTCAAAGTTAAAAAAGTTTGACTGATTCTTTCGTGGATGGAGGGAGTATGTATGAAATATTGGTGAAAAACTGTATAGTGCTATTATTAGTAGATTTTAGTCACCTATAGGCAGCGCGCTAGCTATATACAAAATACGACCTCGTGATCCTGTTCTTCATCATCTAGTAGGAGTATTCGACCCTGTTCGCTTGAACTTATTAGCCATTATACAATATTTTCTCTCACAATAAAATAGCATCAGCAAGCTTTATCAACCGTATAATCCATTAGCCGAAGAGCTTCTTTACCTATCTTCGCTACACCGCACGTGAACAGCTTCTTTACCTATCTTCGCTACACCGCATGTTTCTCAGTCACTAATGACGAATGCACCGAAACGCTTCAAGATCACGCTGAAGAACGACGTATGCGTATATATGCATGCAAATGCAATGTTTGTGAACAGAGGATTCTCATCAGTCATCAATTCAAACAATGCAAACATAATTCTAGTTTTAAAAAATGGGCTGTTCCGATAGCTTATGTCACTGTGCTCCCCGAGAAATTTATCCGGTAGACTTTTGCTGGTGAGGGCGTCATTGCTAAGATTTTTTAGCTGTCCGCGTCCTTTTCAATGACCAGACCCTGAAAGAGAGATACATGGTGTGTGCATTCTAGAAAACGAAAAAAAATCTAATTAAGTTTTCTTCCGATGATTTTTTTTGTAAAGGATCAAGCATTACTCAGGCAAATAAAACTTTTTGTTAATGACTCATACAGGACATGTGAAATGATTTTCAGTACATTCACAAAAATAAGAAATAAAGTTCAAAAAAAATATGAGATATATTATATATGATGATCGCGTATGCATAAATAGATGTATCGGCCTCGTGGAATGGTGTGTTCCTTATTTAGATAAATGAATAAAATCTGGCTTCACATCTATCTATTTAAAAAAGAGGAATCAGTCTAAAATTATTATAAACTTCTTTTACTTCACACCAAGTGTCTAATCTAAAATTATCCAAAGGGCGGCGTGCGCATCATGGGGCCGAAGAAGAATGACGATGACAGCGCGAGCGTGTGGCTCGGTGGTTGGATCCGCTAATGCTGGTCTGTTTCAAATACGGGATTTTTTTTCACCAGTTAAAATGTCCGTGCGTTGCTACGGGTTTTCTTTTCAAGATATATATCATTTTTTCCTCTTGTATGCTCTTTTTAATTTTTAATTTTTAATTTTTTTTCTTTCAGTTGACATGTCTTTTTTTTATTATTTGAATTGTCCAGGTTTTTTGTTACTTTTTTTTTTCTTTTTGTTCCGCATCATCTCCTGTCGGTTTTATTTTTTTTCACCGTCTCCTATGTTTCTCTTTGCTACGGTAAAATAATATATTTTTATTTTTATATCTTTCTAATGTCATGCATTTGAACTCACCTGAGAATCAAACTCTAAATTATGCCTGAACACTTGTTGTTCACTTTAACCCGTATAGGAACCGAAGAGAATGGCAAACCATCAAATGCTCTGTATTTTAATTTATTTGGAATCAGAGTCCATCGCATATTTGAACATTGTCGGTGTTTCGTACCCGGGGGTATCACACCAACGAGTAATATGATCGCGTGCTTCTCTTCCTGGATGGTGATGCAAAGGGACACAAGGATTTATCCTGGTTCGGGCAAAGAAGGCCCTACGTCCAGCGGGGGGAGGTGTTCTTGTATTATTCGCACCTAAGTGCTTGTACAGGGGAGAATACAAGCTCAGTGAGCGTGGACCGGGGTCCGGACTCGTGTTTGTGCGTGGACTCGTGTGTTCTGTTCGTCCTCCCGAATGAGGGCCCTAGCGTCCCTTTTTATAGAGCAAGGGGAGGCCAGGATTACAAAAAGTACTACAGGTGTCGGGGCGCATGGTGCCCCATACGGAGAAGGGTAGAAGTCCTGTCTTGTCGGGGCCACTGGAGCCGATGTGATCGTCGCTGTTGAGGCGTCCTTGAGTCGTGGCTTCCCTCCCGGGCGCGGACGTGGGGGCGCGACAAAGCGGGAGCCGTACAGCACCCATCCCGGATTGTACAGTACGCGGTGAGGTCCCTCCGGGTCTTGGGGTACCTGTCCTCCAAGAGTATGAAAGTGGTTAGGGCTCGAAGGGCGCGAAGCCGGCCTCGAGGTGTTACAGCGTATGGCTCGAGGGGCGCGGAGCCGGCCTCGAGGTGTTTACAGTGCAGGGCTCGAGGGGCGCGAAGCCGACCTCGAGGTGTTACAGTGCATGGCTCGAGGGGCGCGGAGCCGGCCTCGAGGTGTTTACAGTGTATGGCTCGAGGGGCGCGGAGCTGGCCTCGAGGTGCTATAGTGCCTGGTATGGTCGAATAGTGCTGCACTGGTGCCCTTTTGCCCATGCTTGTGGTGAAAACGTGACTTGACCTTTACACCGGGTCACTGTGGTACATACCGTGCACTAGTGGACATGACCGGAGTAGGTGAAGACATTAAATGGGTGGTATGGGTTGGTACAGCTGTCTGTGCGGCTCGAGGTGTGGGAGCACGTTCGCCCGAGGCCTGGCTGGGAGGGCTCGGGCGAGACGGAGATACCGGTTCGCCCGAGGCCTGGCTGGGAGGGCTCGGGCGAGACGGAGACAGAGCGGTTCGCCCGAGGCCTGGCTGGGAGGGCTCGGGCGAGACGGAGATAGAGCGCTCGCGCTCGCCCGAGGCCTGGCTCAGCGGGCTCGGGCGAGGCGGAGAAAGAGCATTCGCCCGAGGCCTGGCTGGGAGGGCTCGGGCGAGTCGGAGTTTTGGGCGTTTGGGTGTTTGCGTTGATTGGGGGTACCCCTTTTTTGTACCACCGACAGTAGCCCCCGAGCCCTTGTTCGAGTGCTTGCATTCGAGCAGGGGCTTCAGATTGGGATCTCGATGGATAGCTGACCGGTCTCGAGGATTTTGTCGATTCGATTCCGTGGGTGTCGTGCGAGCGACACCCGCGGGTGTAGCCCCCGAGGCCACGGGGGAGTGGTTAGAACTCCCTCGTGGGCTTTCCGAAGAATCCTCCGTCGTTTGGGAGCCTTCTGCCCAGTGGGTGCGCCTTTTTGGGCGGATATCGTCAGAGAGCGGAGATCGCGGCGCCGTGTGTTCCTGTCAACAGGCTCGAAATGTAGTTTTGGTAATAAAATTTAAACGTTCGAAGCAACCTTTCCTTTGTCGTGGGGGACTCCGTCCGAGGCTTGGCTCGGAGGGCTCGGACGAGATGGAGAACAATCGTTCGTCCTGGGCCTGGTCTCGAGGGCTCGGGCGATAAGGAGGTCGAGCGTTCCCCCGAGGCCTGAAAATCCCACGTTCAGACAAAGAAAGGGATTAGTCGTAACTGTCCGAGTTTTTAGACCCTCTTTCGTCGAGGGGTGCCAGGCTGAACCGACTGGCCGGCTCCTCGAGCTGTCCGGCATGCCGATTGCCCTGGCTTGTCTTCCCGCGAGTCCTTTCGATCGGATGCGAGGGGGGATGCCTCGTACTACCCCGAGTGGGCGAGTATCGAGGTTCCCGGTGAGCTGGTAACGGGGAATCCAAGTGAGAGCTCGTGCCCCGTTCGTTAGGGGTCGACTGTGGCCCGGAGGCGGTCTCATAAAGCATGGGTGCTCAGTCTGCAGGAGTGCCGGGCCCATTCGATAGGACCCGGTGGCTCGATGCCTCCCTCCGAGGGGATCTCACTGCATGTCGAGCTCCCCGCCTTGGATACACGTGGGGGGCCTCGAGGGCTTGGCCCTCGAGTGGTGCCTCGAGTGGCGCCCCTTGGTGTCCCTGACTCGGGTGCTCAAAGCCGGCTGTCGAACCCTTTTCGAGGGCCAGCCTTCGCTACTTCGAGACTTAGGGCCGGGGCCCGTTTTACCTTTGTGAAGAAGCCTCCGTCGTCTGGAATTCTTCTGCCCGTTGGGCGCGCCTTTTTAGGCGGATATCGTCAGGGAGAGCGGCGGACGCGAAGCCGGAGCGACGGTCGTGGCGGGCCCGGGTAGTGGAGCGAATGGAGAGGTAACGCGTGTGACCTGCACCCGGCTCGAGACGCGGTTAGGTAGGCGCATTGAATGCATTCTGTTACCTTTTTACGTCGTGGGAGATCCCGTCCCCTTCGGATTTCTCCCTATAAATATCGAAAAGAGGGGAAAGAGAACCCTTTACTTTGCCTTTGCCTTCGCCGCCGCCGCTGCCTTAACGCGCCCTCTCCTTCGAGCTAGCCGCCGCCCGTCCGCTGCTCGGATCCGTGCCGCGCCACCGTCATGGCCGCCCAGACACAGATATCGCCGGCCGAGGACTGGAGCCCGTCGAAGGTGTCGCAGAGCGAGATGGACTCGCTGGTGGCCCAGGGGCTCTTGCGCCCCAATCCGGAGGAGGGGCCCGCATGGTGGGTTATCCCGTCGGCGGAGCACCGGGAGCCGCACCCGCCGGAGGGGTATGTGGTGAGCTTCACGCGCTACCACCGCATGGGGCTCGGCGTCCCTCCGAGCCGCTTCCTGCGAGGGTTGACCCACCATTTCGAGGTGGAGCTTCAACACTTCTCCCCCAACTCCATCTCGCACGCCGCCATATTCGCCGCGGTGTGCGAGGGGTACCTGAAGATGGAGCCGCACTGGGAGATGTTCGTCCATCTCTTCCGGGGCGAGCTCTTCATCAAGTCCCTGAAGCCCAGCGGGAGGCGGCTCGTGCGTATGGGCTCCCTTGCCATTACTGCGAGGGCGGGGACCTCGTCGGCCAATGTCCCCCGCGAGTATCTACGGTACAAGCTTTCCTCCAACCAGGCCGGGTGGGACGACCATTGGTTCTACCTTCGGAACGAAGGTGGCCTCCTCCCGCAGTACACCGGCCGGGTCCTCACTCAACGCCCGGAGAAGTGGACCTGGGGTGTTGCGGCGGACAGGCAACGCCACCTGGTCCCGTTGATGGAGATGATGAAGACGCTGGTGGATGAGAAGAAGCTGACCGTGCAAGCGGTCATTTGGGCGTTCCACCAGCGAAGAGTCCTTCCGCTGGCGGACCGCCCCCTTCTTATGCACGAGATGGGCCCGCAGGCTCAGCTCGAGGCGCTCAACCGCTCGAGGATGGCCGAAGAGAGGCTGTCCCGGAACGAGGGCGTCTCCCGGGTGTCGATTACGATCCAGGGGACGTTCACCCCTGAACTCTCCCACCTGGTTGCGATGGCGCCCGACGAGGGGTGTCTCGACTTGGTAAGCTTCCCTCGAGTCGAGCTATCTCGAACCTCCTCCCCCTTCTTCCTCCTTCGATCCGTTTGCATCCGTATTGTGGTTTGTCTCCTCATGCTTCTCCTTTCTTCAGGGGGCATTTACTTGTCGCGCGTCGAGGCCTCCGGTGAGGGAAGACGCCGCGGATGCTCAGGTGAGGCGCCTCTCTGCTCAAAAGGACAAGGAGAGCAAGGATGCAAAAAAGAAGAAAGAGAAAGATAAAAACTTGCGTCGCTTAGCTCGGGAGCAGAGACTGGCGAGGGCCCGTCGCAACCGTCAGCTAGGGGACGGGTCCCCCGAGCTGAGCTCCTCGAGCTCGGAGGAGGAGAGTAGTGACGAGGAGGGGGACGACGACGAGGGGATGGATGCGCGCTTGACGCGCGCGGGGCTCTTCGATGGCAGGGCTGACCGCTCCTCTGTGCAGGAGGGTACACTGGAGGTCCCTCCGACAAAAGGGGCACGCGGGACGCAGCCGCGGAAGGCGGCGCCGGTCCCTGCCTCGTCGGGGGCCCGAGGTCCGTCGAGCTCCGCGCCGGACGTGCTCCCAATCGCAAGGAAGCCCCGGACCCGGAGTGCCTCCGCCACTGCGCCAACGGAGGCCGCCCCCGCGTCAGCCCAGACGGGGGGTCTCGAGAGGGGGCGGGCCTCGAGAGGCGGCCGACAGGTCGAGAAGGGTTCGGGGCCCGACCCCCGCGAGCCGTCAAGGGCGCCGTCGAGCCCGCGGAGGAGTGGGCGCCAAGAAGGGGCGTCGAGCCCGCTGCCATCATGAGCGTCGGGGAGGGAGCCCCCGAGCATCTCGTGACCAGGGGCGCGAGCGTCCCCGGAGTTCATCGCCGCACCGCCACCGGGACGCGGAGGCGGACGCGGGAGGGCGCGACCACCAGCGCGGGCGCCGGAGCAGGTCCCGGAGCCCGCGTCGGAGCGAGCGCCATGATATCAGCACGAGGGTGGTGCGGTCGCCCTCCCGTGATGTGGGGCGGAAGGAGGGCTCTCCCTCGAGGTCGAGCCATGGGAGGCGTCGGGAGCCCTCCCCCCATCCCAGCCCTGCGGAGACGGCCCAGGCACAGGGCTCGAGCCATGGGGCGGGCTCGAAGCCCCCGAGTGGGTCCGGTGATTCCGGGAAGAAGCCCAGCCGCCGCTTTGGGTGAGTAGTATTCTTGGACCTCGTCGGTAGTGAGGCTTTACCTTTTTACTTTTTGATGACATATGCTATCTCTGTTTTCTCAGGGGGAAGCGCTCCTATCAGGAGGTGGACCTTGCCTCGTCCAAGAGGGCCAAGTCCTCGGGCCCCGTCGAGGCACAGGCATCTCGAGGTATGGCTCCTTCCTCCGCTAGAGAAGCCGCTTGGTTGGAGAAGGCTCGAGCTGCCATGGCTCGAGGGGGCCGACTGGTCGTCGCGAATTTTGGTGAGGCCGTCGCCATCGACCACAGGGGTCGAGGCATCCTTCTTGATTCTGACATCGCTGTTATCTCATACTGCAGGGGCCTCTGCTCACGGAATCGAGCCAGCCTCCACCGCGTCGACTGAGGCGCTGCATCCTCCCCCTCCTTCTCCGGCGTCGGCGCAAACTGGGAGCGGCACTCTTCCCCCTACCACGACGTCTGTTTCGGGGGAAGTGCCCGGGGCGAGCACGGCCCCGCCGGTGTCCGGGGCTGAGGAGACCGCGCCCCTCGAGGCTCCGAGCAACGCGAGCCGGGCTGCGGAGGAGGGAAAGGGGGGAGGGGTGTCGGCGGAGAAGGAGCCGACGGTGGAGGACCTTCTGAATGAGCTGGAGCGGGGGCCGCCCCTCGCCGCGGGCTCGATGACGGTGGAAGCGTCATTCGAGCCTTCGCTCCCACGCGAGGCAGTGGCGCCGCCTCGGGAGGCGGCGGAGCAACAGGAGGCGCCAGCGGAGGGACGGAGGGAGTCGGGTCAGCTCGAGGCGGAGGAGGATCTGCCCGACATCGAGCTCGACCGGCCGATATGGCCGTTTCCCGTCCCACTGAGCCCGCCTCTCGCCGTGGTCCCCATCGAGCAGCCGGCCCAGCGGGGGGCCCCGCGTGAGGTGCGGTCCATCTTCCGGGAGGTGGCCGCGCTCATGGCGGAGGCGGAGCGGTCCTGCTCTGAGGAGGCGGACCGGTCCGCTCAGGTGTCTGATGCCCTCAAGCGGGCCGAGGCGGAGCTTCGAGATCTCCGCGCGGAGCTGAGCCGGAACGCCCAGATGGCGAGCCGGCTTAACGAGGCGGAGGCGAAGGTCCGGGTGGCTCGAGGCGAGGTCGCCCGATCCAGGGAGGAGGCCGCCGCTGCTCTCGAAGCGTCGAGGAAGGAGGCCGCGGACGCCCGAAGCGAGGCCACCTCCGCCCGTGCTGAAGCCGAGGCGGCGAAGCAGGAGGCTGCTGACGCCCGTGGCGAGGCCGCCGCCGCCCGAACCGCAGCGGAGGCGGCGAGGAAAGAGGCTGAAGACGCCGTGAGTGGCGCCGACACCGCCCGAGCTGCCGAGGGGGCGGCGCGGCAGGAGGTGATCCGAAAGGATCTGGCCCTGGTGGAGGCGGGCCGGCTGATCGAGGACCTTAGGTCCGAGAAGCTCCTCATGCTGGCCGAGAAGCGCAGGCTGGAGCAGCGTGCTGAGGGCCTGACCAACGACCTCGCTGTACTGGGGCAACACTGCGACGGTGAGGCTTATACCTTGTTTTTGTTTGGGTTTCGAAGTTTTTTTGTTATGCCGTCGTCTCACTCTTCCTTGTTTATCGCGCAGGGGTCGAGAAGACGGTCGAGGAGCTCCGTGAGACGAACCAGGCTCTCTTGGACCAACTCCAAGACGAGACGATGGTGGCGGAGCGGGCTCGCACCTCCCTCGACCGGCTCGTCCCTATGTGGGGTGCTCCTGCGGTAGCTGCGGCAGAAGGCTCGATGGCTCGAGGCGACGCCTTGGTCGACGCCTTATGCTTCTTCGACGTAGCCGCTCGGGACCGCGTCCGGCAGGCTCTCCATCATGGTGTCAAGCAGACACTCGCGGTTGTTCGTTCCGGTTTCCGCTTCCCGGTCCATGTTGTCGCAAATGGCTTCATCGAGATCGAGGGGAAGGATGAGGAATGGAACAACCGCCGAGTTGACAAAATTTTGGAGAAGATGGAGAGGCCGGGGGCGTCGCTTGCGAAGATCTTCGAGGAGGACGTGATGCCTCCTGACGCCAGCAGCGGCGTCGGGAGCCCTCCTCCCTCGAGCTCGGGCGTCGAGGTCGAGCCTGCTCCCGCGGACCTTGGAGAGGAGTACCGCACCGACGAGGATTGAGGCCTGCGTGGCAAATTTGGGCGTCGAGGCCCTTGTAAGAATTTTGTGAGATAAATGAGGATAGGTCGAGATCCGAATGTATATGAGTTTTGTTTATGGAAGAGTTGTTTTCTTTTCAAATGCGTTTGACCACTTCTCTTTGTCGCAAGCTCGAGTTTTTGCTAACTTAGTCTGTGCTCCTTTGATACGTCGCGAGCCCCTCGGGGGGAGGCGCCGGTAAGTTACCGTAGCCCGGGGGCGTAGGTGGCCGTCTACGTCGACGCCTCCCGACCCTTGGTGGCTCGAGGTATTTTAGGATTTAGACGTTGCTAGTTCACTCGAGGCACGGGTCGAGACAAGGGTCAAAACTTTTGAAAAGAAAAACACTCATTTTTTCCGGAGTCTGGGGGAGGGGCCCCCCGTCAGCCCCCGAGGGAGGCTTGACCCTGAGCAGAGCAGGGTCGAGGCTACCTTAAGATACGAAGCAATATAAACGATAATGTACAAGTTTGTTCATTCGTTTTGACATGTTTGTACAAAGTGATAAAATGAACAAGGCCTCGAGGCCTTTAAGGGTAGAAGCGACGTAGCTGAGAGATGTTCCACGCGTTTGCCAGGATCCTGCCTTGGTCGTCGTAGAGCTTGTACGTGCCTGGCTTGAGCACTTCGGCCACGGTGTATGGGCCTTCCCACGGAGGGGTGAGTTTATGGCGCCCTCGATTATCTTGCAGCCGTCGAAGCACGAGGTCCCCCACCGCCAGGTCCCTTTTGCGCACGTGCCTGTCGTGGTAGCATCGAAGTGTTTGCTGGTAGCGTGCAGAGTTGATGAGCGCCACGTCTCGGGCCTCCTCGAGCTGGTCCTTGGCGTTGGCGAGCCTTTCGTCACTGGTTTGCTCGTTGTAGGCTCGAAGTCGAGGTGAGCCGTACTCGAGGTCCGTAGGTAAGACGGCCTCGGCGCCGTAGGTTAGGAAAAACGGAGTGAACCCGGTGGCTCGACTCGGCGTAGTCCTGAGACCCCACAGCACCGAAGGGAGCTCCGTAGCCCACCCCTTTCCGAAGTCTTTGAGGGTCTTGAACAGCCTTGGCTTTAGCCCATGGAGTATCATGCCGTTGGCACGCTCGACCTGCCCATTGCATTGGGGGTAGGCGACCGAGGCCCAGGTTACGCGAATGTTGTTGTCATCGCAGAAGTTGGTGAACTTTTTGCCGGTAAATTGGGTGCCGTTGTCGGTGATGATGACATTAGGCACCCCAAACCGGTACATGATGTTAGCGATGAACTCGACAGCCCTCTCGGAGGTGGGGTCTCCTATCGGTTTAGCCTCGATCCACTTGGTGAACTTGTCGACGGCCACGAGCATGTGTGTGTACCCTCCACTTGTCCTTCTGAGGGGACCTACGAGGTCGAGCCCCCAAACGGCAAATGGCCAAGTGATTGGGATCATCTGCAGGGCGTGTGCGGGCTGGTGCGTTTGCTTGGCGTAAAATTGACACCCATGACATGCTTGGACCAAACGCTTGGCATCCCCGATGGCGGTCGGCCAATAGAAGCCTTGTCGGAAGGCGTTGCCAACCAGGGTCCTTGGCGCTGCGTGGTGGCCGCAAGCCCCCGAGTGCATATCGTCGAGGAGCTTGCGCCCTTCCTCGAGTGGGATGCAGCGTTGAAGGATTCCTGTTGGACTTCGTCGGTATAGCTCCCGTTCGTCGCCGTAGATGACGTAGGTCTTGGCCCTCCGGGCAATGCGTCGGGCCTCCGTCTTGTCTTCTGGTAGTTCGCCTTGTGTCAGGTAGTCGAGGTAGGGCGTCCGCCAGTCAAGGGGCCGTGACGACGGGGAGGCGTGTGTGTCGACCTGCATCGCTTCTGCGGACGTCGAGGGGTCCTTCTCGAGGGGTGCCGTCGAATCTCGAGCCCCCGTGCCTTGCTCGAGGGGTGGCGTCGAGGTCCCAGCCCCTGGGTCGATCTCGACGGATGGCTCGAAGACGTCCCTCGAGAAGACGTCTGGCGGTACCGTGCTGCGCGTGGACGCCAATTTTGCCAGCTCGTCTGCGGCTTCGTTGTACTTCCGAGCTACGTGGTTGAGCTCGAGGCCGTAAAACTTGTCTTCTAGCTTGCGCACCTCCCCGCAGTACGCCTCCATCTTGGGGTCGACGCAGCTTGAGGCCTTCATGACCTGGTTGACGACGAGCTGCGAGTCTCCTCGGGCGTCGAGGCGTCGAACCCCGAGCTCGAGGGCGATGCGCAGCCCATTGACGAGGGCCTCGTACTCGGCGACGTTGTTGGAGGCGGGGAAGTGCAAGCGTAGCAGGTAGCGCATGTGTACTCCGAGGGGTGAGATGAAGAGCAGGCCTGCTCCTGCCCCCGTCTTCATGAGAGATCCATCGAAGTACATGGTCCAGAGCTCGGCTTGAATCTGCGCCGGCGGGAGCTGAGTGTCGGTCCACTCAGCAACGAAATCGGCCAGCGCCTGAGACTTGATGGCCTTTCGCGGTGCATAGGTGATGGTTTCCCCCATTAGCTCGGCGGACCACTTGGCGATGCGCCCCGTGGCCTCCCGATTGTTGACGATCTCTCCGAGGGGGAAGGACGACACCACCGTCACGGGATGAGCTAAGAAGTAGTGCTGGAGCTTGCGCCTTGTGACGATGATGCCGTAGAGTAGCTTTTGGATGTGCGGGTACCGGACCTTGGCCTCGGAGAGTACCTCACTGGTGAAGTATACCGGTCGCTGGACCGGCAATGTATGGCCCTCCTCGTGCCTCTCGACGGCTATGACCGCGCTAACCACCTGAGTGGTTGCAGCCACATAGAGGAGGAGGGGCTCGGGGGAATCGTCACCTTCGGCTGGTCGCGGGGGCACGAGAATTGGCGCAGAAGTCAGCATCCCCTTTAACTTGGTTAAGGGCCTCCTCTGCTTCGGCGGTCCACGCAAAGAGTCGCGGTTGACGCGCGCGGGGTGGACGATCTCCAGGCTGGCCATGGCCTGCAGCAGCGTGCCCGGCCGCTGCTCCCGGTCCGCCATTGCCTGGTCCTGATGGCGCCCGTCGCGGCGGTGGGCGTGCACAGCCGCTGAGCGGTCGAGGCCGACCGGGAGCCGCTGGCGCCAAGCGCGGCGCGACCCGCGCGGGAGGAGGCCGAATGGCGTCGACGGTGCTCGGCCCGGAGGCCTCTGGCCCGGTTCCTGGTCCGTGCGCATGATGAATGCGAAGTCACTCGGCGGGCGCGGGTGCGCCCTGGAGGTTTCCGGCCGTACGCCGGGCTGGTTTCCCCTTGGGGACCCTGCACCGGCTACGGGGCCGCAGGAGTTTGCCGCGGGTACCGCCTGCGCCCGGCGATGACGGTGACGACGACGCCGCTCGCGATGTGGCGACGCGTGGTGGTGCGGATGACGCGCCGCGCCTCCCGCGCGGGGTGGCGTGACGCGCTCTCCGCTCAGGCCCTCCGTGGAGAGCAGAGTGAGCTCGTTGCCGTTGCCTGTGGCCAGGAACTCGAGGCTCCCGAACCAGACGATGGCACCAGCCGAAAACGAAAGAGGGGATGAAGCCATCCAAGAATCAACGAGAAAACGGCTCGGACACGCGAACTCCCCTACCTGGCGCGCCAACTGTCGGTGTTTCGTACCCGGGGGTATCACACCAACGAGTAATATGATCGCGTGCTTCTCTTCCTGGATGGTGATGCAAAGGGACACAAGGATTTATCCTGGTTCGGGCAAAGAAGGCCCTACGTCCAGCGGGGGGAGGTGTTCTTGTATTATTTGCACCTAAGTGCTTGTACAGGGGAGAATACAAGCTCAGTGAGCGTGGACCGGGGTCCGGACTCGTGTTTGTGCGTGGACTCGTGTGTTCTGTTCGTCCTCCCGAATGAGGGCCCTAGCGTCCCTTTTTATAGAGCAAGGGGAGGCCAGGATTACAAAAAGTACTACAGGTGTCGGGGCGCATGGTGCCCCATACGGAGAAGGGTAGAAGTCCTGTCTTGTCGGGGCCACTGGAGCCGATGTGATCGTCGCTGTTGAGGCGTCCTTGAGTCGTGGCTTCCCTCCCGGGCGCGGACGTGGGGGCGCGACAAAGCGGGAGCCGTACAGCACCCATCCCGGATTGTACAGTACGCGGTGAGGTCCCTCCGGGTCTTGGGGTACCTGTCCTCCAAGAGTATGAAAGTGGTTAGGGCTCGAAGGGCGCGAAGCCGGCCTCGAGGTGTTACAGCGTATGGCTCGAGGGGCGCGGAGCCGGCCTCGAGGTGTTTACAGTGCAGGGCTCGAGGGGCGCGAAGCCGACCTCGAGGTGTTACAGTGCATGGCTCGAGGGGCGCGGAGCCGGCCTCGAGGTGTTTACAGTGTATGGCTCGAGGGGCGCGGAGCTGGCCTCGAGGTGCTATAGTGCCTGGTATGGTCGAATAGTGCTGCACTGGTGCCCTTTTGCCCATGCTTGTGGTGAAAACGTGACTTGACCTTTACACCGGGTCACTGTGGTACATACCGTGCACTAGTGGACATGACCGGAGTAGGTGAAGACATTAAATGGGTGGTATGGGTTGGTACAGCTGTCTGTGCGGCTCGAGGTGTGGGAGCACGTTCGCCCGAGGCCTGGCTGGGAGGGCTCGGGCGAGACGGAGATACCGGTTCGCCCGAGGCCTGGCTGGGAGGGCTCGGGCGAGACGGAGACAGAGCGGTTCGCCCGAGGCCTGGCTGGGAGGGCTCGGGCGAGACGGAGATAGAGCGCTCGCGCTCGCCCGAGGCCTGGCTCAGCGGGCTCGGGCGAGGCGGAGAAAGAGCATTCGCCCGAGGCCTGGCTGGGAGGGCTCGGGCGAGTCGGAGTTTTGGGCGTTTGGGTGTTTGCGTTGATTGGGGGTACCCCTTTTTTGTACCACCGACAAACATGCTATTCTAATTTGTACAACACAATAGACATTATGTCCATCTTATCCTTGGCAAACATTTGTGAACGATGGAAATAAATAATATATTTTATCGGTTGAAATTATTTTGTCGTATTTTCTAGTTGAAATTATTTTTTTGCTGCCTGCAATATTTTTTTGTCGCTTTTTTTATGCAGAGGTAAAAGTTGTTTCAGAAATTACAGTGTCGGCTGAGAGTGGGTGCCAACTTGCCAAGGAAAAAGTTTCTCCTAGCGAATCCTCTCATCCGCGTCCACGCGCTCACACGACAGAGAAAGAAAATTGCCGGTTGAAAAAGAAAAGAAAAATATCCTGCATGCCTTTACATCTCCTGCTGGCTGCTGCCCAAACATACCTTATCTGTACATACAGGCGCATCCACCTCCGAAGCGGCCGCCCACCTCCCTCGCGGCGCATCTCGGCATCTCGCATCTCGGTCTGCTGCCGTCTGCCCTTGCGCCGCCCACCCCTCACCAGTCCAGGTCTCTCACGCAACGCGCCGAGCAACAACAGTGCGACCCTCCCTTCTCCCACTTCTGTCTGTGACCCCAACTCACAAGCCATGGAGAGGGCTCAGCAGAACCGCCACACCGAAGTCGGGAGCTACTCGTGGCCTTGCCACATCGCGCCCTCTCCGGATCTCTACGAACACGGCAAGCAAGTCACCCCCTTGAGCCGTCCTGACACGGAGTTCTCCAAACTCCGGCCATCCAGCGCCGCCTTGGAGAGGTTATAGCAGGAATCGTTCGAGCTTGTCTTGCATCTGTTCTCCTTCTCCGTGCTAAGCCTCGGGTTTCCGCATATATATGGTTGATGCCCTTTGTTTGGCGGTATTTGTTTTTGTTTTGGACTCTACTCGATCTAGATTGAATTTGGATTTGGTTTGTGTGTTTGCCTGAACTCGATCTAGAATCCAGATTTGGTTTGTATCGTTTGTTAGATACCTTAATGTCGTTTGCGGACTGGATATGGAATAATCGTACTTTACCTTGCATCGACATGGATAGGAGTCCCATGAGTAGAAGCTTAACAATGCGGAAGTAGATAGGAAGGCCAGACGAAAAAAATGAACCAAAAAAAGGCAGAAATTTTGCCTTTTTATTATTAGGTATAGATTACTATAAATTTGTGTTTTTTTGGAATAAAATTGATTCTTGTAAAACTTCTATCGATTTCTGCAAAATCATCCCTGCGTGACTCTTAGGGGAGCGCAGCCCGCTCGCACGGGTGTGAGTAGGGCTGAGTAAGATTTCTAGACCAGACTCTGTTTGGATGTATCAGTTAAATTTTAGTAGACATTTAAATAGGTTAGTTAAAATTTAGCTGACTCTATGGTCTTGTTTGACTGCACCTAAATACACATCAATCCACATAGGTTGGAGTGGATTGAAAAAGAATTTAAACTAAATTACAGCTCAATCTCTCTCAAACCATGTGGATTGAGGTGTATTTATGTACAACCAAACAAGGCCTTAGCTGGAGTATCCAAACAGGTTGAGAAACTTTTAACTAATTAAAATTTTATATTAAAATTTAACTAGCTAAATTTTGGTTAGGTAGATCTAACCAGGTCCGGGTCGATTCGACTCGGGAGCTCTCCAAAGTTGAAGGTGGAGGTGGCGGGAGACTTTTGAACGGATCCAGACCACTCCCGTGCTCCTGAACGCAGGACGCTGAAGCACGGGACCCGCCTGGCGGTGGGTGAGCATTGCTGGGCCGCTGTGAAACCTGTTGGGCTGGCGGAGGGAGGCAGCGGCCGTGATTACTGTGCCGAAGCGCTGGGCCGAAAAGCAGAGAGCAGGTCGGAAGCGAAGAAAAAAAACGATAACGGTTCGTTTTCTAAAACAAGGATTAAACTTTAAACTCCACTCAAACTTTTTGTAAATATATAGGTCTTTAAAGTAGAGTTTATAAAACCTATTTTTAATCTTAGATATTTTCCGACATATTTTGAAAACACATTTTTAAACCCGAAAAGAGATCTAAAACACTTCCTTCAAAACAATTTTTACTCTATCTTAAAATAGTATTTTCAATCTAATTTTGAAGAGAAGAATAACAAAAATTGGAACCTTTTATGAACTAAAGGTTGAGACATATTTTGTGCTTAGTTTTATTTTTGGAATATATTTTTAAACAATTTTTAGAATGAAAATTGTTTTCTATAAACAAAAATAATGAAACCCGTCGTGCTTTTCCTCGCAGAATCAGTTGTTAGTGGCAGTGGTAAATCGATTGTCGCCCGGGGGGTGTTCTTTTTTGACCGAATTAGTAGGGAAGACCCTAACCTATATTTTTTCTTTTTCAATTAAATAAAAGAATATACTGTACAGAAAAAGAAAAAAACAAGAGAAAAAAAAGCAAATACAAGGCAACTAGACCCAAAGGAAGCATATCCAACAAGTTGAGAAAAATAACTTGGTATATCATGAGTTTTAGCAACTTGCTAATTCATTTGGCAAGTAAAAAAAGACGTCTCTCCAACAATTTGCTATTCCAACTTGCTAAAATAAAAAAACTAGGCCCACCTAGGCCGATCTGCGTTGCCGCGGGAGAGGAGGGGAAAAGATTTTGCACTAGGAGAGGTGGGGGAACAGCGCACGGGAGCCGGCCACGGTGAAATCACGGGATAGCAACCTCACCCGCGCGCGGAAATTTACGCATGCAACATGGAGAAATAGGAAGTTAGAAAAGATAGCAAGTTCATTTAGGGAGTTGTTGGAGAAGAATATTTGTGCTTTTACCAAATTTATAAGAATAGCAAGTGAGAATAGAGAGTTGTTGGAGATGCTCGTCCAGATATTAAGTGCAGACTGTCCACTTGGTCTGACCTTTGTACACACTCAGCCTGGGCATTCGGTAAATACCGAACTGATCGGTTCGGTTCCTCGGTACCTCGGTGTTGGGGTAAGGGACCCTCGGCAGTGGCGCCACGCAGGCTGGCTCAAAGACGACCTTCGCGCGACCCGCGCACCTCCACGTCGTTTTGTTGAGTCCCTCGGATTGTTTTCCTAACCTTCGGATATTGGCTCGACCCTCGCGAACTTTGTGGCTCTTGCAGGCTATAGGCGCGAAGAACACAGAAGGTGACCCTCGCGTGTTCCTGCGAGGGAACCTTCACTGAAGACGTCGAGCTCAGCGGGTGGGAAGCGAACGCAGGCCTCACGACTGGCGAAGCCGGGAAGTTGACCCTTGCTTTTCTGCGAAGGTGTGCGGAAGCCGAGTGGCGGCGAACAGGAGGAAGTCGAACTAGGGTTTCCACTTTCTCCGTGTTTTTACGATTCTGCCTTCCGTTGTACAGCGTGAATGAATCTTTCTTGTACCCTTTGGTAATTTGGTCAGTGTCCCATGGTATTCCCTATAAATACCAAGGGATGAACAGTGTAATGACGACGGTTTTTTGGAAGAGAGCTACAGCACCACTGTTCTTGCTTCCATGTACCCTCGCGCTCAGTTCTGACGACCGGCCACCTTCGCCGCTCCCCTGCGCGTGAGCGGGGGCAAGGCAAGTGTGCTCCCAACAGTTTGGCGCCATCCGTGGGGATCGGAAGTTCGTAATGGCAGGAAACAGAAGAGCATCCACAACCAGGGACCAACGCGTGACCAGAGAGGCCACGGCGACGGTCCAGCCTGTAGAAGAGAATGTAGGAAGAAGTTGCTCCAGGGACGGAGGTTCCGGGCCCTCACACTCGGCTGGTATCACAGCCACACCCGCACACCTCCGGAGGAGATGGGGAAGGAGATGAGGAGGATTTGGGCCTCGAGGCTTTAAAAAGACTTCAAGCTGAGTTGCAAGAGAAGAAGAGACGTCTAGACCAGCTTGAAAGGCATAACCGGCTGCGCCTTATCAGGCAAAAGGCGGATGAAGCAAGGGAGCAGCTTCGTCGAATGGAGGAGTCCCTCGTAGCAGCTGAGGCCGAAGCCGAGGACTGGAGTGACAGGCAAATGCCGCCACTTCAAGAGGAGAATGTTGGGCAGGGACGGGGCAACGCTCGTCAGCCACCACCACCCTCACCACCACCAAATTTTCGCCAGCTTTACCCAGAAGAGCAAGAGCCAAACCTTCGCATTCAGTGAAGGGCTCAACAACACCAGATGCCCTACGACCCAAGGTCACCACTCTCCCAGATACTGCAAACCAAACCCAGGCCACCATGCTACAATCCACAAAATTTGCCCCGTTATGACGGACTCACTGATCCTCGCCAATTCATAATGAGCTACGAGGCAGCAGTGGCCACAACAGGGGGCAACAATGGCGAAGTCCTTCGTGATTATACTTCGCGACATCGCCCAGACTTGGTACAGCAACCTCCGTCCCGGAACTGTGGATTCCTGGGACAACCTCAGAGACAGGCTCTGCACAAACTTCAAGGGTATCACAGCAGCCCCATCCAATCCCATTGACCTGTTCAACTGCAAACAAGAAGAACGCGAATCACTGCAAGATTACTGGCGAAGGTTCATCCAAATCAGAGCAAGAACTTCTGGCATATCTGACGAAGCCGTAATCCTCGCAGCCGTAAGCGGTCTGCGCCCAGGACTCTGCTCCTCGAAGTTTGCTAGGAAGCCGGCAAACACAATCGAAGAACTACATGAGACAATGGAGAGATACTGTAGAGCGGACATGGACTTCAGGGCAAAGTACGATGCTCGAAGGTCATAGCAGAAACCACAGTTGCGGCCCCAAGCAAGAGAAAATAACCTTCGCCAAGATCAAAGCAACATTGGCGCAATCAACAAGGCAAACACACTCGAAGACCAGAGAAGGTGCACTCAGCCTTCGGGCGGCCAGAATCCGCAAGGATTCCCATCCCCGCCTGACCAAAGAAACCAACAGAGGGATCCTGCCAAAATGTACTGCCATTTTTGCGGTCCAGGAAAGGGGCACACAACAAAACAATGCGAGTGCTTCGCCAAAGGAAAGGAATACCAAGAGTCCAAAAGAGTCACTTTGGCCGAAAACAGAACCATCAATCACACCAGGAAACCAAGTTTCAACCCAACCCACCCTCCATACCAGTACACACCTATAAACTATGGCCTACCTTCGCATCAACCATTCTACGCTCATCATCGACACTACAACCACACCTCATATCAACCAACCTCCATCCCTCAACGACAAAACACACCATACACTGTCACATACCCTACAACCCCTCAAACCCAAATCAACCAACAAGCGAGCAACGCTTTACCACCACCACCACCAATACCAGCACTGCCAGCTCCACAACCTGTCAAATCCAAAGTCCAAACCTAGACAACCATCAATAACCCAACATCAACCTTCGGGGTAATACTAGCTATCACCGGGGGCTCCAAAGAAGATCATGGTAACAAAAGGCAAAGGAAAGAGCATGCCAGAAGAGTACACCACGTAGCCGTCGAAGGACCGCACAAATTTGGGCGATGGTCCCGCATCCCAATAACCTTCGATTCCTCCAACATGAAGTTAAGGGATTACCCTCACACTGACGCTATGGTGATCGAAACCAATCTAGTAGGATGGACAGTCACCAAAATCTTGGTCGACACCGGAAGCTCCGCAGACATTCTGTTTGCCACAACCTTCGACAGCATGAAGCTTGACAGAAACCTCTTGCAACCCGCTAGCAACCCTCTATACGGTTTCGGCGGTCAACAAGTAAGAGCTGTTGGGAAAATATCTTTGCCCGTAACCTTCGGAGACTAGGTGAACTGCAGAACAGAGCACATAACCTTCGATGTGGTTGACATGTTTTATCCTTACAATGCAATATTTGGCCGAGGGGTCACCAATGCATTCAACGCAGTCATCCATCCTGCATACCTTTGCATGAAGCTTCCTGCCCCAAAGGGGGTCGTTGCAGTATACGGAGATCAAGACGTTGCAAGAGCCGCTGAAGGAACAGTAGCACCTAGGCAACGTAACGTACACAATTTAACAAACCATCAAATATCAAAGCCTCACAGCGAAGGTGAAGTAACCAATGACCAAAGAAGAGCATCACCCAAAGAGGAAACCAAACAAGTTCAACTCTTTGAGGGCAACTTCGAAAGAAAGGTGCTCATCTCAGCCAACTTACACCCCCAGTCAGAAAACAACCTCATCCTTTTCCTCAAGGAAAACTCCGACACCTTCGCTTGGTCTGTGGAGGACCTCAAGGGAGTGAATAGAACCTTGATCGAGCATACCCTAAACATAAAGCAAGGATATCGCCCAGTCAAACAAAAGCTTCGCAAAATGTTAGAAGAAAGAAAAGAGGCAGCGAGGGCAGAAGTAAAAAGACTCCTAGATGCAGGGGTCATCCGCCCAGTCAAATACCCAACATGGCTCTCAAATGTGGTCCTAGTCTAGAAAAAGAACAAGAAATGGAGAATGTGGGTAGATTTCACGTGCTTGAACAAAGCCTGCCCGAAGGATGACTTTCCCCTGCCAAACATAAGCACCTTGGTTGACAGAGCAGCTGGTTGCCAAATGCTTTCTCTCCTCGACTGTTTCTCGGGGTATCATCAAATCTGGATGAATAAATAAGATGGGGAGAAAACAAGCTTCATCACACCTTCGGGCACTTTTTGCTTTCGAAGAATGGCAGAAGGCTTGAGAAACGCAGGATCCACCTTCGCCCGCATGACGTCCGAAGTCTTCAAAGATGAACATGCTATCTCTGCCTACGTCGATGATCTGATTGTTCAAAGCGAGCAAAAAGAAAACCACATCTCAGACTTGGCAAGAGTGTTCAACAACCTTCGGTCAGCCAGATTAAAACTAAACCCCGAAAAATGTGTTTTCGGGGTAAGCGAAGGAAAACTGCTAGGTTGCATCGTCTCAGCAAGGGGAATTGAAGCCAACCCCGAAAAAATCAACGCCATCATCAACATGGAACCCCTGACAACAAAAAAAGCCGCTCAACGGTTGTCAGGCCGCTTAGCAGCACTCAGCAGATTCATCTCCAGATCAGCTGAGCGAGGGTTACCTTTCTTCGAAACTTTGAGAAGCACTGCCTCATTCAATTGGGGACCTCGACAGCAGAAATCTTTCGAGGATCTGAAAAAGTACCTCACCAGCTTGACCGTCTTGACCAACCCTAGCAAAGGGGACCTGCTACTCCTGTACGTCGCAGCCTCGCCTCACGCAGCCAGCGCAGTACTGATCAAAGAGCTGCACGAAAATAACAGAACCGGGCAGGCCCCAATCTACTATGTGTCAGAAACCCTAGAGGGTCCCAAGAGAAACTACTCAGAGCTCGAGAAGATAGCATACGCCGTGGTCATGGCATCGCGAAAGCTAAAACACTACTTCCAGGCACACGAGATCCAAGTACCCTCAACATACGCCCTCAAAAACATATTCAAGAACAATGAAGCAGTCGGCAGGATAGCAAAATGGGCAATCGAATTGAACAGCTACACCATAACCTTCGTGGGAAGAACAACGATCAAATCGCAAGCCTTAGCAGATTTCATAGCCGAATGGACTCCAGACCCTCGCAGAGATGGAGTCGAAACAGATCCGTTTTGTACAGTATATGTCGATGGAGCTTGGGGAGCAGCTGGAGCAGGAGCCTCGGCAATCTTAATTTCGCCATCTGGATCGAAGCTACGATACGCAAAAAGACTCAACTTCAAGTGCACAAACAATTCCGCAGAATACGAAGCTGTAATATTAGCACTTTCAAGGCTCCGAGCATTATCAGTCCGAAGGGCGGTCATTAGCATAGACTCCCAAGTCATCGCGGGTCATATTGAGAAAAATTACAAAGCAAAAGATCCAGAGCTACACAAATATTTACAATATGTCCGAAGGTTAGAATCTTTCTTCCTCGGCATAACAGTGAAAGCAATTTCGAGGTCAGAAAACAGCGAGGCAGACAGCCTAGCCAAAGCAGCAGCACAACAACTACAACTGCCCCCCGATGTGTTTCACGAAGTAACAACTCAATCAGCAGTCGAAACCTCCGAAAAGACTGCGAAGCTGATCAATGCAATCCAGAGCGAAGACTGGAGAGCACCTATCATGGCCTATATCAACGGGTTGCATGAACCTGAGTCCAAAGAGGAAGAAAACCGACTAAAACAAAGAACTCGAGGATACAGAATAGTGGACAACATTTTGTTCAAAGCCTCGGTGACCTCGCCTTAGCTGAAATGCGTGTCACAGGATCAAGGAAAGGATATTCTCAAGCTTATTCATGAAGGTATCTGCGGTTCACACAACGGCCCAAGGGCGCTAGTTGGAAAAGCTTTCCGTCAAGGCTTCTATTGGCCAACAGCATTACGAGATGCAGAAGATATCGTCAAACGTTGTGAGGGTTGCCAATTAATAGCAAAAACACAAAACACCCCAGGGGCCCCAACAACGCTGATATGCCCAACATGGCCCATGCATAGATGGGCAATGGACCTCGTTGGTCCACTACCAACAGCTCCAGGAAACCTTCGCTACGCGGTGGTAGCTGTGGAATACTTCACCAAGTGGATTGAGACTAGACCGTTGGTTTCTATCACCTCTCTAGCCGTGAAAAAATTCTTCTGGCAGCAAATAATTTGTCGCTTCGGAATTCCCAAACACCTAACTATCGACAATGGCACTCAGTTTGACAGCGAGGTCTTCAAGGAATTTTGCGCACAAATTGGAACAATCTTGTGCTTCGCCTGAGTCCGGCACCCTCAATCCAATGGCTTAGTTGAAAGAGCCAACGCAACAATTTTCCAAGCCATATCCAAAAAAATTACAAGGTAGGCCCAAGGGAAAGTGGGCGAAAGAGCTAACCTCGGTAACCTGGTCCCATAACACTTCAGAATGTAGAGCTACCAAATTTACACCTTTTAGGCTCCTATTTGGCGAATAAGCTGTGTTACCGGAAGAATTGAAGCATGGCTCTCTCAGAGCAACCCTCGAACCAGATGAACAAAACCAGCTGCTTGACAAAGACTTGCTTGAGGTGCTTGACAAAGACTTGCTTGAGGAAACAAGATGCAACGCAGTGCACAACCTTCGCAAGTAGAAGAAACAAAAAAATGGCGAGACAAAAAGGTGAGAATCAAAGAACTGAAGAAGGGTGACCTCGTCCTCATTCGGAAACAAAACGCCAGCATGGCGGGTAAGTTTCAGCCAAAATGGACGAGACCATACCTGATAGTAGAATGCAATCGTCCTGGGTCCTACCATCTCTTCGACAGCGAAGGAAATCGCCTGCCTCACACCTGGAATGTTGACGACCTTCGCAAATTCTACCCATAGCGGAGCCTTAGCGAGCTCTCGCAACATGTAATTTGCCTTTAATCTCTCTTTATTCAGCACCATACTTGTAATAAAAACAAAGGAGCTGCACTCTTTTTCCTTACGAAGGGGCGTAAGGTTTTTTAACGAGGCAATTTCCAAGTCCTTAATAAAGGCATCAACCCCCGAAAAAACAAAACTCTAAAGTCTGCTTCAGTTTCCCATAAACATCGATACAAGCAGCTCTTATCCAAGAGCACTCATAATCGATGACAACCCTTGAAGATTGCTTCGAAAAACAATTTTTTTCGAAACAAACCTGGGAAAAGCAAACTTCACCTCCACCTAAGATAAGGGGAGGCGCGAAGTCCAAAAAAGTCGAGCACCCTCGCAAAAAACGTCAGGGGCTCGCAAAGCAAACTTCACCTCCACCTAAGATAAGGGGAGGCGCGAAGTCCAAAAAAGTCGAGCACCCTCGCAAAAAATGTCAGGGGCTCGCAAAGCAAACTTCACCTTCACCAAAGATATGGGGAGGCGCGAAGTCCAAAAAACTCGAGCACCCTCGCAAAAAACGCCAGGGGCTCGCAAAGCAAACTTCACCTCCACCTAGGATAATGGGAGGCGCGAAGTCCAAAAAAGTCGAGCACCCTCGCAAAAAACGTCAGGGGCTCGCAAAGCAAACTTCACCTCCACCTAAGATAAGGAGAGACGCGAAGTCCAAAAAAGTCGAGCACCCTCGCAAAAAAACGCCAGAGGCTCGCAAAGCAAACTTCACCTTCACCTAAAATAAGGGGAGGCGCGAAGTCCAAAAAAGTCGAGCACCCTCGCAAAAAACGCCAGGGGCTCGCAAAGCAAACTTCACCTCCACCTAAGATAAGGGGAGACGCGAAGTCCAAAAAAGTCGAGCACCCTGGCAAAAAACGCTAGGGGCTCGCAAAGCAAACTTCACCTTCACCTAAGATAAGGGGAGGCGCGAAGTCCAAAAAAGTCGAGCACCCTCGCAAAAAACGCCAGGGGCTCGCAAAGCAAACTTCACCTCCACCTAAGATAAGGGGAGGCGCGAAGTCCAAAAAAGTCGAGCACCCTCGCAAAAATGCCAGGGGCTCGCAAAGCAAACTTCACCTCCACCTAAGATAAAGGGAGGCGCGAAGTCCAAAAAAAGTCGAGCACCATCACAAAAAACGCCAGGGGCTCGCAAAGCAAACTTCACATTCACCTAAAATAAGGGGAGGCGCGAAGTCCAAAAAAGTCAAGCACCCTCGCAAGACACGCCAGGCGCACGCAACGCAAACTTCACCTCCACTTTTCACCACAAGAGAATAGTAACAACGCAATCCTGACCCACTCTCCAACGAAAAGCGAGCCTCGCTAAAAAGAAAAGGGGGCGTCGCTGTTTTAGTAAACATCTCTCTTAAACAAAAGGCGAGCCTCGCTAAAAAGAAAAGGGGGCATCTCTGTTTTACTAAACATCTCTCTTAAACAAAAAGCGAGCCTTGCTAAAAAGAAAAGGGGGCGTCGCTGTTTTAGTAAACATCTCTCTTAAACAACAAATGAGCCTCGCTAAAAAGAAAAGGGGGGCATCGCTGTTTTACTAAACATCTCTCTTAAACAAAAAGCGAGTCTCGCTAAAAAGAAAAGGGGGCGTCACTGTTTTAGTAAACATCTCTCTTAAACAACAAATGAGCCTCGCTAAAAAGAAAAGGGGCATCACTGTTTTACTAAACATCTCTCTTAAACAAAAAGCGAGCCTCGCTAAAAAGAAAAGGGGGCGTCGCTGTTTTAGTAAACATCTCTCTTAAACAAAAAGCGAGCCTCGCTAAAAAGAAAAGGGGGGCGTCGCTGTTTTTACTAAACATCTCTCTTAAACAAAAAGCGAGCCTCGCTAAAAAGAAAAGGGGGCATCGCTGTTTTAGTAAACATCTCTCTTAAACAAAAAGCGAGCCTCGCTAAAAAGAAAAGGGGGCATCGCTGTTTTACTAAACATCTCTCTTAAACAAAAAACGAGCCTCGCTAAAAAGAAAAGGAGGTGTCGCTGTTTTACTAAACATCTCTCCTAAACGAAAAGGAAGCCTCGCTAAAAACAAAAGGGGGCATCGCTGTTTTAGCAAACATCTCTCTCAAACGAAAAGCGAGCCTCGCCAAAAAGAAAAGGGGGCGTCGCTGTTTTCCCAAACAACATACACAAACAATAAATCTTACGCAAACAACAAACGAGCCTCGCCATTTGACGGCGAGGGTCAAACACCCTTTTCGCAAATCGCAAAAATGAATAGCATCTGCACAAAACTTTCTTACATTTGTTCGCTTATGTACAAAGCAACCGTAGTATGATACACACTCAATAGAAAGTACAAAGTTACAAGGAACCATCACCATCCTCAATCAACATTAAATCATCAAAACCCTCGCTGCCCTCCTCAAATCCTGTTTCCGCCGGAACTATGGGTCCCCATAACAAAGGAGCGGCAGGAACAATTGGCAGTTCCCCGGGCAAAACCCTCGCCCTATACATATATCTCCGATCTACATCACTAACTTCCGAAGGTTCCTCTTTCGGAACCACAAGTGAACCGTCCGGACCTAGATCAAGATTGCTTCGCCCAAACAAGTAATCCAGAGTCGTATTCTCATCGATATCGTCATCAACAATAGGTTGCGCGGACGAAGAAGAACCAAACAAAAAACGTGTAGCTTGTCGATCAGTATAATCCGCCTCGCGCCAAAAACGACTCGACCTGCTGTTCTTCAGATCGTACCTTCACACTTTTGACCACCAAAAACGTTCGAAAGACAGCGAAGGGTGTTTAAACTTGGCTCGAGCCCATGATTCACCAGATATAAAAATGTCTTGGTAGTTTAACGTCAGAGGCGTCACATCAAACACCTCTAGCACGGTTCCATCAGGAACCTGCATTTTCAAACAGTTCAGGAAACACTCAGTCTTTACAACATCATCTATGTCAACCAAAATGTTACAAATGTCCAAGCTTCAAACTATTCCCAAGTTCTCACACCTGCTCGACATCTGCACGTCCCTCCGCATCAACCTCGCTGGTTGCAGCTTCTACAGCTTCGCCAGATGCAGCAGCCTCCCCCGTAGTTCGGTCAGCACCAGAAGCTTCGGCAGTAGTTTTTTCCTCCACAACATCCTCTTCAGTGGCGGGGGCTGTCTCGGTCGTGGGACCTTTCCCGGATGCTGGAACCTCCGCAGACCTAGGCTCCGACACATCACGGGAGCACCCCGGAACTTCTTCATTCAACGACGGCGAAGGCAACGCATCTTTTCGGGCCTACAAAAAATACATTTTAAAAAAATATATATACTCAGTTAAAACCCAAGCAAAATAAACAAACCAAAAACAAAAGAAATATAGAACTCAAGCTACCTAACGAGTAGCTTCGGCGGCCTCCTCAAAAGCCAGAGCTCAACCTCCACCAGCTATCCAGAACCTTTGCAAAAAACGCATCGCGCAGTTACGAACATCTGCGTCATCGATCTTCAAAGCTCGAACTTCATCAACTGTAGGGAAAACGTGGTTCGGCCGCTTAATTTTGCGGAGATGCTCGCAATCAGCCTGTCGAAGGGTGCTAGACATAGCCAAAGCTCCGGCGTAACCGCCAAAGTCAGTCGCGTTCTCAACCAACGAGCTGAAAACGTCAAGCTCTCCGCAGAGCCAATCACCTGAAACCTCCGCACCAACATCAGCTGGAAGTGGCTCTGCGGCTGAGCCACTAGCTTCAGTCAAGCAACCATCGAGCTTACTTTTAATCTTCTCTATACTGGCTCGCCACGACCCCTTCAAATCAGTAATCCGAGCCTCTGCAGTCGTCAACACCTTATCCTTCTCTTTGTTCGCCGCTACCAGATCCGCGTTCCGCTTCGCTAATTCCACAGCCTCCTCTCGGGACTTCTTAGTTTTTTCCAAAGCAGCTTTAAGATCAATCTCCTTATTTTCCAAACTTCGCCGAAGGTCCTTATTATCTCTCTCAACCTCGGCCAGCCGGTCACTCAGATAGTTAAGATTGTAACTCGCCCTCCGGCGAGCCGAACAGTTAAGGAGCATTAGTTCAGCAACCTTGACATCAATGTCATCGTGAAGTTCGTCCAGAGGCTGGTTGGCCAGTCGAAGCTCCGCCTCCGGCACACAAATCCGACCAAACACCCGGCCAAGAAAATGCCTTTCCTCCGGAGCACATTGCAGGTGGCACTCCCGAAGGTCCGGACTAGTGAAAAGCTCTGTCGCCGGGTCCGAAACCCCGATCTTCTTAGCAAAATAAGGAAGGCTTGATCGGCTGACTTCGCCATACGGTCTCTTCCCAGGAATTCGCTCCGACTCAAGGTCACCGGCCACCTCGAACCCGTTAACCCAGAAATGCGACCCCGCAAACTCGGGAATTGACCCTCGCGGGGGACTCTCAGGCTCGAGGTCCCGGATAATCTCATCGATATTTCGAGCAGCTACGCTAGACGAGGCAACCGCCTTTCCACGGTCATCACCGATGGACACCTCATCATCGGAGTCACCTTCGCCACTGGAAGAGTCGCTAACATCATCAGATGAGTCATCTTTAGTGTCACCTTCCTTTTCTGCCTTCCTCTCCTCCTCCTTCTCATCATCGTCGAAGACATCTTCATCGTCTGAAACTTGAATCAGCGCACCAATGCCGCCGATACGGGGTACCCGTCCTCCGACCTTCGCAAGACCTCGGCCGCTCGACAGCGAAACAACGGCCGACGAGGATGAAGTGCCGGCAGCGCCCGAACCCACAGCGACTTTCGTCGCAAGCTTTTTCACCCGGCCACCGGCTCCACCACGGCCTCGACCACGACCCCTCTTCGGCCGCGAGGCAAGCCCCTTCTCCTCAGCGGTAGCGCGTTTCCTCTTCTTCGGCGTATCCTCACTCGAAGGTGCGGGCCAGTCAGCATACTGGATCTCAAGAATGTCGAAGAGCCTGTTTACTCGACCTCCGCTACCCACTGTGCTGTGGATAGCCTTAACCTCCAACGTAGAGAGTTTTCCAACGAGGTCCTCTGCCCTTTGCTGAACCCGCTTATAAATATCTTCGACACCATCCTCTCGTTTCGGAAACTTCCTAAGGACATTCTCCCAAACCCTGTTCAACTCCAACTTTGGTTTCTTCAAACCTTTACCCTCGTACTTCGGGTCATCCTCAACTGGAAACCAGCTTTGTCTCCGGCTAAGGGGCCACACTTTGGCACAACAATACTCCTCGACCAAGTCGCGAGCACACTGAGAGCGCGCAACAACCCTCAGACAATCGACTGCGGCATGCGCCTCGGCGCTCATCTTAGCTTCGACGCTCACATCACCTAGAGGCGGAAGCTCACCACAAAGCTCGGCTACTCCGCTAAGCTTGTAATAAAACCAAAACTCTTGCCACCCACTAGTCCACTTGTTCTTCTGAGCCTGCACCGGCAACTCTGCCCCAGCGCGATGGCAAAAAGTGTACACAACAAACTGGCCAAGGCTGACGTTTCCTTCGCCATCCACTATCTTGCGAGGCTGCATATGCACACGATGAGTTCGGATAAAACCCTCGACGTGGGGGACAACACCCTGTGAGCGGCACGCCTAAACGTATACCGAAAGCTTCGTGAAGCATGATAGTGTGAGCTGATGAAACTTCAAATTGAACCTCTGTAGAACCGAAGTCACAAAGGAATCAACAGGGAAGCGCAGATCAGCTGAAAAGAACTCCTCAAACACAACAACCTCATCACCATCCGGCTTCGGCACAGTCTCCCCAGCACTGGTCCTCGCCTTTCCATCCTCGATCCAACCTCGCTTGACATAAGCTGCCAACTCCGAACTGCAAACCCGGCTGAGTCCGAACTCAAAAGTCACTCCTTCATCCGCAGCGGAGGGAGAAGCAACACGAGCGGTTTGCTTGGACCTAGCCATCTCTCAAACTAAAACTCTCGCAGCACGCAATACGCACAACCTTCGCAACTAGACAAAACCAACCTTCGCAACAAAAAACGCGCAGCAGCAGGACGGCTATAGCAAAATGGAGGCACGATTTCAAACCCTCCACCAACCCCAACTATTTATAGGTCGGGAGACATGCCACCCCAACCGACAAGACCGGCACAACCCCTGGAATCCAAGGCGTAAAAAACGAGGTGGACCTCAACAGTACAAGCAAAATACAACGGCCCGGCCCAAAAGCAGCCGCGGACGTCGCTGCCTAGGGTCACGTTACGTTTCCCATCAAGGGGCGCTGCTTGGGCCTAAGTATCGTTCTTTAGATCCAAAACATCGAGGGGCTACTATTGGGGTAAGGGACCCTCGGCAGTGGCGCCACGCAGGCTAGCTCAAAGACGACCTTCGCGCGACCCGCGCACCTCCACGTCGTTTTGTTGAGTCCCTCGGATCGTTTTCCTAACCTTCGGATATTGGCTCTACCCTCGCAAACTTTGTGGCTCTTGCAGGCTATAGGCGCGAAGAACACAGAAGGTGACCCTCGCTCGTTCCTGCAAGGGAACCTTTGCAGAAGACGTCGAGCTCAGCGGGTGGGAAGCGAATGCAGGCCTCGCGACTGGCGAAGTTGGGAAGTTGACCCTTGCTTTTCTGCGAAGGTGTGCGGAAGCCGAGTGGCGGCGAACAGGAGGAAGTCGAACTAGGGTTTCCACTTTCTCCGTGTTTTTACGATTCTGCCCTTCCGTTGTACAGCGTGAAGGAATCTTTCTTGTACCCTTTTGTAATTTGGTCAGTGTCCCATGGTATTCCCTATAAATACCAAAGGATGAACAATATAATGACGACGGTTTTTTTGGAAGAGAGCTACAGCACCACTATTCTTGCTTCCCTGTACCCTCGCGCTCAGTTCTGACGATCGACCACCTTCGCCGCTCCCCTATGCGTGAGCGGGGGCAAGGCAAGTGTGCTCCCAACACTCGGTAAATTCGGTTCCTGAGAAATTGGTACCGATCGGTTCCAAAAAAATTCGGTATCGGTAAATTCGGTTCGGTTCCGGTATTTACCGAACAGTACCGAACTAACCATGTATAAGATGTAATGACATGTTTAAAAACTAATTTTGACATGATTTCATAGATAATAATAGTGCAAAATACATATACATGTAAAAGTCCACAAGACTATAAGTGTGAGTGCCAAAAATACATAATATAATAGTCTACAATAGTACAATAAATAATATAACAACACTCAAACTTATCACATTTTAGCTAAATTCGGTAATTCGGTTCTGTTCGGTAAATTCGGTTCGGTTCGGTATTTACCTCGGTAAATTCGGTTCCTGAGAAATAGGAACCGAACAGGAACCAAATTTTTCGGTTTCGGTATTTTCGGTTCGGTTCTCGGTATTTTCGGTTCGATTTTCGGTTCTCGGTATTTCGTGCCCTCGGTATTTTCGGTTTGATTTTCGGTTCTCGGTATTTCGTGCCCAGGGTGATACACACAACGCCAAGCTCCTCCTTGAATTGTCTCTTCTAGTTGAACAAATTAACTTGTCCATTGTCAAATATGACTGCATCTCTAGTTGTCCAAATAGATCATAATTGCCGGGGTGGTGTGTGGGTGTGTGTGGGTGGGGGGTTCTTTTGCTACCGCCTGAAAAGTGGACATTTTGAACAATGTCATAATTTTACAAAGTTAGAGATATATCATTAATATCTCACTAACATGTGAGGCACATATGAGTCAAGATAACATATCTTGAATTTTACAAAATTATAATGACAATCTTCAAATTTTTCCTAAAAAGAGCCTAAAAGTAAAGGTGATGTCAATGCTCTGTTCCTCCGTGCTGGGTGGCAGTGGGCCCATCGTTGGCCATGGGCTGATGACGGCAATACGCTGACAATCACTTGCGGGCTTGCGGCTGATATATCTTGCAGCATAACATCAGAAGCCCCTTTAAATTTGGATCGTGGTAGGGAACTAACAACAAACGGTGTGACAGCTAGGTTGTTGTTGTTCTTCAACGGCTTTGCTGGGATCATTATCCCATCTGCATTGCTTGATCGCTCTTGGAGGTGCTCTTGAAGGCTGCATTTCATCACAAGTTGCTGCTGTAAAGGCCGCACCTCACATCATCAACAGACAAGCTTGCAAGCCTTTTAAATTATTGGCCCCGGCCGCTGTCTCTTCAGTCTTGCTTTAAGAGCATGTATAACAAAGGGCTGCAAATGAGTTGTATGTTGACGTGGAGGAAAGAGAAGAGGAGAAAGGAGAGGAGTGGGCTGTAAGCTTACAGTCAGCTTAGGCACAAGAACCAATAAATTCAGTGAGAGAGACAAGTGGGCCAAGTACTAAATAGTTAACCACTATATGGATGGGTTGTAAGATGGCTGCAAGGATTCTATACAGCCAGTAGTGAGTTGTATTATTAGTCTTGCTCTAATTCGCCAAAGAAGATGGAAAAAAGTGTGGGCAAGTTCGCAACAGAGATCGAGGCATCGCTAAGGCAACACACTTTCATAGTTGCGTGTAGCCGGGCGCCCCCATGAAAGGTGCTTTAGATCACCAACTATTTTTTCTGTGGACAGCGAGCTGAGTGAGGACTCTCGGCGAGGCGTCGTCGTCTACCAGTAATCCGTAGGCAGCAAACAATATACTCTCTCCATTCTAAATTATAAGTCATATCAAAAATCTTAGAACCATATTTATATAATAATATAATAATATTTATGATATCAACTAAGTATTATTGAAATCTTTATTATTAATATTTTTACAATATACCTATTTGATGTCACAAATCTTTATTATAAGAAAAAGTCTACTTAACCCTCCACCTATTAACGGTTGTCTACTTAACCTCTCAACCTATGAAACCGTTTGTTTTACCCCTTAAACTTTATAAAACTGGTCAAATTATCCCCTCAGGCAATTTTAGACGGTGGTTTTGCTACAGTAACAACGGTTTTATTGGTTTTTTCTTTTTATTTATTTTGACTGAATCTTTGAAAAATCATAGTAAATTACAGAAAATAGTAAAATAGAAAATTTAATTTTGTTGGACTGCACATGAGTAGATCAATACAGTAAACATATAATATCATATGCTTTAGTATAAAGTTTTTAATGTAGATTTAGGTCTATTTTTTTTATAATTAATTGAAATAATTCATAATTATAGTTGCATGGTTTCATTGTAGTAAAATTTTTATGATGGTCTAATTATTGTATGCTTGAACTATAGTAAAAATTTTATACTCATTGGATCATGTATAACTTAGTTATATATTTATTTACGGTTTATGCTTGTTAAATCTAAATAAATCTATCGATATGCTGCTCGGTCGGCTGCTATCTGGCTAGCTAGTCGTTTCCTTTTCTTTTCTTTTTTGCCTAAGTTCACTTCAATCATTCAATTCGATCTACATGCAGACTGGAGTCACCGGATTCAGAGATCAGCTGCCATCTTTCCAGATTCGATCACTGAACATAATTCTAACAGCAACCACACCCACGCGCACATGTACAACACAGCAACCAATGACGACTTTCTCTCGCTAGCATCCAGACTTTGTTTATCGTAAATCCATAATATATATAGGGTTGTTTTTCATCATCTAGTAGGAACTCTACTTTATTTATCTATCCTCCGCTACACGTCTCCCAGTCACTAATGACGAATGCACCGAAACGCTTCAAGATCACACGCTGAAGAACGACGTACTATGCGTATATATACATGCAAATGCAATGTTTGTGAACAGAGGCTTCATTCTCATCAGTCATCCATTCAAACAATGCAAACATAATTCTTCTAGTTAAAAAAATAGGCTGTGTTCCGACAGCTTAGGTCACTGTGCTCCCCAAGAAATTTATCCGATAGGTCACTTTGCTAGTGAGGGCGTCATTGCAAAGATTTTTGAGCTGTTCGCGTCTTTTTCAATGACCAGACCCTGAAAGAGATAGATGCATGGCGCGCGTGGGCCGCGTGGCTGTGCATATATTCTGGAAAACGAAAAACAAAAATTGATAATTAAGTTTTCCTCTGATGAAACAAAATTGTAAAAAGACCAAGCATTACTTAGGCAATTTAAACTAACTAGTATAATACCCGTGCTAACGCTACGACTTTATTTTGGGGATACAGATAAAAATAAACAATACATTTTTAGGTAAATTGGTTCCCATCCTAACTTCTTCCCTTTGTTCGTCGGTCATATCAGCTCGACGAGAGCGTGAATTTGTTCTCGTCTCCCTCGTTCACGAGACATCTTTTTCAAATAGTCATTTTAGGTAAATACTCCCTCCATCCCAAGATATAAGGCGCGCATGTATTTTAAAATTCAAACTTTCATATCTTTGACTAAGAATTAGTCTAATCATATGAAAAGCTTATACTACAAAATTGCTCATGCATCATCCTATATTGAGGCTGTTAGCGAAATTGTCCTATACTACAATCCATCAATGAAAAAAATAAATATCCAATCTCAAAAACTATGCAATCAATAGGGTATCCCAGTAAACAAGAATCAATAAACAAGGCTGCAAATGGGAGTGCAGACTTGCTCTAACCATCCAGTAGAGAGACAGAATTTGCAGGCCGTAAAAGAATGCATAAATCAATAGAAAGAAAAGATAAAAAATTGGAATAGAGAGTGCAGAGAGCCAGAGACCATCTAGCACCTGTAGCAGTGGGTATGCTGGCTATGCACGAGGGTGGGCAGGTCTCCGCGTGGCCGGCGTTCAGCTTGCTGCTGCATGCGTCGGGGTCTCCGGAGAGCCAACTGGGTATGTGCTGGATGCCTGGAACATGCGAGTTGCAAGACGCAAGCTTGTGCTACGGCGCCATACGCGCGGGCACGCAGCGTCGCCGCCCAGGAGAGCCATCCTCATGGATCGAGCCAATCTCTTCCAGGGGCACTGGATCCTGCCACTGCGCCGCAGCAGAGCCCCAACACCACCGCCCGTGGCCCGTGGCACACTTCGGCCGCTCGATGGATCCACGGAATCCGCCGGCAAGAGGCCTGGGGAAGGCCGCTGGCCACCGAGGTAGAGGGGAGAAGGCGCAGAGTCGTTCTTCGGTTGCGGTCCAGATCCAGGCGTGAGGCGAGGATGGAGTGTTGTTCGTGCGGGATGGCACCGCCGCCGGGGGCCGCCATGCCGGCATGTTGGCCTACCGCCGACGCTGGTCGGGGTCAGATGAAGACCATCGGACCACCCTGTCGCCAGGGAGGCGAAGGCGGCGGCCTCCGGGTCCGCGAGCGGGGACGCGGAGAGGTCGAGGCGGCGGGAGGCGATGGGCGGGGATTGGGTGGTGCGGTATGCTTCAAACTTTTCCCGTCGGCCGTTGGATGTGCAAGGTAGTAGATTGGAACCCTTGATTTTGATTTTGATGGAGACGGATTCATGTGTACGTTTTTCTGGGTACGCAAAGATGGAGACTCTCAGCGGGGGACAATTGTTTGGGTGGACTTTGCTTAATTCGGTTTGTTCAATTATAGTAGAGATGTTGATGACTCAGTACATGTGAAATGATTTTCGGTACACTCACAAAAAATAAGAAATAAAGGTCAAAAAATATATATGAGATTTGATGGTCACACACATATATATATATATATATATATATATATATATATATGCATAAATAATAGATGTGTCAGCCTTATTGAAGGGTGTTGTTTTTTTAGATAATCGATACAATCCAGCTTCACACGACTTTTGAAAAAGAGTATGACCCTGTTTGGATACTCTAGCACAGCTAAAGGTTAGAGTTATTTTCTAGCTTATAAGTAGCTCTAAACTAACTCTAGCCAAAGAGATGTTTGATAGAAGAGTTAGATTGACAATAAATGTACTTTTCTAATTATTTGATGGAGTGGAGATAGAGAGAAAAACCACTTTTCTAATGGTCCTAAGTACAACTAGCCCAAATAATCACCTCTTGGTGGGGATAATTTTTTGAGGTGGATTAGTTGCAAATAGCTCAAACCAGCCATCTTGTTTGGATACTTTAGGGCTAGTTGAGCTCCAAATAGCTCAAACTAGCACTAGCCCTTGGATCCAAACATGGCCTATATATAACTAAAGTTACCAGATGCAACAGTCCCCAAATTAAATTGATTATTACTGAGTCTTGCTTGGATGGTATGCAAGCTCACTACTAGGATTCGCAACTTTAGCCGAGTGATGTACGTGTTTAACTGTTGGCCATGTATAAAATCACAGTTTTTTTTTTTTTGACAAGGATGTATAAAATCACAGTTGGAAATCTTTAATAGCCAACGACGGTATATACCGTCGGGATTCGGGAAGGGCACTCTGGGATGCCAAATCTCTGGTCTGGAGTTGCAGCAGCGTTATGAAATGGAGTAATTGACTTGCTTCGTATTAGAAAAAAGAAAGTGGGTCAAGAGTGACGTGCAAGCTCCGGGGACGGGTTCGCGCCCCCTGAATTTGACAACGTATTTTGCTTTCGGACCATCTCCGGCGCGCGAGAAACGGAAAGCTAATCATATTCAAAATTTTGAAGTCAGCATACTATAACTATTGACGCCGAGTTAAATTATACACAAGTTAGAGCTAGATCACTCAAGCCATTACGGACCAATGCAAGAAACACAACGAGAATATCACACTTACATGGTGAAGGATGGAGAAGTTACAAGCAAACCATCAAAAAGTAACCAATCGTGCTTGCGTGGCGATGAATAGCTAGTTTCTGAGCAAACTAGCAAAGAAACCGTTCAAGCTCTCGTCCGGAAGACACCCCGTGGGGGCAAGGATATTGTCGGGTTCTTTAGGTCGGCCAGCAAGCATAGGACATTATCTATGGTCGTCGGGTCAGCGATGAACAACAACGTGAAGCTAGGTTGGCAGAGATTAGGACAAAAAGAGAGTAATAATGTAAAAGTTTGATCAAAGATGTTGAATGATCTCAATTGGTCATGATCCTCTTGTTTATATTATCCAAATGGAAAACAAGCCTAAATCGTAATCTCCAAATTTGCCACGCCAAAAAAGATCCAAATCCGACTTGGAAACCAATCAATTCGGAATAGAACAGGAAACTGGTCTGCCCGGGTTTCACGAGGTCAAATTTTTAAAAATTATAATTAATTCATCCGAACTCTAAACAAGGTGACTATATATTTTTTGATCAACTCGACGAGCGTAATGCAATGTTGCAGCCCAACCATGCATCTGTGAAACTTGGGAAACCGATCTGGCTGGTTTTGGAATCGGAAATGCAGGTCCCAGCTAGGTCAGCCCCCGAAACATTGTTTCCTTAATTAAGGCTTCAAATGAGATGATCCAAATATGCTTTCTGACCGCCTTGATAATATAAACATGATGGCAAAATTTATTATATTCTTCGGCCACTTTTGGTTGCATGTCAACACATACACTTGCAAGCCACTTTTGGTTGTCAACACATACACTTGCAAATTTGAAATGTTGTACCTTGACGCAGACTCTTTATTTGCCTAGTGAAATGTAGACAACCAAATAATTGTGCCTTGGTATGTTTCTCTTTTTCATCTTGGAGGCAGTGAAGGGGTTTTCCAACAGGCTATGATATCTTGTTCTGAGGTAGTGAAATATGTGCACGATGCCATTAACCACTATGATCACCTGACATGTCTCTTGATTGTCTAGCGTGCTCTATTTATAAGTTTCACTTGTTTTTCATGTTTTCTTCCCTAAACTTCTGATAACTTGTTTTCTTATATCGGTAGGATCTAAGGGAACATGTGTAACACATATTGGCACACAAGTTAGTCCTATTGATCATGTTATTTTAATCGCCAAAGCTAATAAGGACATGGCATCACTAGAAGTACAATCTAGGACATGCATTTTTTATAAAATGCCAATGGAGGATTTTTGTATTCATGAAATCACATCAGCTAGCATGATCCAAGTTTTAGAGCTAAAATCAAGATTCATGATGTCACATGTCATGATACATAGGCTAAAGTTCAACCTAACTTGTCGGTGTTCGGGAATGGTGGTCCCTCACGCCGGCGAGTAAACGGGGGTGTACGAATCGGTGTAGTGGCGGGGCGTAGCGCGTCACCACTCGAGAGAAAAAATGCAAAAAAAAGAGTCGGGGGGGGGGGGGGGGTTATACTGGCTCAGGCGAAGTAAGCCTTACGTCCAGTGTGGAGAGGAGATTGTGTTATTTGGCACCAGAGTGCTCGTAGAGGGGCTTACAAGCGGGTGAGAGTGGGAGCTGGTCCCAAGTCTTGTGCAAGTGAAGGAAGGAGGGCGGGGAGCGGAGGCGCTCGTGAGTTCCTTACTTTATGTGTTGGTGTTCGACCTCAACCGGTCTGTTGATTGATGGCTTGCTCGTTGTGTTTCTCGATGCCTTAGGAGACCCCTGGTACCCCCTTTTATAGGCGCAAGGAGGGTTACACTTGGAGCTACCACGTGTGGCCTTCTATCTGATGGAGGATGAAGACAGTGGCCTCCTATGATGGTAAAATTGGCGTAGTGGGTTCCCTCCTTGTTGTGTGGGCAAGTTGTGCTCAACACGTCCGACCCTATTGAGTCTTGCACGCGTCGTGGTGGAGACTGTGGAATCATGCTTTTTTGTGTCTTTGACCCTGTGAGACGCCGAGGCCTGCTTGAACCATGGCTCTAGAGCCTCGGAAAGGTGAGCGCCCGTGACGCCTATACTTTACTTAAACCCCCGATAGCGGACATAGTGGTAGTGTATCTAGTCTAGTGGTAGTATTTAAATTTGTATCTATCTTGTCTAGTGGTAGTGTATCTAGTTGAGTAGAGTAGATTGTTTAGTGTAGTTAGTTTTGCTAGCTTGCTCTCTAGTTGTAGATTAGCAGTATAGCTTATGTGTGTGACACAAAGATCATAGTATACTAGAATTGTGGATAGGTGAGTTGCATTTTTATAGGGCTAGTGCAAAAGTCGCTTCGCCATTTAGTTGTTTAACCATTTTGTTTAAGTGTTGGAGAAGTTTTTATAGGCTATTCACCCTCTTATCCATTTAGGATTTTTCAACCAGTTAGTGTTACCAACCGGGACAAAAGAGCCTTCAGTGTCCATGAAATTTAAATCCAGAACTAATGCTCACATTAGTCCCCGGATCCCAATACTACCGAGACTAAATATGCGAAACGAAAGTCATTTTTTGACAAATGCAAAGGCAAGAACTATAAATATGGATGGAGTACATATAGAGTAATCAATAAGTTTGTCACAACTGGACCGTAGTGGTCATAGAATATATCTATGAATATTGTGTTAAAAATGAATGTAAACATTTTTTATTAGTTATAGGTACTAATTTTATCAACAAATTTTTGATACTTATGTCTCATAAGATTTTAGCACATATAGGAGCATAAGTTTATTGGCTAGTATTAATAGATTAGGGATTGAAAGGTCCTAAATGGCTAGAGGGTGATGAATAGCCTAATAAAATTTCTACACAACACTTAGAACAACTAGTTAGACAATTACAAAGTGAAGCTTTTTTTGCTCTGGCTCTACTAAGTGTTGCAAGCCACCTATCCTAACAATTCTAGTATATTTTAATCACTATGACACACAAAAGCTATGTCACTACTTTCTAAACTAGTGAGCTGACAAGAATTAATTACTTCTAACTAGAGAGCTACTTCTAGCAACAACTATCACTACATTAGAAAGAATGAAAGCAAAGCAAGGGATAGAGATGGTTACCACCGTTGGCAAGAGATAATCAATCACTATATGAATACCAATGAACACCAGGAGATATCCAATGAGTCAATAGACATAAAATTTTTCTTCTGAGGTTCACATGCTTGCCGACACACTAGTCCCTGTGATTATGATGGCTAATAGGTGTTTCACAAACCTAGCTCAACAAATGAGTGCCGCAAGAACCCACTCACAAGTGAGGGTAGCTCAATGACATGAGAAATCCACTAGAGTAACTTTTGCGATCTCCCGTGGGGACAAGGTCAAGAACCCCTCACAAGAACTTGATTGGGCACGAATACAAACACCAAATCCCCTCACCAAATCACCAACCGTCTAGGTGACGACAATCACCAAGAGTAATAAGAAATCAACAATCATAATCACCACCTAGTGCCACAAAATGGAATCACAGATGCACACACTAGGGTTTCCCGCAAATCCTCTCATGAATGAGCATCAAACATGGAGAGGGGGAGGAGAGGGAGGAGATGCTCTTGAAGCTCTCAAAGTGAACACTAGAACTCAATCTCTCACTTGAATGGAGCACAAATCCTTGGAAGTGAGAGAGGAGAGTGAGAGAGCTTGTTCTTCCTTTAGGGTTTCAAAATGAACAATGGGGAAGGAGAATGAGCAAGAGTGATGGAGAAAATGAGCACAACAGCTCCAAATAGCAGCCAGTCAAAGCTCATGACTGTTGGACTCCCAAATCTGAGTTGCACCAAAATATCTGGGCAGGGCCAAAAATTATTCCGGAAAACACCTCACGGTCCACGCACACTAGATTGAAATTAACCGGAATATTCAGGTAGGGCTAATAATAAATCTGGCTGGGGTTCGCTGTTACCAAACTAGGGTTTTCAGGGATCAAAGATAAATATTTTTTTATTTGATATGTCATAAATTTCCAACTGTTATATCTATTCAAATTACTAGCCCATATCCCAAATTGGTAACACGTGATTAAAACTAGCAAGTTGGCGCGAGTAGCTAACATTTTCTCACTATTGTCAAGGCACAAGACTCTCACAAATTGTTTAGATCATTGACCCTCTTCTGAATTTATTTTTTATATCACTTTGAACCACTTGTCAAGTGTTGATTTCAAGCCCGCTACACACGCCACTCTATTATATTGTTGTCAGCCATGATGTGTCCCACTTATTTCCACTAGTGATAAGATAATTGCGAAGAAAGAAACCAATTGACATCACGAGCTCTGCTATGTTTCTCACGCATGTGCATAGCATAGGCATACGGGAAACGATGATGGAACAATTATACATAGGATATGAAAAGCCAACATTGGTGTCCAAGTTAGATTAGTTGTTGTGCATGCTTGCAATCCCTCCATGGTTTCTTGATTTTTGTTACTACATGGTTGAATCTAGTTAGAATGGTCATTGAATTGTACACTACTGCTATCAATTTCCATATCTATTCTATCTATATTGAGTTTTTATTTTATTTTTCCTATATCTTTTGGTATTTATCAAAAGATATATGAAAAATAAATATGTTCTAAAAATTATTGTATAGATTTATAAGTCTAATTTGATAATTTTACTTATTCATTAATAGAATATTTTTATTTAGTTATTTTTGCAACTTATTTAGATTATTGTTTTTTTTAAAAAAAATAGTTTTGAATTTAGCTATTTACTAAAGATAATTTATATGGACTATACAAGTACTTCTTTCCATCAAATAGTTAACTTTCTATAGTTTTTATTAATTTTTTTCCTTTATCTATTGTGTGTTATATGATATTTGTATTTAGGTATTTTAATATGAACTTGTATAATAATTAAATTGTTTTGAATAATTATATTAGGACTGTTTTTAATATAAGTTATTAAATACGTTAAATTGTCAAATAATCTAATGGCATACATTCTTTTTTTCTCGACTAATCTTGTAATTTTATTAGACACTAACTTTTTGATTTAATCTTAGATCATCGTAAAAATGTAGCGGACGTGTGGGTGTCTTTTTTTCTATTTTTGGATTAATCTCGTAATTGTATTTTGTGTGTAGACTGTGTTATTTAATCAAAACCATTAAATAATAAAATTCAACGATATAGGTTCTTATAATCTCAAAATTATGTTAAACATGTTTTTTTGGTTAATTATAATCTAGATCGTTCAATCATCGTCGATATATATATATATATATATATATATATATATATATATATATATATATATATATATATATATATATATATATATATATACACATACATACATACATACACACACATACATATAGAGCCTCTCAATGCCAGGCCACAGGTTCTGGGTTTGACTCCGTTATTAGGCCCGACTTAGTCTCACAGGGCGACGGTGCCCCTGTGTCAGGGCGACGGTGCCCAGCTTAGTCTCACAGGGCGACGTTGCCCATGTGTCAAGGTGGGTGGGGTAGAGATTCGGAGATTTTTCTTGACCTGCATGAGAAGGTCTTCTTCTTAAGCACAATGTCTAGTGTCAGGGTGGATGGGGCAGGGATTCGGGAACTCTGATGTAACTCTCTATCTACGGGTATATTAATAAAACTCTCTTCAATTTAGTAAAATTATAATAATAGTCTTTAAAATTTTCAAAAAAACTCACTTCTAATTAATAAATACAGTAATGAAACATGAGTTAGGATGAACTAACGATGTATCCCTTGTGAAATATAGGTCGACTTCACGAATCAAACATCCTATAAAAATCTTGCACAACCCATTAAATTAGTAGTAGCCAGCTAAAACAAAGACCGGGACATGGTGGAGACAAAACGCATGTGTGCGTTGTGGGCCTCGTTAACTCTGAATACAACTCTCTCTGTCCAGCTAGCAAAGCCCTCCTCACCCACGAATGAAAAAAAGAAACCGGGCTCACTTTAAATTAAATAAAGAAATACAGTAATGATAATCGTGGTCACCAACAGCGTTAAGCAGGACTCAAAAGCCAAACTGCGCGTTAATTATGTGAAGGCACCCTGTCCCTTCCCTTGGTAGCCGCGACGGCGAGCAGCAGGGGATCGACAGAGAGATCACATCACATCACGATCACGTCAACGTAAGAGGAGTCGCAGAAACCGCCACCACCGGCGGCGAACTCGTCCTCCAGCTCGTCCACCAGCTTGGACCCTGCGACGTCGAACCGCTGGATCCTGGCCCCGCGCCTGAGCACCTCCTCGTCCTTGTCGTCGAAGCCGACGCAGCCCCGCGCGCTGAACTCCCGCAGGTGCCTGCAGGCGGCGAGGATGGCGAGCAGCTGCTCCCTGGGCAGGTAGGAGCGGTCGAGGCAGAGGGAGCGGAGCCTGGGCAGGGAGCGCGCCAGCGCCGCCGCGTCCTCGGGCTTCACGGCCCCGGAGGTCTTGAGGCTGGCGAAGCCCGGGCAGTGCAGCGCGAGCTGCGCGGCGAGCGCCGGGAAGGACGAGGAGGAGGACGGCTTCGCCTCCAGCTCCAGGTGCTCCAGCAGCGGCCACCGCGCGACGAGGTCCGGCAGGCGCACCTCGTCGCCGGCCGTCAGCGGCGGGAGCGCCAGGCGCCGCAGCCTGGGGCAGCTGCACAACGTACGACGACGGATCGAAGCGTGTGAGACGACGACACGCGTGCTCGTGTGAGCTGACGACGACGGCGGCGGCATAGATACAGAGAGACGGAGGCGCGCAGCAGAGCAGAGGCACTTACTGGAGGGAAATGTGGTGGATCTCGTCCGCGGGGTCGGCGAGGAGCGGCGGGAGCGCGACGTCCTCGGCGGAGCCGCGCGCGCGGGACACGCAGAGCCTGAGGAAGCCAGCGAGGGAGAAGCCGCGCACGGCGTAGCGGCGCGCGAAGGCGGCGGCGAGCGCGCCCCAGGGCATGAAGCGCGCGACGTGGTCCCGGCGCAGGTCGAGCGCGCGCCACAGGGACGGGTCGGCGGCGGCGCGGCGCCAGCCCCGGCACACGAGCGGGGCCGCCGCCGCCAGGTCCTCGAGGTCGAGGCGCGCGAACACGTGCACCAGGCAGTCCGTCTCCATGTCCGCCCACGGCGCCGCGCCGGGGCCCTGGACGGACGCCGCCTCCGCCGCCGTCTCCATGGCTTGAGCGATGAGCGGTGGAGGAGGCTGCCGGCTCCAGACTAGTTGGGATGGGACCAGACCAGAGGTGGACGGGGCAGCGGTGCAGTCGATGGCAGATTAGACTCTGCGCTGCGAATGGTGGGACTCGACTGGAGAGACAGAGGGGACGCAGCCAGCCGCCTTTATTTCTTGTGCTTCTTGTGCTTGGAGCCGTGGTCGCTTCTTGTGCTTCTGCTTTCGGGGCCAGCGCACGTGCCACGTCTCGCGAGCCATTCTTTATTTCTTGCTTTGTTTTTTTTTTTGGTCCATTTCACGATTATAGGTCATCGCAGGTGCAAGTTTTATTTCTCAGTTTTCAAAGTAATTAGATTTTAGAAATAGTGCATATAAAACTCTCTACTCTTATCACCTCTCTTTTTGTTAATACAATATCGTAAGCATATTTAATATGTATAAAACTCTATGAAACTCTTATTAAGATTGGCCTTAGTCAATCATCGGTGCAAGTTGCAACTTACTCTCTCCGTCCCATTACAAATGTCATTTTAGATTTTCAGACTTTTCGTTTGAGCATTTGCCTTATTCAAAAAATTTGTGTAAATACTATTTATTTTGTTATAATTTATTTTATCTCTAGCAATATTTTAATAATTACTTATTTATTTTATTATTTATATAAAAAATTTAAATAAGACGAACGGTCAAACGAGAAGTCCAAAAATCGAAAACGTCATTTTCATTAAGACAGAGGGAGTATTCAAATATTAGAAACGCTATATAGGAATTTTATATTCATAAAACTATCTCTACTCTTATAAAATTCTTTATTACCTCTCTCTCTTCATTCATATATGTAACTTCAGTGTATCTAACTCATAAAAATATATGATCTTGTTGAGACTGGTCTTTTTGATCAAGATTTTTGGCAGTTGCCTGCCCTCATCCGCCAGCCCAGCAGTATACGACGAATACGGAATACGATACGGCATCGGCATGGACAGGACAGTTTCGCCATGTGGGTCAAGTTGATGAAACGAAGAGACGGTTCTACCGGCATGGAAGAACAGTTTCGCCATGTGGGCCAAGTTGATGATGATGAAACGAAGAGGTCTACTGTCAGAACGGGTCGTTGCCGCGGCACGCCCACGGTACTGTGTCTGTGTTGTGTGCACTTGCATGAAGAAAAGTATCGCCACACAGCGTCGCACACTGATCTTGATCCTGATCCTGCTAGGTGCTGCCTATTGTCACGCACTCGGATACGACATTCGCTTTTACAGCATTCACTGCTCCATGTGTCGCTTTTTATTAGTCATTTACGGATTTCGTGTCACAACTTTAATTAGATTAGATTTATAAAAAATATGTATAATATTTTTAAATAAATTTATTAAAAAACTAGATTCAAAAATCTATATAATGATATCAACTATGTATCATAAATATTAATATTTTTTATATAAAATTAATTTAAATTATTTTTCAGAAAACGACAACAATAGATACGTAGCCATGGGAGGAAGTAGTTTTTAAAAGTGCATGGAAACCTCCGGTATTATACTCGTATGATTTAGGAGTATATCTGTCCGGAGCAGTCCAGGGACAAAAAAAAAAGAGAGAGAGAGAAAGAATTGCAAAGGGTCCCTGTGTGTGTTCAAGGTGTCTGGTGCTGTCCATTGTCACTAAAGAATTCACCATGCACGTACCCCCTCCCCTCCCCTCCCCTCCCTAATACATAGCATGCACTAGGTAAGGGCCTGCTTTATTATTTAGGACTAGTTGTTATTCAAGATAAAAATTAGTCACCCCTATAGTAATATTTGGTCAATTTGTGTGTTGTTTGCGCCATCCAGTTAGTAGTTAATACCGGTTAGTCCTACTAAAACACTCACAATACAGGAACTACTATAGTTTCTATACATATTAATTATCTTGCGTCATCAACATTTCGATAACATAGTAATCAATTCAATAAGAAAACAAAATAAATTGTTTTCTATTTAGAAATCATGTCTACATGCAAAATCCAAGGGGAAGAATCTAGTGGGGTTTTTTTACATTTTGCGTTGTGACACCCAACATCGCTTCCATCTCTCCCATGTAGATCACGTACACCCGAGGGCTCATGCAGGTCACCCGATGCACGCCTCGCCACGCCAGCTCGCTCGACGGTCCCTCAGGCCACCCAGCGCCGCGTTCACCGCAAGATCACGTGAGTCCCATGGAGCCTCGCGTGCGTGGCAGCTGGCGGGACCTCATGTCGCCGCCTATAGGCCTTGTCACACATAGCCATTGGCGAGACAATGCGCCGCTGTGGAGCCTCACGCGCCACAATGGAACATTGGTGGTCCGCACCACGAGCGGTCTAACATCGTTGTTCGTTCTTGCATGCGAATTGGGATAAGGATGCAGACATGGCGGACCTAGCACCAGTGTCCCTGTAGTGTTCTCCGCAGTCGCGCTGGGTGACACTGAACAAAGGAGATCCAACCACACAGCTTCAGTGTGCAAGCGAATGTGGAGCAACAACCCCCCATAGGTCTGGCTGTCTGGTGCTATATCTTGCCTCGGCCTCGACGCGTGCATAGGGACATTGGCTAGGTTCAGTGACAGATCTAGGATAAAGGTTTAGGGAGCTAAGTTCAAACTATTTTTAACAAAACTAAGATCTAAATCTCCTGTTTGTGCTATTATCTTCTACCTCAAACTTTTCATAACCTTCCCTTGTGTCTGAAATTTCATAGAGGGGCTCTATGGACATAGCCGCTGTAGGGGGGCTGGAGCCCCGGTGGTAGATCCGCCCCTAGTTAGGTTCTACGACGGCTAATGGCGGAGCTCACACCTTCCTTCTCGCTAAGACCTTGATACTCGGTGATTGAATGTAGGGCCGGGGAAGGTGGTGTGTCGGACAACGCGCAACGTCACCTGCCCACGCTCAATCTGCTCTCTTGCATGGCTGCACGCTGAAATTGACCATAAAGGATTAGTAGGAGAGAGACAAAGAGAGAGAAACAACATGAAGGACGATTGATCTAATTTTTAGGTGGATTCTTTTTAGAAATAATGTACTAGGCAGTATAATTTCTAGTTATGGTGTTGTCAGATAAATGGGTCCAGGGTACATTCACCGTTCATATACTCAATCCACGCATGTCTACCGAGCTGCAGAGGACGAGTGATGGAGCCTACGAAAGGCTAAGGCAAATCCACAAGCTTAGAGATCAAGTCGTTCCGAGGATATCCGATCATACTCAGACGACATGATAGAATTATTCTAGTCTTTCTCTGTAACAAACTAACACCATCGTTGCCCACACTCAAGCCGCTCGCTCAACCGCACGCCGAAGTCTAGCGCAGAGGATTAGTAGGAGAGAAAGGAATAATGGGAAGAATGATTGGTCTAATTTTTAGGTAGACCCTTTTAAGAAATACTATATTGGAGATGATTTTTTTAGTTGTGGTGTCCTGCGGTAGAAAAATTACTTTGTAGTTTCTGCATTATGACTACTCTTAGTTGAGTGGACATAACCAATTAGTGGACCACTAGTTATTAATTGGGCCTGAACTAAAATTTAGTTCATTCAGAGTAGTCTACATATTTGGATAGGCTAGGCGTAAATTTTAGCTACTACTCTTTTTGATCAATTTCTAAGGATCTGTTCGAGAGGACTTATTGAATAGTGCGATTGTGACTGATGGTGTATGTTTTTATTGTGTGAAAAAAATACTATACCATAACTGATAAGCGTAGATAAGTTCAAAGGAATGGTCCTAAGCCTACCCAAAACACGTCCTAACAGATGTTTCATGTTTTCCCACTGTGTGGATACGCGCTTGGTACCTGTTGTCATTTTGTTACAGTGCAAACTGATCTAACACATCAGTACTACATCACATCGTTGGAAGTGGGAAAACATGAAACATCTGCTAGGACGCACTAACGAGAATTATTAGCGACAGACTAAAAAGTGGGTGTGGCAGATTATATTGCACGCGGACCTCAGTTTCCCTCGTGTAGTACGTACATCACATTTACATTACATCAGTGTGCATCTCACTCTTTAAATTACTATCATTTTTAGAGAGTCATTTAGATAAAAATCATTCTATATATTTTCATTCTCCGGCAGTTTATTTATTATACTCGATGAGCACTCAAGAGAGAGTCATTCTCATTTCTTCTAGCTTTGGCTACTGAAAAATTTAGAATACAAGATATATTTAGATAACCAAATAAAAGAAAGCTGTTAAAGAGTTTTTTTTTACCAAAATCCCCTAATAAGGGCCTGTTTAGATCCTAGGGCTAAAAATTAGTTCATCTTGTAAAAAAAAAAGATTAAACATGAGCTAATTATGGGCTAATAAGAGCTAATAGACTCTAATCATAAATTAGCTCTCATTAGATATTATTAGTGTAGAATCAGCTCTTATTTAGGTGTTCTAATTGGTATCTAAAAATATGGGCCAATTATCAGTTCTGGGATCCAAACACTCCCTAATTAGAAAGAATATAGAGTCTTTTGGAGATGCTCTTGGGCACGCAAAAGCCAGAAACTTATGCGTAAGCCATCTGGTGATCTGGACTAAGGCGGAGGATAAATATGAACGCAGAGGGATTCCGGATTCGGTTGGTGCATCCTGTCTGTACTAGCTTCGTTTCCTGGATACTATACAGTACGTACGTCTCGCGTGAAAACACACAAGAAATGGACAGAATCGACCTACTCCCCGGAATGTGCATATATGATGGGTCCAGCCCTCTAGGGAAATGCATGCTCTCGATTGGTTGCTTGGTTATTTGGTTGGTGGATATACTGTAATAAACAAATGGTTCTCATTTAGTCGTTACCACTAGCACTAGAGGACAACACACACAAAAAAAATGGGGAACATACTGTTAGAATTATATGGGCTTCGCCCATTAACAAATTCTGAAATTCATAATAAATCTCAAAGGCCCATTCATGTGTGAGCAAAGAGGGGAAGTGAAACTCTTTAATCCCACCTTGCTAGTGGAAGGGGAGGAGGACTTGCTTAAATATGGAAGTCCTCTCCACTTCCTCAAGTCTAGTGTGAGAAGGAGAAAAAGAAACCCACATGCGCGCGCGCGCTCGCTCGCCTCGCCGGGCCGGGCCGGGCGTGGCGACTTGCGCAGGTGCGCGGCACCTGCGTGAATGGTCCGCCGAAATCCGGCTCCTTGCCTTGCGGGAGCGCGGTCTCCTTTTGCAGTTTTAGTTTTTGGTTTCTTGGCCTTCAAGTTGCAGAGTCCTAAACAGTTACGACTCAAGAGTCCTAAACCGATTTAGATCGTGATCGCGACACGAGGTCGGTTCAACAGGGCTATATAAGCAACCTATCGGCCACGCCAAAACGTATCTCAACACCTCTCGAGCTAGGGTTTGCCTCATATCGCTTTTGCGCTGCCGTCTAGTCGTCTCCAGTCCGTTCGCTTGAGTGCACCAGCGACCGGGCGAGCAGGTCTCCGGAACCCTCGTCTTTGCGATCCTGCACCGGGAGAAGGCGAATAAGGTTTTGGGAAGCGCTCGTCGCGCGACTGCTCTCGTCTTCAACAACGGGTCGTCTACCGTCCAAGTCAGGCGGCGCTGCGTCAAGACGTACTCGTCGTCAACTGCTCCGAGCTCTTCCTCCAGCGCTCATCGAGGATCGTCCAGCGCCAACTCCGCCACCGTCTTCTCCAGCATCAGAAAGGTACGTCGTTCGTGATCTAAATTCTATGCTTATATCAGGTCTTATGCCTTTGTTCTTGCTTTTTAATCTATCTGGTATACGAGCTATGTTTACACCGGTTGTCATGTATGAGATCATGTTATGCATGTTTTGTTATGCTAGTAAACAATACAATCTGAGATATCTAGATCATCATTTTATCATGATTTATATTCTGGTTTTAATCTGGAAATTGCCTATTCCTTTAACACATACACCACATATATACCAGTATAGCTTTTACAGGTTACAACCTCTTCGTTTGAGCTTATTGACCAGAACTAGTTCTACTTTTAAACATGAAACAATATTTTTATCTCATAAAAATAAGCTGAAATAGTATTTTTCTTTCGTACAAATAAGCCGAAACAGTGTTTTCAGCAGTAGAAACCATCAACGGACGTTAGTGTGTTAGTGTGTCAGAGACAATTTTTGTGGTACATCATTATTTCGCCATTGCTCCACGGACCACCAAGAAAATTGGTTCCAAACCAAACTGTGACCACATCCTTAATTAAATTAAATTATGTCATCGTAATCTGGAATGCTCGGTTTGAGGTTTGAGATAGTTCATTATCTATTTATTCCTTGTTTTTTATTTGGTTTATGGAATGTAATATGTTGATGTATCATCACCCCTTTTTCCTCACACGCTAACAATCAGTACTGGTACAAGGAATGAAATTATTTCACCAAATTTAAGAAATGTACTCATGATTCACCACCTCATCCGGAATGGGTGGCTCCTGAGACCAAACGTCCAAGTAGTACGTGACCTAACGTCCGCCCGTGGTAGGATGTCACTTGAGTGTGGGGCTCTTCGTGCAGTGAGCGGAAATAACTAATAAGCATAGGTCGCTGATAACAATGTTTATTTAACGTGACACAAGTCTTGTACACATGTATGTGATGTGACATTAATCTTGTTTGACGTTTTCTTTGGATTTCATCGGACTTGAGTATTATTCAATGTGTTACATGCATTATGTCGATGATGCATTGGTGCGATGATTGTGGTGGTGTTTGGTGGATCTGAATGTATACATGTTTTGGTGACATTTTAAATTCAGAACTTATTAAATTAAAGTTTTGGTGGAAAAAATATATTGTAGAACGAAGCAGTTGTAAATTTAAACCGCCTCTACAAATAAATTTTTAGAGGCGGCTAGAGTTCTCAGTGAATCCTACAAAAACTATTTCTAGGCCGGGGTGGCTAATTAAGATTGCCGGTCGCCGCTGGAAATCTTGCATTTTAACGATGGTTTTGGCAGGCACGACTGCCCAGCCGCCGCTCACCGACCGGCCACCTCTACGGTGCCTGCTGCTGGCCGCGTGATAGTATGAATTGGCTTCAAACAAGAAATACGAATTGGCTCGTGTTTGTTTATTTTAATTTATTTGCCGTCCCCGTTCCCTTCCTTCTCGTACTGTTGAGCGAACTTCATCGATCGTTCCTAGGTTTAGTAGAACACACGTTTCGACGAAGTACCCCATGGCCGTAGCTAGTTTTTATTCTTCCACTCTACTAGTACTAGTTTTATTGTTACTCGTAGCCTCGCCTGGTAGGTGGTGGAATAGCCCTGGTAGGTCAAGAAATAAGCAGGTGTTCAACGCTGGCATGCATCACGGATCGCTGAATTCTCATTTCTTGACTGACCACGGCCGATTAAAAAAAAACGTTATTACATACAGTACGGTCTTCAAAGGCGGAAAGGACGTCGCCTTGGTCCAATTTTGGTCGGTACACGTACCAAAGTCCGGTCCCTGGCTGCACAGAGTAGAAACAAGAAGTGACCGTTTCCCGTGTTGGTTGTTTGTTCCATTTCAAATAGGTGTGAACCCATGGAACAAAATACCAAAGGAGGGATCTTTTTTTTTAACTTAGGGTTGTTTAATTTGGATCCCAAAGCTAATAATTAGTCTATGTTTTTAGATATCAATTAGAACACCTAAATATGGACTAATTCTACACCAATAAGATCTAATGAGAGCTAATTTATGATTAGAGTTCATTAGACCATAATTAACTCATATTTAATCTATTTTTACAAGATGAGCTAGTTTTTAGCCCTGGAATCCAAACAAACCCTTAAAAGAGAGAAGATTGTATATATTCGATAATATATGCCCCCTCCATTCCTGCAAAAGTGCAAAGAGTATCGTTTGCACTTCTCTTTTTTTTTTTTGAAAAAACACTTCCCAAATACTCCCTCCATCCCAAATTATAAGACATTCCAAGAATCTTGGAGAGTCAAAGTTTTTCAACTTTGACCAAATTTATATAATAAGATAATAATATTTATGATATCAACTAAATGCAATTAGATTCTCCATTAGTTATATTTCCATAATATGTATATTTGATGGTATAAATCTTTATATTTTTCTCTATAATTTTGGTCAAAGTTGAAAAACTTTGTCTCTCCAAGATTCTTGGAACGTCTTATAATTTAGAATGGAGGGAGTACTTTTCAACTGTGGTAAATATACACAGTAGATCAATATTTATGAAACATAAAAAATTAATAATTTATTTATTTGAAGATACGTATTATTGATAATATTTTTTTTATAAATCTAGTTAAACTTAATAAAGTTTAACCTACACAAAGTCTTTGACAAAGTTTCTTGAGGCGGAAAAGGAGTAGTAGTTCCCCACCTATAAATCGTTGTGCACACTTTCATTATCTGATATGAAAAAAAAATCAATTTCACAGGACATGTAATAACTTGAAAGACAAAAGGCTTCTCTGATTGATTGACGCTCAACTGCGCAATGAACTTTCTCCGTTTGGTTAGGCACACAAAACTTTTCTCCTGTAGCGACTTGGAGTACATTTATTAACGAGTTGCCGTTTCAGGTCGATTCTGCTTTCTGTGACAACTATCCTATGTCAAAATCAATGACCAGCAACTGAAAGATACTTTATACTGTAACAACATAAACACTACTACAGAAACATGCCTTTAACCCCGGCCGGCAAGGGCCTTTAGCCCCGGTTGCCGAGCCGGGACTACGCTTCCGGGACTAAAGGCCCCCCCCTTTAGTCCCGGCTCCGGCCACCGGGGCTAAAGCCCACCCTTTAGTCCCGGTTGGTAATACCAGCCGGGACTAAAGGGTGCTGCCAGCGGTGCACCGCAGCAGCACCCTTTAGCCCCGGCTGGTATTACCAGCCGGGACTAAAGGGTCCCCTGGTTTTTTCCTTTTTATTTTCATTTCAGTTCTGTTTTCAGTTTTGTTTATTTATTTAATAGGGTTTCCAATATATATTCTTTGCTGCTAATATATTAGCAACATAACACAATAATCTTATTGCATGCATATATAATTGAACTATAGAACTATATATATATATATAAATATATGTACATAAAATTACAAGCAATATACATATAGAAGTTGTCCAAATATATATCTACACAAGTTGTACTCCAAAGTTAGTACTGTAAACCTATTACAAGTTGTACTCCATCTAAAGATCTACAGGGCATACAAATGATCATCATTGTTTGGAATCAACTTCTCGTTGGTATTATAGTAGAACTCGCCCTTTGGATTTATGACTTGTTCCCAAAGAAATCATGCTATTGTCTCTTGTATTGCTTTCAATTGGCCTTGTAGCATCACTTTTTGCTTCAACCAGTCAGTCTTCAATTGGAATTAAAGAAGATATTAGTTATATCTATATTATCAATATTAAGTCTATAAAAAATGAAAAGAAACAGGTTACGTACTTTGATGATTTCTTCAGGAATTCTATTTGATTCTATCATCATATACTCGCAAACATAGAATCCGCATAAGTTGTTGCCCTGTTCTTGTCTCAAAATCCACTGTAGAATGAAAAGATTCAACTCGTAATAAAGATATGATATATGACATGATATAATAAAGATACACGTACATTGACGAAGGTGTAAACTTACTGGTAGTCGTGGCTTTATTGTAAGTGGGGCCTTACACTGACTCATATGTTCCCGAGCAATGAATTTTTCCCAAACCCTAATCCGGCCAATGAAACATTAATAGTTGGATCATTATTTAATTAGTATACATATACAAGCTTAGTCTATACTATAAGCATGCAAGGTAGGGATCGAAAAATTACCTTTGGAGGATGTCTATCATATCTTGGTAATCTGCTTGTGGTTTGCTCAACGAGTCATAGATTAACACATTGCTTTGTTTGAGATCGATGACCATCAATATCCAGTGATAGCTGTTCATACACATGATTCATATATATATATTATTAGGGTTAAGTAAAATAAAATGTGCACATACTTATTATGAACTATATATGTCTCACGCACTTAAAGTTGTATGGGAAGAGAATTCTTTCTCTATCTTTTTGGTTCACGAAGAACCTCATGAGATTCGTATACGACTCATCGCTCCAAGTCGCTGAAGGGTTTGGAGCCTTGAAAACAACATATGGATCAACAAACCCAATAGAATTGTCGTGTTTATCTCTGAGCTGAGTCATTTGATACCGAGTCGATCCACAAGTATGTGTGTAAGAATACTACTATATACACATACTAGAGAGTTCAATGAAAACTATAAAAGAAACACTTACAAACAGTAGCAGCTAAGGAGCGATTTGTCCAGTGCGTCCATATGACATAGCTGGTGTAATTCCTCCATCTGGACTAAGATTAGGTCATCGCCACGGAAGTAGTGATGGTTCCGAATTCGGACAGAAATCCAATTGACATCACCGTCTTTAGAAGCCTTCATGCACCATTTGTTGATTACAAACATCTGCGTACCAAGTACATGTAAGTGATTGGGGTTCATTAGACTCCTGCCCGGTGCAAAATTTCTCCTCCATTCATCAACTACTTCCGCTCGTGGAAACTCCAACCCAGTAGCAATATTTTTAATGGTGTCGTACGGGAGACCGCTGTCAATAAAAAAATTGTCCATTGAGTCCATCTCAGACAAAGTGGTCTCTCCAGATTTCCTCTGTACTCTGCCCATGTTTGAACCATACTGATTTTGCACAACTAACGGGGATAAAGGTTTTGATGTTTCCCCGAGCTGTGGAACACCCTTTCCCACTTTCTTCTTGCTAAATTGTTGTTCTTTTGCGGACTTCATAAGAGAGCGTTCGTAATCTAATTTTCGCGGAGCCTTTCGGGCTTCACGCATCTTGATACCATGTTGGTCCACCCTTTTCCTTAACTCCTGCGGGTTTAACAAGAGGTAAGGCTTCTCCGGGTTCCTCTTCGCTTTAGCAGCGGCGTCACATTCCTCTAAAAAATTCCGCACATCTTTTTTCACTGAAATTTCTAACTCCTCATCGGTCTTTTCATAAGCTAATTTCTCTTGGGCTTTTTTTCCTGATGCAGGAGCCTTCTTCTTTGGAGGTGGGGCCTTTGGTTCTGTGGCGGCGGACCGCTTCTTAGGGCCGCACGGTGGAGGCAGCGGTGTTGGAGCCCACGGTGGAGGAGATGGTGGACCCGGTGGCGGTGTTGGAGCCCGCGGTGGAGGTTGTGGCGTTGGAGCCCATGGTGGAGGAGATGGTGGGGCTGGTGGCGGTGTTGGAGCCCGCGGTGGAGATCTTTGTGCAGGAGATGGGGTTGAAGCCGTGTCCTCCAACACATCGTCACCGTCCGCAGCACTCTGATGCGCTGGGGAATAATGACGAACTGGACTATAGTTCCTGCTACGCAAAACAACGAATGATGTGAGCATCCAACTAATATATACATATAGGAAGTTAGTGTAATAAAAATTGTTTCTCATTCACGCGCACACTACCTTTGGTGAGGATCTTGATCAGTAGGAGGAGGTTGCGGCGGTGACACTCCAGGAATAATAATGAAGCGCTTGCGCCAGCAAATAAATGTCTTCTCTGCTTCACCTAAAGTCTTCTCCCCATCTCCCCCTTCGATTTCCAGTGCCACGCTGCCACAACCTGTCTCAACCCTATCCACCGAAACGCTAGCGTATCCGACTGGCACTAGTTGACCATGGATTCTTGGTGTTCTTGTGCGGTCGATAGGGTTTACAACACCGACAGCCACCTTTTTCGTGGCATTTCCATCTGGAATGTGCAGCTCACAAGTAGTAAAAGGTTCTTTAACGTCATCCACGGGAAAGCGTAGCTTGGAGTCATCTTGAATGGTTGGTACTTCCGTGGAGGCGCAGCTGCTTTTCATCTGACCTGGGGGGCTAATGTTCGCTTGAGGATGCTGTGATGATGTACCTTGCCCACTCGTCATTTGACTAAGTGCCGCTTGCACTTGCCTTTTGATTTCCTCCTGCATCCATTCTTCACGAGATTTCTCACGCTCTTGTGTTTAAAGAACATACTCCTCCAACTTGAAGAGTCGCTCTGCCTCCTCGTCCTTCTTTCTTTGGCGGCTTCTATAACTTTCTCGATCCGCTTCGAAGGAATGTAGCCACGAAACGGCCCCAAAGCCTCTCGTACGCCCACCGTGCTCAGGATTCTCCAGCGCGTACGTGAGTTCATCCTTCTCTCTGTTGGGCTTGAACTCGCCAGCCAACACCGCATTTCGTGCTTGAACTAACCTATGTGCGTATGGTTCCCCCAATCAAGCTTCCCATCATTAGGGTTTATGGTTCCCCCATGAGCGTAGAACCAATTTCTGGACCGTTCACTCCAATTTCTTCTTATTGTCTCTGGGACTACCCCTGGCAAGCATCTCGTGTTCTTGTCTCTCCCACTTTGGAAGGGCAGTCTTATAGCCACCTGATCCTAAATGATGGTGGTATTTTTCTGAGCTGCATTCAGTTTGTTTACTCTGACCCGGGCCTCGCTCTCTTGTGATCTTTTGTACTGTACAAATTCATCCCAATCGGCCCTTATCTTGACATACGCCTTAGAGTTGAAATCTGGCGTCTCGTTCTTCAGCACAAAGGTGTGGTACAATTTCTTCTTCCAGTCCTGAAAAAGTGTGGCCATCTTCTTCATTGTCCACTCCCGAATTCGCCTCAGCAGCTCCTCATCATCTGTGTCAAACGAGAAATGAGCTTGGACGTCATCCCAGACTAGCTGCTTGTCAAGATTGGAGACATAACTGATCTCGGGAGCACTTCGCCTCTCTTTCCATTCACGGGCACTTATCGGAATCCGATCTCTCACAAGGAACCCACAGTGAAAGACATATTTCTTTGCATTGGGTCCTAGTGGTTGGCCTGTAGCCATATCGAATTCGGAGATTACATGACGGCCCTTCAACGGCCTCTTCGACCCTCGTTTTGGTCTGCTCTGCCCTGTCGCAGACGTCGATCCAGAGGGCTACATATAGGTAAAGACATGAAGATGAAACCCTAATACAAGTTGACATAAAACCTAATCAAGTAATAAAGTAAATGTAAACCCTAACACGACACATTGTATATATACCTCGCCGGTATTGCCTTCTTCCATCTCAACTTGTTGTTCAGGGAGATTTTCATCATGCATGGTCATGTCTTCGTAATTCAATAAGTATTGACTCCCGTCATCGTCGCCGGCTATGATATTCATCATTTCCTCCTCCATCACATTCTCATTTGGGTCGGCCATTTCTGTGAATATTAAAATATATATACAATATGATCGAACACTTAAAGGAGCTTTATACATGTATGTGAAACGAAAACCGAAAACCAGGGGTTTAATTAGGGGTTAAGGGTTTTGGTCTCGGGGTTTAGGGTTTAAGGTTTCGGGGTTTAGGGTTTCGGGGTTTATGGTTTGAGGGTTTAGGGTTATGGTTTCAGGTTTTACGGTTTCGGGGTTTAGGGGTACGGGGTTTCGGGGTTTAGGGTTTCGGGGTTTAGGGGTTCGGGGTTGCGGGGTTTAGGGTTTCAGGGTTTAGGGGTTCGGGGTTTCGGGGTTCAGGGTTTCGGGGTTTGAGGGTTTAGAGTTAGGGGTTTGGGGTTTCGGGTTTTAGGGTTTCGGGGTTCAGGGTTTCGGGGTTTAGGGGTTTGAGGGTTTAGGGTTTCGGGGTTTAGGGGTTTGAGGGTTTAGAGTTAGGGGTTCGGGGTTTCGGGTTTTAGGGTTTCGGGGTTTAGGGTTTCGGGGTTTCGGGGTTTGAGGGTTTAGTGGTTTAGGTTCGAGGGTTTGGGGTTAGGGTTTCAGGTTTTAGGGTTTCGAGTTTTAGGCAATTCATAAAAATAACATGACAATTCATAAAAATAACATGACAATAACATATATTCGTAAAGAGTAATAAATACATGTTCCGACATGACACATGATTTTCTATGAACACATATTTCTAAGAGTAATAAATACATGTTTAAACATATCCTTGTCACGTGATTTACACACCGTGGACGAGAACGACGACGGCGGACAGCAGCGAGGATGACGACGGTGCGGATGACAGTGGACGGCGGCGAGGTCGGTGCAGCGGTCACTAGGACTACAGGTCGAACACATATTTGTTAGGTTAAAAAAACATATATATGATTTTCCTTTTTCTATAAATATATCTATTCATATTCATTATTTGTATATATCTATTTCTAGAAAAGAAGAAATGAAAAAGTTAAATAGAAAATAATCTATAAATATATATATCTATTTATATTTATTTTATATATATCACTTTCTATTTCTAAATACATATATATTTAGTTTCTATATATATCTATTTATATATCACTTTCTATATTTAGTTTCTAGATATATATTTCTTTTTCATTTCTTTTTTTTTACACTCTCACACACCCACTGCTGGACACTGCTACACACGCACACCACGCACACTGCACACGCACACACACGCACAGGCCGTACGGCAGCGGCGCGGAGGACGGCGGCGGCGGCGCGGGCGGCGGCGCGGAGGACGGCGGCGAGGACGACGCTGTACGGCGGCGGAGGGCAGTGAGGCCGAGGAGGACGGCGGCGCGGAGCTCGACGACGAGGAGGACGGCGGCGCGGAGCTCGACGGCGAGGAGGACGGCGGCGCGGACAAAGGCTCGTCAGCGAGGTGAGGGCGGCGGCGCGGGGCAAACGTCGATCTGGCCGGGAAGATTGGAGGGCACTGTGCCCTGTGCCCTATATACCCGGGAGGGCCTTTAGTCCCGGGGCGTATTACGCACCGGGACTAAAGGGTCTTTAGTCCCGGTGCGTAATACTCCCCGGGACTAAAGGGTTGGACCTTTAGTCCCGGGCGGGCTTACGCACCGGGACTAAAGGGGTCTTTAGTCCCGGTGCGTAAGACGGCCCGGGACTAAAGGGTTCTTTCCCGCCATAGTTTTGGGTTTTCAGTATTTTGGGTTTTGTATTAAGTTTCCACTATATAAATATGTTGTAATTCTTGTTAATTGCATAGTAAATTGAACAGTAGGCATAAAATTACTTAAAAATAACAGTATCCTTTAACCTTATTGTATAGTAGAAAATTTTGTAGCATAAATTCTTTTCTTTTTTTATAATAACGAATATAAATGTAAATAACCATTCATATTTGGTTAATGCAAAAATGTAATGTCCAATTTAAATTTAAAAAATTGTTGGCTTTCAATACAAAATTTATTTTCATATCATTTGGACGTTAATCTTTTGTTTAAAACCTAAACAATCATTGCCCAATTTTGTTATACGCGACAGATGCAGTGGTTTTAGATTTTTAAATTTAGTTTTTTTAAATATATCTTAAATCTTTCTAATTGAACAGAAAATTGAATATTTGATATACTTTCTTTTAAAAATTAGTATGAGATTCACATCTAGAGAACATATAAATCAATGATCACTACTACTAAATATATATATATATATAAATCCATTATCAAATAAATGAAGTCTTAATTAATTAATTATTACATAATATATTTACAACCCACTATTAAGCGGGCACAACTGTGAACCTCCTCTTGACATATGTCCCTTGGTTATGATCATTTCTTAACCATGGAGTTTCCTCATTGTTTAACAAAATGCTTGAGTCTTTGTTCACTTTGAATGGCGGAATTCGATCATCTCTTTCATAATCACCTGACATGTCTGACTTGTCCTCAATTCCGACAATGTTTCTTTTCCCTAAAAGAACTATATGGCGCTTTGGCTCGTTGACGATCGAGTTGTTATCATTTTTCCCTCTTTTTGGTTTTGTAGACATGTCTTTCACATAGAACACTTGACTCACATCTGCGGCAAGGACAAATGGTTCGTCTTTGTACCCAATATTGTTGAGGTCCACTGATGTCATCCCATACTCCTTGTCGACTGTTACCCCACCTCTGATACCGGTCATCTTGACCCATTTACACCGGAACAAAGAGACTTTAAAATTAGGTGCGTAGTCTAGTTCCCATATGTCATGTATGCGGCCATAATATGTTTGTTTGTTCCCATTTGGATCTGTGGCATCCACGCGTACACCACTGTTTTGGTTGGTGCTCCTTGCGTCTTGGGCTACTGTGTAAAATGTATTCCCATTGATCTCGTACCCTTTGTACGTGCTGATATGCCACGATGGTTGTCTGGCCAACAAATAAAGCTGCTCATCTATGTTGTCATCACCCTGACATTGTTTTCGCAACCAATCGCCGAAGGTTTGCATGTGCTGACGTGTAATCCAAGATTCACTCTTTCCGGGCCACTTGGATCGAAGGAAATCCTTATGTACCTCGATATATGGATCTACCAATGAGGAGTTCTGTAGAACTATGTAGTGTGCTTTATCGAAGTAATCGTCTCCTGTACCGATATATGTTTTCTTCCCTAGTGTTCCCTTGCCACCGAGTCTGCCCTCGTGTCGCGATTCAGGAACGCCAATCGGGTCAAGGTCTGGAATAAAGTCCACACAAAACTCTATGACCTCCTCTGTTCCGTAGCCCTGGGCGATGCTTCCTTCAGGCCGAGAACGGTTATTAACATATTTTTTCAGGACACTCATGAACCTCTCGAATGGGAACATGGTGTGTAGGAACACAGGACCGAGAATAATGATCTCCTTGACCAGGTGAACTAGGAGGTGTGTCATGATATCAAAGAAGGATGGAGGGAACACCAACTCAAAGCTGACGAGACATTGAACGACATCATTCTGCAAAGTAGAAAGTTCCTCTGGATTGATTGCCTTTTGTGAAATTGAATTGAGGAATGCACATAGCTTCACGGTGGCTAGACGTACATGTGGAGGTAGAATTCCTCTTAGAGCAACAGGAAGCAATTGAGTCATAAGCACATGGCAGTCATGGGACTTCAAGTTTTGGAACTTCTTCTCTGGCACATTAATTATTCTCTTTATATTGGAGGAGAATCCAGATGGGACCTTGATGCTGTTAAGGCATTCAAACATGCTTTCCTTTTCTTCTCTGCTAAGAGTGTAGCTAGCAGGGCTTAAGTACTGGCGCCCGTCATCTGTCTTCTCCGGATGCAAGTTGTCTCGTTCTTTCATGCGCTGCAAGTCCTGTCGTGCTTCAAGTGAATCCTTAGGCTTTCCGTAGACACCCATGAATCCAAGCAGGTTCACACAAAGGTTCTTTGTCAGGTGCATCACGTCGATCACATGGCGGACCTCTAGGACATGCCAGTAGGGTAGCTCCCAGAATATGGACTTCTTCTTCCACATGGGTGCGTGTCCCGAAGCGTCTTTAGGAACAGGTTCGCTGCCCCGTCCCTTTCCAAATACTACTTTCGTATCCTTCACCATTTCAAGTATATCATCTCCGGTTCGGTTACGAGGCTTGGTTTGGTGGTCTGCCTTACCTTTAAAATGTTTGCCTTTCTTTCTTACTGGGTGGCCCACAGGAAGAAACTGACGGTGCCCAACATACACGACCTTCCGATAGTTTTTCAAAAATAAACTATCAAGGTCTTCAAAACAGTGTGTGCATGCATTATATCCCTTGTTTGTCTGGCCTGAAAGATTACTTAGAGCTGACCAATCATTGATTGTTACGAACAATAAGGCTCGCAGGTCAAAGTGTTCCTGTTTGTACTCATCCCACACGCGTATGCCTGGTTTGCTCCATAGAAGTAGAAGTTCCTCAACTAATGGCCTCAGGTAGACATCGATGTCGTTGCCAGGTTGCTTTGGCCCTTGGATGAGCAACGACATTATAATGAACTTCCGCTTCATGCATAACCACGGAGGAAGGTTGTAGATACATAGAGTAACTGACCAAGTGCTATGACTACTGCTTTGCTCCGCAAAAGGATTAAAACCATCCGTACTTAAAGCGAACCTCAAGTTTCTAGCCTCATCTGCAAACTCTGGGAATTCTCTATCTATCGCTCTCCACTGGGATCCATCAGCTGGGTGCCTCAGCATATTGTCTACCTTACGGTCTTCTTTATGCCACCGCAACATCTTTGCATTGTCCTTATTTCTGAACAAACGTTTCAAGCGTGGTATTATAGGAGCATACCACATAACCTTGGCAGGGATTTTCTTCCTGCTTGGACGTTCTTCACCCTCTACGTCGCCAGGATCATCTCGCCTTATCTTATACCATGATGCTTCACATACCGGGCATGCATCCAAATTCTCATATTCCTCCCCACGGTACAGGATGCAGTCATTAGGACATGCGTGTATCTGCTGGATTTCTAATCCCAAAGGGCAGACGACCTGTTTTGCTTCGTACGTAGTGGTGGGCAATTCGTTCGCTTTCGGAAGCATCTTTTTCATTATCTTCAATAACTGCCCAAATGCTTTATCGGATGTACCATTCTTTGCCTTCCATTGCAGCAGTTCCAGCGTAGTACCCAGCTTTTTTGGCCATCTTCAGCAGTGGGATATAACAATTTCCTATGATCCTCTAGCATGCGCTCAAACTTGACCTTCTCCTTGTCACTTTCACATTCACTTTGTGCATCACGAATGGCATCACCAAGAGCATCAACATCAGCTGTCACATCTTCTGTCGCTGCCGCATCTTCTTCACCATCTCCCCCCACTGCATCATCATCAAAGGCACCGTACTGAGCAATAATATCAGCGTGAGCCAATTCTTCTTCACCTTTTTCACCATCATCCATTACAACCCCCCTTTCTCCATGCTTCGTCCAACAAATATAGTTTGTTACGAAACCCGACTTCAACAAATGCATATGAAGAGTCCTTGGGCATGAATATTCCTTCAAATTCTTACAGACGACGCATGGGCAGCACATGAAACCATCTTGCTTGTTTGCCTCAGCCACACCTAAGAAATAGTGCACGCCAACAATGAACTCTTTGGAGCGGCGATCGACATTATACATCTAATTGCGTGACAATATCTGCATTAAATATTACAACCATGCACTTAGTAGTTTCTCATGTTATTGCACAACACTCATGACATCACATGATTGATTAATTCAAACAAGCTTGACTACAACGAAGACTATCGCAGCTAGCACTAAAAAACTAAAAATAAAATGCACTTAAGCAACATAATTAGATCGCGTTCGATCCCAACTAAAATAGACAGATCATTCGCTTCATCAGCATGGATGGGCTGCTGCCGCTGACTCACTGCCTCATCACCTTCAGCGGCAACCTCCTGTGCAACAGAATTTCGTACGTGCTGAACGTACTCTTCCTCCCAGTACCAACCTTTACATCCGCCGGTGCCCTCCCACTGCAATTAGAACAAAGAATAAGAAATTTAAACAACATCATCAAGCAAAACCGATACGAATGAACCATATTAATCAAATGCGGGTAAATAATAACCCACCTCATGGTCCGGATACTTGTAGAATATACGACCCTTGTTGATTCCCTCTTTTTTCACTCGGTACTCCTTCACAATCTTCTGCTTACACTCGCCGCAAGCAATGAGGGGAAGATCCGGCCGCAAACGCTTCGGATCCCGATGATGAGAGGCTGAGGACCCGGTCACGGTTGCCATCTACTATATCCATGCTCATTTTTAAACTATTACATGCAAATTCCTAATTTTCTAAACAATTATAAATAAAAAAGACTCTAAATTTTTCTATTTGTTTAGATAATCGAAAAATATGATATAACAATACAAATTTCCACATTATCTACTCTCTATATTTATTGTTGCAAACTATTATAAATTCCACATTTTTCTAAAGAAAATATACTAAAAAGACACTAAAATTCAATATTACTCGTCTTGCATAAGTATGAAATATAGAATGGATACTACCTAGCAGTAGAAAACTATCAAGTGATTGTGATGAACCAATTTAAACTACTCAACTCTCTATGCTTGTTCTTACAAAGTATATATTTTAATTAAATTCCTCTCATATTCAAAAGACATGGTAGGAGATGAAAATAGTTACCTCTAAACGCAAAGAGACGATGACAAAGTCGAAGAAGATCACCAATTGACGCCGGAGACGAAGAACAATGAAGAACAAGCAATAGACAGCAAGAACAAGCAAGAAGCTTACTGAAATTTGAATGTCTCTGGCTCGGGGGAGGAAGAAGTTGGCTGGTTATAAAACCAGGAGCTCTAGTCCCGGTTCGTATTAAAAACTGGGGCTAAAAGGTGATCATTTATCCCGGGGCAAGCCACAAACCGCGGCTAAATCTTTAGTCCCGGTCCGTGGCACCAACCGGGACTAAAGAGTGCCCTTTAGTCCCGGCTGGTAACACGGACCGGGACTAAAGGGTCCCTGCCCCGGCAGCTCTGCGCAGTAGCCGTTGGGGCAGGCCCTTTAGTCCCGGTTCGTGTTACCGACCGGGACTAAAGGGTCTATTAGTCCCGGGCGGCAAAAACACCGAGACTAAAGACGATTTTGAGAATCGGCCTATGACCCTGTTCTGTAGTAGTGAAAAGAAAATGAGCTAAAAATCAAACTAATTTTTTGTTCTGTTTTGTGTTTACACTCTGAATTCTTGCAAATATACTTCGTCTGTCCCCCAATTTATTGGATCCCACAATTCAAAATTTGTCTCAAAAAATAAGATATTTTGGATAAACTAGGACACTGTTAATTGAACACTAAGTTTTATATAGAGATCACAATGGGTTTTGTACCTCATGATGAGTCAGCCGCCTGTACCCATATCTATTGATTTTTTTATCCACTAATAAGAAACCCATACCTATGTCTTGCTTGCCATAACCATGCTCATGTGAGTAGCGGATACCCATGAGTTACTCGTACCTGAGAAGAAATATAACACATGCATTAAACTATGACTATATAAGCAAATAATAGAACTGTGTGTGTGTTCCTTGTTATATGACACTAGGTCTATATGCTAGTTAGGAAACATTTTGGAGTACATTAGATTGTCGTGACTTTAAATTATAGTTGCTACATACTCATAGCTTTATGGGTTCGAGCAGTGCAAAACCACATACCCACAAACCCAATAAGTAGGAATTTTTATCCATTAACATGCTCATAGGTAAGCAATTAGTTTACACCCATGCCCTAACGGATTAAAACCCATCAGGTTTTGGATCGGGGTACCCATTGCCATCCTACTCTTATAACTTGTTACCCACCCCTTCTCCTCCCCAGTCCCCACCCACAAGTCAAGTGTCAATCAAAATATCGACAATCTACTCTGAGATTGCATCACCATGCACAATAAACATTTGGTCAAACATTTCCATATATTTGATTCCCCTTCTTGGTGATCCTAACTCTTGAAAAGATCTTCAATCATTAAGTCTTCTTCACTTTCAATACTCGACTTCTCCATGATCCGCTTGATCTTGAGTCCTTGATTACTTCACTCGACTTTTTTATTGACATGCATCTTCAATCTTGAGATCTTGGATCTTCTTGTCATCAACAACCATTATGGATGTCTCCATTTTTCAAGCATTGTGGCCTATCATTAAAACCTGATGTTCTAAACCAATTTCTAGCCACACATGCTAAGTTGTCCTTAACTTACTTCTTCCGTTCTTCTCGTATTCATGAGTTCTGACCTAACATATATATTATCATGTTTCTCCAAAACACACACATTAGTCACTAAAGCAAAGTTGTCTTTAACCATAGAAACCACCCTAAGGGACCTCGAAGCTCATATATACAACCCCATAATCATTGTCGATGACAACAACATCAACAAGGCACACATTGACGTGAAGTGCGGATGGAAAAAAATACAGAATACTCAGAACGGAAGCCTATTCAACCATAAAGATAAGAAACGATTTTGATTAGAATATGAACAGATTAGAGAGGGAAAAGAGAAGCTATTTTGATTATTTCTGGGTTCCAAATTTTCTATCTTTAAATTATTAAGAGTTATTAGCTCGTATAGGATAGGAGCATGGGTTGATAGAATTGTTTGTCAAGTTTATATTCTCGGTGTCCAAAATGTCACTTAGTTTTTGTGCTAGCTAGCAGAGGTCAATGTTTCTAGACCATTTGGACACATTACTGCACACGAGACCTATAATAATTGAACAAGAAGAAACACGCACCACACTTCTAGAAGGTATATATGCACGGGTAGCTAGGGTTGGTGTTTCCCCTGTTCTGCTAGACTAGAGAAAAAAAAAAGGACGTACAAAATTCATGCATCATGATGATGCATGTTTTCCTCCGGTCCCGTGCATATGTATGTTTGTACCGGATCGAAGGGAGATCAACATCATCTCGCCATGATAATCTCTCCCGTGAACACGTAAGAATCACCAATTCGTCAAATTCTCCCAACGGCGGCGGCCAAAGGCCAACGCACGCCGCCTGCGTTCATCCACGCATTTGCCAAGCAAATAAGTACGTACTGTAATATATTAATTGTTGCCGAATCTCCAGTGACGTGTAGTAATAATGTTAATACTGATGATGTTGTTTTTAGTGTATAGATATATATAAAGTTACTCAGTGATTAGAGATAGTGCTAGTCCTCTAGATTCAAACAAGACTGAACTAATCTAGTCAGCTAATCACTCTAGTGTCTCAGTTCATCAAAACAGGCACACTAAACATAAAGCTGAATCGATCTGTCGTTTTCTCTAATCCCAGTGAGTAACTTTTGTGCACCGGCCTGTCTGTCTGTATGGACAGGAGGAAGGAAAGAAGGACGACAGGACGACCAGAAAGATACATCGATCTGGTCTTCGGGCGGCCGCGCACACGTCTTCTAGAAGCTTTGGTGTCTTCTTTGTTACGAGTGTGATGCGCAACGCAACGTTGTTTTCCTTCTAGACTACCTATTCTTCTTCTGAAGTTTAAAGTGACACAGATTCCATGGTTCCTTGCAGAGTTGGCGATCCATTTTCCGTCGCCCCATTTTTCGTACCAAAATTGACGATACGTGCAAAACTTCTTCACCACTCGCCATCGCAACAAGCTATACAGATCGAGCCCCTGACGAAGACGATACAATCTCTCGGAAAACGACGGAATGGTCGTAATAGTACACACATGCATACCTATTCCCTCTGTACAAAACTACTTATAACTGTCGATCAAAATCGAAGTATATATACGTACAAGGTGTACGTATTCCGGTTTACTTATTAACGTGCTAGCTGTTGATCAAAATCAAAGTATACAAAGTTTGACCTTTCTAAACACTACACAATACACCTTGTATATACTATTTCTCAATGGTCCAAACTGCGATTAAGACATTTCAAAAAGTGAGCTAGTGTTGAGGTTTAGTCCCACATCGGTAATCTTGGGTGGGGGACCATAACATATAAGGTGTAACCGTGATCGATCACTTATGAGACTAGTCTTTTGAGTTAAGTTATGCCTAACCCTTAATATGTTGGAGCTTCGGTGGACCTAGAGCATGTGGGAGCACAGGCTTGTGGTAATAAGTCGATCCGGCTTTAAAACTAAGCTTCATGATAATCAAGAACTCGGTGGTCATCACGGTTTCCAACATGACTCGTGCATTGAGTGCAGGACGGGCTGAGATGTTAGAGTCAATGTCATTGTCATATCGTCCAACTCCAACAGATTAGATAGATATGATATGATGACTAGAAACGGGGACGTACAACAGCTTATTTGAACGGTCACGTAGGGCTAACTTATCTGTCGCACAATTCTGAATTTAATTTGTTCAACCAAAACCAGTGTTAATAAACACTCTACAGAAGGTTAATTAAAGATAATAAGACTCTAATTTCTAGCTCATCATTATTGGTTCAGATATATAACCTTGCTGTGTCGATCAAAACAGAACCAACAACAAGAAGTATATATAACCTACTAGCTACCTAAGGCCTTTTTTTTTAGACTTACTCTCTCCGTTCCTAAATAAGTGTCTCTAGAAATGCATGTTGCCCTCACAGACACGCTTTCCAGACGACACCTGAAAAGCGACGGATAGAGTAGCTACCTAAGACTATCCGCACTCATCTATCCTCTGTATCTTCCTCTATACGTCTTGGTCATCAAGATTCTTTCCTCTATACTCATTTCTCCCGCATCCATTCATCCTCTATCCACTATGGGCCCACTTGTCACTTTATCTAAATATATCCATGAGAAATCTAGTTTTGAAGAATTAATTGCAACGAATTCAATGGTGCAATCAGAATTTAATTTGGATTTTCGGTTTGTGAGATATAGCATTTTTGAGTTAGTCAAAAAAGTGGGGCCTGCCAGTCCCCTCTCTCCAAGCTCCCTCTCCGCGCGCGGCAGCCGGCTACGGTTTGCCACGCACCGTACGTCCTGTACAACGCTGGATTTAGCGGATGATTGTTTGTTGCGGAAGATATAGAGTATAGCGCTGCAGTTCTTTTTTCCTCTAAAGTATTACTTGAGTACCATATAGAGATAACAGTGCGGACAGTCTAAGGCCTTCTGTCCCCTCTGTAGTACGTACTGTACGTCTACTCTGTGCACAACTCGAAAAGCACGGTAGTCTAATTCTGGCAAGCAGCAGGTTTAATTTACCAGATGGGATTTAACTCTAATTTAAGTTCCACGTACGAGCAAGCTAGTAATTATGTTAGAGACATACTCCCTCCATTCATAAAAATATGTAATTCTAGAACAGTACTACGTTTTAATATAAGTTAATTATAGATAAAAAAGTATAAATATTTATGATATTAAATAAATATTATTAGATTAATTATGAAATGTATTTTTATAATAAATTAATTTGAAGCTATAAATATAAATACTATTTACTAAAAAATTGGTTAAACATAAACTATTTTTTCTGACATGCAATCCATAATTACAATGTTTTTATTGACGGAGAGAGTATTCAAGTGGGGCTGTAAAGTCAAAGTGGGAAATGGCCAAAATACATTGGTCTCGGAGGATGTCTGGGTTGGGCCGGGGAATTACCTCTCAAATTAAATTAGAATTTCCAACTTTGTTTGATATTTGAAATCATGTTATAATGTGATATTAAGTAATGTTTGCTAGACTCCTAACGCCTTAGAAATATGTTTGTGTTCACTAAATTTCATGATTCTTATGTTTTTAAGAATCAATTATACTTATATTTTCATCGTTTTTTTAAAAAAACCGCTATTGCCATGCTATAGCTTTATAGGTTTTGAAAAAAATGTCACTATTTGTTAGAGCCCGCAATTTTAAACCTTAATCTAGAACCATCTCCAGAAATCAATTTATAGAGACAACTAGATTTAGAGCTATCCTTAAATATAGATACAACATGGACACATGGTAACTTTTTTTCGAGAACACGCTGGCATAGTATTTCATTAAGCAGGAAAGGAATGTTAGTTTTCAACCAAAGTACACCCAGTAATCCTTAGATTACTGCACACCCACCCACTCGAGATAACATAGGCTATTACATTGTAACTGTTTGTGCTACTGCCGCAACAAACTGGCGATGCTAGCTGCCGAGCGCCCGTCCCGGCAGCAAGGACTGGAGGCGCCGGAAGCATGTAGCCGCCCAGAGCGCAGCCTCATCTATGATCACCTCTGTGAGCTTTTGAGCTGAACACGCAGTGCCCTCGAATGTTCTCGCGTTCCTTTCTTTCCAAAGCATCCAACCCACCAGGAACAGAAGCGAATAGAAAGATCTCCGTAGCTGCTTCAGCAAACGGCGCCTTGAAGATAACCACCAGTGCATAACCTTCTGCTCACGGACGTCGATCAGTCCCTACAAGTTGAAGGCAGCAAGGCAAAGGCTCCACACCTCTCTACTGAAAACGCAACCAAGAATGATGTGGTTGATTGTTTCTTCCGCCTGGTCACACATGATGCAATTGCCTGTGTCCTGCAACTCGTGTCTCCATCTCCTATGCGTCGTCCAGCATCTGCCATGCATTACCAGCCAAAAAAAGAATTTCACACTTGGCGGCGCTGTCGTCTTCTATACCTGCCCTGAGCGGTCACGAGCATCCCAGAAACATTGTGTCATAAGCCGAAGCTGCCGAGTACTTGCCATCGCTAGCGAGGCACCACTGGAAGGTGTCTGCCATTCCTTCAGTGCCATTCCTTCAGTGAGTTCCACCTGTTCCAGAAGTCTGCTGATTTGGATGAACTCAGGTAGCAGCCTTACTGAATGAGGCCCCACGATATGGTGGATCCAAGCGCCACCTAGCATGGCCTCGGCCACCGTGACACCCCTCCTTTTTGGCACCGCTGCAAAGAGCGTGGGCGCCAATCTTCTGGTGTTGTCTCCCGAAGCCAATTGTTTGTCCAAAAGTACGTGGACTCACCGCTTCCAACAGATGAACGCGTCGCGCTGCAGAAGAACTGTGCAGATGCCTTTTCGTCATCGCACGACAGCCCATGTCAGACCTTCCTTTGTTCAGTTCATCGCAACCATGGCCAATGCAGCCGCAAAGCTAAACCGGCCCGTCTTAGATCAGCCACCCCTAAACCTCCCAAGCACTTGGGCCTGATGACCACTTCCCAAGCTACTTTGCATTGACCACCCGTGGTAGATTCCGCGTCACACCAAATGAAACCCCTGAAAGTCCTTGTTTGGTTTTGGGTAATTGATGTCACCTAGTGTACTAACCATGTCATGAAGTGCTTATGAGCTAGGTTGGTACACACCATATGTGGGAGCTAAATGACGATCATGATATTGGTGGTGATGGCCAAAAGATAGATCAAGCGCCTCACATTTGGAAGACGAAGAAGAGAAAAGCAAAATCCTATGGAGATCAAGGCAAAGGTATAAATAGGAATTTTGTTTTGGCACTCAAGACACCATAGAGGGTGTGAGTGCGTTTAGGATAGATAGCCGTACTATTAAGAGGGGAATATCTCAGTGATCGCGGTTATCAAGTGCCACTAGGTGAATTCATACATGCATATGCATTAGGACCTAGTGTGCTAACTCGAATCCTTTGAAAATGATTGTGAAAATGCTAACACACTTGCACAAGATGATAAACACTTGGTGGTGTTAGCACATTTGCAAAGGAGAAGTTGTTGAAATAGTTTTGGATCAACTCAGAGATGAAAATGGGTTTTTCTGTGTGAAGCCGGTGGTACCGACCAGGAGGGGTCGGTGGTACCGCCCAAGGAGGCAGCGCGCAGACCTCTCTGTGATGGGGCGTTTTTGGCCTAGCGGTGGTACCGCCATTACCTCGGTAGTACCGCGCCCGGTACTACCGACCAAGGTCGGTGGTTGGCGAGTTTTTGCAGAGCTCTCTGTTGTTTTTGAAAATGGCTTGCCGGTAGTACCGCCATTACCTCGGTACTACCGCCCACGGTGGTACCGACGCAAGGTCGGTAGTGACTGGTTTTTCGCAGAGCTCTCTGGTCGCGGCGTTTTTTGGCCTGGCGGTAGTACCGCCATTACCTCGGTACTACCGACCTCGGAGGTACCGACCAGAGTCGGTGCCTCGCCTAAATCAGCGGGTCGTATGGGAAACGGCTAGTTTGACTCTGTCGGTGGTACCGCCCAGGAGGGGTCGGTACTACCGACCAAGCGCAGAAAGGTAGGGTTCGGGCCGCCGCCGCCCCTTACCTATATATTGTCCGTGGCCGCCTTTGGGGATATCTTCTTGACTCTCTGACTTCTTGAACATCCTCTTGAGCAAGATTTAATCCCTCCCTTCGATCTCTTTGCTTGTTAGTGCGAATCCAAGTGAGATCGAGAGATCCAAGTGCATTTGCTTGTGAGTTTGCATCTAGTGGCACTTGGCGATTGTGGTTGCTGCAGATATTCTTATTACTCTTGGTGGTTGCCGCCACCTAGACGGCTTGGAGCAGCGGAGGAGATTAGGCACGAGTGGTGATTGTTCGTGGCCATCTCCCGGTGATTTGTAAGGGGTTCTTGTACCTTCCCGGCGGAGCGCCAAAGGTAACTCTAGTGGATTGCTCGTAGCTTGTGGATCCCCATCTTGTGTTGGTTGTGCGGCACCCTATTGAGGGTTAGGCGTGTGATGCCTATTAGCGCGTGAACCTCCAAGTGGGTGTATCGCTACAACGGGGACGTAGCTTGCCGGCAAGCAAGTGAACCTCGGAGGAAAAATTATTGTGTCAACTTGTCTCCGTGGTATTCATTGATATTCATTTATTAATCTCTTGCCGGATCGGTATACACACTCCTATCTCTTGTACTTATTTTTGTTACATTCTTGCAAGTATTATTTATATGTTGTTGCTATTCTAGATTTTCTATCTTGTGTAGTGATTCATATTGTGGATAGGTGGCTTGCACTTTTGTAGAGCTAGCGCTATCTTTGCTACGCCATTTAGTTGTATAACAAGTTTGTTTAAGTGTTGTTGTAGAATTTTTATAGGCTATTCACCCCCCCTCTAGCCATTTAGGACCTTTCAAGTGGTATCGGAGCGAGGTCACCGTTTATTCAAGGCTTAACAACCTTCGGTGTCAAAATGGCTCATATCAACAACACTAAAAGGCCACCCCAATTTGATGGCACAAATTACAGTTATTGGAAGGCAAAGATGACTACTCACATCAAGTCAATCAATAGAAAAATTTGGAGTGTGGTAGAAACAAAGATTGAGATAGTCGATCCAGAGCATCTCACCAATGCCGAAGAAGAGAAGATGCAAAACAATGATATTGCTCTCAGTGCTATTCATGATGCTATTGATGCAAATGTGTTTGAGCAAATCAAGGGCATGGAACTGGCTAATGAGGCATGGAAGAAACTAGAAGAGTCATATGAGGGCACTCAAGCAGTCAAGGGAGCAAAGGCTTATATTCTCAAGGAGAAGTTTGCAAGCTTCAAGATGAAGGAAGATGAAAGTGTGACGGAGATGTTCAATAGGCTACAAGTGCTAGTCAATGATCTAAAGGCACTTGGGGAAGAAGTGAAGGACAAGGACTTCTCACACAAGTTCTTGAGATGCCTCCCAAAGAGGTTTGGTATGTTGGTTACTTTGCTAGTAAGAAGTGGTTTGGACACAATGACACCAAACCAAGTACTTGGAGATGTGATGACCAATGACACATATAGAGAAGAAAATGAAGAAGAAGAGAAGAAGGATGAAAAGAAGAAAAGTGTGGCATTCAAAGCCACAACATCATCATCCAAGACCAAGAGCAAGGGAAAAGCAAAGAAGGAAGAATCAAGTGAAGATGATTGCTCCAATGCTAGTGATGATGAAGATGAAGAGATGGCCTTATTTGTTAAAAGATTTGGCAAATTCATGAAGAAGAAGGGCTACCGGGCAAGAAGGAAGAAGACATCATACAATAATAAGGATGAACCAAGAAGGTGCTTCAAGTGCGGTAGCAAGGACCATCTCATTGCTCAATGCCCATACAACAGTGAAAATGATGACAATGACAACAAGAAGGACAAGAAGAGGGAGAAGAAAGAAAAGAAGAGTTACACGAAGAAGAAGAAGGGGCAATCATTCATGGTCACTTGGGATAGTGATGCTTCCACAAGTGATAGTGATGAAGATAGTGATAATGAAGATCACAAGACAAGCAAGAAGAAGGCACTTGCAAGTATTGCTATCAACAACAAGCCTTCAATCTTCGATACTCCATCATGCTTCATGGCTAAGGCCACAAAGGTACTATCTGATGATGATGAGAGTGATAGTGATGATAGTGATGATGATGAACCCACTAAAGATGAATTAATTGAAATGCTTGATGATGCTAGAGAACATTTTGATAAAAAGAGAAAGGAGTGCAAAGAATTGCAAAAGAGACTAAAAGCTCTTGAGCAATCCTTTGAGGAGCTCAATGCTACTCATGAGAGGCTGGTGGAAGCCCATGAGGAGCTTGGCAATGCTCACACTAAGCTTAAGGAAGCTCACTCCTCACTTGTTGATCAAGCTAAAACTGAAAAAGTGGTTAAAACATGTGACATAGGCATAGCTTGTGATATAATTGATGAATCTTTCTATAAGCCTATTATTGTTGCTGCTACTAACCCTTCATGTAGCTCATCATCTACCACTACTACTTCATCTATGGATGATGGCTTCACTTGTGATGCCTCACTCATGGTTGAAAATGAGACATTGAAGAAGGAGGTAAATGAGCTCACTCACGCCTTGGGTAAAGCCTATGGTGGTGAGGCCCGCTTGCTTAAGTGCTTGGGCAGCCAACGCTTTTCTCTCCACAAAGAGGGATTGGGCTATACCCCCAAGAATGGCAAGGCGGCTTTTGCTACTCACAAAACTAGTTTTGTGAAGAGCAATGGTCGGTTTTGCACTAGATGCAAGCAAAGTGGGCATATAGAGCTATATTGCAAAAACAAGAACAAGATTGCTAATGTATCCTCTATTCAGTTTGATTCTTGCTATTTGCTTACCAAAGGTGTTAATGGTGTGAAAGCTAAATTCATTGGTGCACCAATTGTGGGCTCAAAGAAGAAAGCCATTTGGGTACCAAAGAGTTTGGTCACTAATCTTGGAGGACCCAAAAAGGTTTGGGTACCTAAAAAGAATTGATTTGTTCTTGTAGGTCAACTATAAAGCCGGAGGAAGGCATTGGGTGCTTGATAGTGGGTGCACTCAACATATGACAGGAGATTCAAGAATGTTCGATTCAATCAATTCAAGTGGCAATCATGGTTTTGACTCTATCACATTTGGTGACAATGGAAAAGGCAAGGTTAAAGGGCTTGGTAAGATTGCAATATCCAATGACATGAGCATTTCAAATGTGTTGCTAGTTGAGAGCTTGAACTTCAATTTACTGTCAGTTGCTCAGTTGTGTGATCTTGGTTTCAAATGCATTTTTGGAGTTGATGATGTAGAAATCATAAGTGTAGATGGCTCAAATTTGATATTTAAAGGATTTAGATATGAGAACCTTTATTTGGTTGATTTCAATGCTAGTGGAACACAATTGTCAACATGCTTATTCACTAAGTCCAGTTTGGGTTGGTTATGGCATAGAAGGCTTGGTCATGTTGGAATGAAACAGTTGAACAAAATAGTGAAACATGATTTAGTTAGAGGCTTGAAAGATGTCACATTTGAGAAGAATAAACTTTGTAGCTCTTGTCAAGCTGGAAAACAAGTTGGTAACACCCATCCTAAGAAAAGCATGATGAGTACCAGTAAAGCATTTGAGTTATTGCACATGGATTTATTTGGACCAACAACATACACTAGCATCGGTGGAAGTAAATATGGCTTTGTGATAGTGGATGATTACACTAGATACACATGGGTCTTCTTTCTTAGTGATAAAAGTGAAACTTTTGAGATCTTCAAAACCTTTGTCAAGAGATGTCAGAATGAGTTTGAAACAACAATCAAGAAAGTTAGAAGTGACAATGGGAGTGAATTTAAGAATACAAGAATTGATGAGTTGTGTGATGACTTTGGCATTAGACATCAATTCTCACCCAAGTATACTCCTCAATCGAATGGGATTGTTGAAAGGAAGAACAGAACTTTGATTGATATGGCAAGGTCTATGCTCAGTGAATACAATGTCAGTCATTCTTTTTGGGCCGAAGCTATCAATACGGCTTGCTATTGTAGCAACCGTCTCTATTGCCATGGCATGCTAGAGAAGACACCATATGAGCTATTAAATGGAAGAAAGCCAAATATCGCATACTTTAGAGTTTTGGTTGCAAATGTTATATATTGAAGAAAGGTGCAAGATTGAGCAAATTTGAGAAGAAATGTGATGAAGGATTCTTACTTGGATATTCAACAACAAGCAAAGCATATAGAGTTTGGAACTTGGCTAGTGGTATTATGGAAGAAGTGCATGATGTTGAATTTGATGAAACTAAGGGCTCTCAAGAAGGAAATGAAAATCTTAATGATGTGAGAGGCACTCAATTGTCAAATGCAATGAAGAATATGGATATTGGTGATATTAGGCCAAGACAAGTGGATGATGATGAAGATGACCAAATGTTCTCCTCAAATGTGCAAGTTGATGCAAATCAAGCTAGTGGTTCTCATGATCAATCAAGTGCTAGTGAAGATCAACAAGCTAGTTCATCTCAACCAAGCAATCAAGTGCAAATCCTCCAACCAACCAACATTGCAAGAGATCATCCCATAGATCAAATTGTGGGGGATATTAGAAGTGGTGTGCAAACAAGATCAAGATTGGCATCTTTTTGTGAGCATTTTTCTTTTGTGTCATCATTTGAGCCAACCAAGATAGAAGATGCATTGATGGATGTTGATTGGGTAAACGCTATGCATGAAGAGCTAAACAACTTCACCCGCAACCAAGTTTGGGAACTTGTTGAGAGACCAAAGAATTACAATGTAATTGGAACCAAATGGGTATTTCGAAATAAGCAAGATCAAGATGGGATAGTAGTAAGAAACAAAGCAAGATTGGTAGCTCAAGGCTACACTCAAGTTGAAGGTCTTGATTTTGGAGAAACATATGCACCGGTTGCAAGAATGGAAGCAATTAGAATTCTATTGGCTTATGCATGTGCTCATAATATCAAGTTATATCAAATGGATGTCAAAAGTGCATTTCTCAATGGGTATATCAATGAGTTAGTATTTGTAGAACAACCTCCCGGTTTTGAAGATGACAAGAAGCCCAACCATGTTTACAAGCTCAAGAAGGCGTTGTATGGTTTGAAGCAAGCACCAAGAGCATGGTACGAGCGGTTGAGAGATTTCCTACTCTCTAAAGGATTCAAGATGGGCAAGGGTTATACTACTCTCTTCACCAAGAAGATTGGAAAAGACTTGTTTGTGTTGCAAATATATGTTGATGATATTATCTTTGGGTCAACCAACCAAGAGTTTTGTGAAGAGTTTGGGAATATGATGGCAAATGAGTTTGAGATGTCCATGATTGGAGAGCTTAGTTACTTCCTTGGTCTTCAAATCAAACAAATGAAGAATGGCACTTTTGTGAGTCAAGGCAAGTACATCAAAGATATGCTCAAGAAGTTTGGTCTAAATGATGCAAAAGCTATTAGTACACCTATGGGAACAAATGGACATTTGGATAGTGATGCTAGTGGCAACATGGTGGATCAAAAGTTGTATCGGTCTATGATTGGAAGCTTACTCTATGTGACCGCTTCTAGGCCGGACGTCATGTTTAGTGTATGCATGTGTGCAAGATTTCAAGCTTCACCAAGAGAGAGTCACTTGAAGGCAACTAAAAGAATATTGAGATATTTGAAGCATACACAAAATGTTGGATTGTGGTATCCCAAGGGGTCAAACTTTGAGTTGATTGGATATTCGGACTCCGACTATGCAGGATGCAAAGTTGATAGAAAAAGCACATCGGGCACATGTCAATTACTTGGAAGATCACTTGTATCATGGTCATCGAAAAAGCAAAACAGTGTTGCACTTTCAACCGCCGAAGCAGAATACATATCCGCAGGAAGTTGTTGTGCTCAATTACTTTGGATGAAAGCAACTTTGGATGACTTTGGAGTTAAATTCAAACAAGTACCATTGCTATGTGACAATGAGAGTGCAGTGAAGCTCACCAACAATCCAGTACAACATTCAAGAACAAAGCACATTGACATTCGCCATCACTTCATAAGAGACCATCAACAAAAGGGTGATATTTCAATTGAGAATGTTGGTACCGATGATCAACTTGCCGATATATTCACCAAGCCACTTGATGAAAAGAGATTTTGCAAGCTAAGGAATGAATTGAATATACTTGATTTCTCAAATATGAGTTGATGCACCCTCCGTTATATGACATGCCACTCCTTCGACAAAGCAAAGGTAAAATTGTTTGGCATGACATTCATTCTTACTAAGGGTATGTTTAGTGCATTTAGTCATTCCTTGCATCTTATAGGCTCATTTATGAAAATAAAATACTTTGGATGTACATATGGTACCACTATTGCTTCTATGTTTGATATGATCTAGTGGTAGCATATGACATGTTTATGGGCTTGTGAACCTAGGGTTTGATCTAGGAAACAAGCATTCAAGGGTTTAACCGACGTGAGTAAGATAACCATTGAAAGATGTGTGAAGAAGCTTACACTAGAGCAAACCGTGTTAAATATCTTATGTTTGTTTGCTAGGTTGAACCAAAACTTGATGACCCTATTGATTAACTTAACTCCTACTAAAATTGGTGTGCCTTTTATGGTACTTAATGACAAAGGGGGAGAAATGGTTAAGATAGATATATATAACAAAGGGAGGATCAATTAAACAAAGGGAGGATCAATTAAAATTTGAGCACACAAGTAGGGGGAGCAAGCTCATGAACTTATTGTTGCATTTGAATGTGCATATTCATATGAGTGATTGCATTGCAAAAGTTTAAATTCAATACACATGCTTGTGTGATGTATGCTAGAAATAAATTTTGAATGATGATTTGTGCACTAGCATGCATAAGTGGTAGCTAGATGTAAGTTGCTTTTACAAGTGATACTAGATCCTTTCATATAATGTTGATCTCATGAGGTATCTAGTGTTTGTTTTTAAGTCTAGCTAACCATGGTGCTAAGGATGATGAAAATTGGCAACTCCGATTGGTATCACGCTTCAAAGGTCCATTCTTTACACCTTAGCATCATTTGATAGTATTACTCTCCCACATTTCATATCTATGCATATGTGCCGAACTTGAACCAAACACTATAGCACATATGTAGGGGGAGCTAATACTAGTAGAGGTGATTCAAATTTTCAAATATATATCTTTGTAAAAGGTTGTCATCAATTACCAAAAAGGGGGAGATTGAAAGTCCTTGTTTGGTTTTGGGTAATTGATGTCACCTAGTGTACTAACCATGTCATGAAGTGCTTATGAGCTAGGTTGGTACACACCATATGTGGGAGCTAAATGACGATCATGATATTGGTGGTGATGGCCAAAAGATAGATCAAGCGCCTCACATTTGGAAGACGAAGAAGAGAAAAGCAAAATCCTATGGAGATCAAGGCAAAGGTATAAATAGGAATTTTGTTTTGGCACTCAAGACACCATAGAGGGTGTGAGTGCGTTTAGGATAGATAGCCGTACTATTAAGAGGGGAATATCTCAGTGATCGCGGTTATCAAGTGCCACTAGGTGAATTCATACATGCATATGCATTAGGACCTAGTGTGCTAACTCGAATCCTTTGAAAATGATTGTGAAAATGCTAACACACTTGCACAAGATGATAAACACTTGGTGGTGTTAGCACATTTGCAAAGGAGAAGTTGTTGAAATAGTTTTGGATCAACTCAGAGATGAAAATGGGTTTTTTTCTGTGTGAAGCCGGTGGTACCGACCAGGAGGGGTCGGTGGTACCGCCCAAGGAGGCAGCGCGCAGACCTCTCTGTGATGGGGCGTTTTTGGCCTAGCGGTGGTACCGCCATTACCTCGGTAGTACCGCGCCCGGTACTACCGACCAAGGTCGGTGGTTGGCGAGTTTTTGCAGAGCTCTCTGTTGTTTTTGAAAATGGCTTGCCGGTAGTACCGCCATTACCTCGGTACTACCGCCCACGGTGGTACCGACGCAAGGTCGGTAGTGACTGGTTTTTTCGCAGAGCTCTCTGGTCGCGGCGTTTTTTGGCCTGGCGGTAGTACCGCCATTACCTCGGTACTACCGACCTCGGAGGTACCGACCAGAGTCGGTGCCTCGCCTAAATCAGCGGGTCGTATGGGAAACGGCTAGTTTGACTCTGTCGGTGGTACCGCCCAGGAGGGGTCGGTACTACCGACCAAGCGCAGAAAGGTAGGGTTCGGGCCGCCGCCGCCCCTTCCCTATATATTGTCCGTGGCCGCCTTTGGGGATATCTTCTTGACTCTCTGACTTCTTGAACATCCTCTTGAGCAAGATTTAATCCCTCCCTTCGATCTCTTTGCTTGTTAGTGCGAATCCAAGTGAGATCGAGAGATCCAAGTGCATTTGCTTGTGAGTTTGCATCTAGTGGCACTTGGCGATTGTGGTTGCTGCGGATATTCTTATTACTCTTGGTGGTTGCCGCCACCTAGACGGCTTGGAGCAGCGGAGGAGATTAGGCACGAGTGGTGATTGTTCGTGGCCATCTCCCGGTGATTTGTAAGGGGTTCTTGTACCTTCCCGGCGGAGCGCCAAAGGTAACTCTAGTGGATTGCTCGTAGCTTGTGGATCCCCATCTTGTGTTGGTTGTGCGGCACCCTATTGAGGGTTAGGCGTGTGATGCCTATTAGCGCGTGAACCTCCAAGTGGGTGTATCGCTACAACGGGGACGTAGCTTGCCGGCAAGCAAGTGAACCTCGGAGGAAAAATTATTGTGTCAACTTGTCTCCGTGGTATTCATTGATATTCATTTATTAATCTCTTGCCGGATCGGTATACACACTCCTATCTCTTGTACTTATTTTGTTACATTCTTGCAAGTATTATTTATATGTTGTTGCTATTCTAGATTTCTATCTTGTGTAGTGATTCATATTGTGGATAGGTGGCTTGCACTTTTGTAGAGCTAGCGCTATCTTTGCTACGCCATTTAGTTGTATAACAAGTTTGTTTAAGTGTTGTTGTAGAATTTTTATAGGCTATTCACCCCCCCTCTAGCCATTTAGGACCTTTCAACCCCGCCTGACTTTGTCGATGCGGCCAATGGCCCATGGAGAAAGGCAGAGTGCAGTCGCCATGTGCACAGGAATTGCGAAGAGAATGTTGCCGCCTTGACCAGAGTTGTTCTCCCAGCAATGTTTAGCATCTTCCCTATCCAGACCGACACCCTTGCCGCGATAGAATCAATGATGGGCTGCTCATCGCCTTTCTTTAGCTTGAAGATCGACAGCGGTATCCCAAGTATTTGGAGGAAAACGATTCAACGCGACACGACAACACCTGGTTGAGTGCCAGTAGGTCGTGGTCATCGCAGCACAATGGCATCGCTACACTCTTCTCTAAGTTTGTATACAACCCCGAGACGACACCCAAGATATCTAGCACCTCCTTGACAGCACGCAGGTCCTGCTCTTCAGGCGAGACAAACATCACCATGTCGTCGGCGTAAAGACTAATCCTCTGTATGGCTCTGAGCCGCCCCAACAGCAATAACAGGTTCCGTTGATAAAGCCACCTGAAGCATAAGTTGAATGCTCCATAGCCAATACAAGAGAGCATGGGGGAGAGAGGGTCCCCCTGCCGCAAACCTCTTGCATGACAAATGTGTCTTCCTGGGGTGTCATTCAACAGAACTTTGATGCTTGTTGTACTCAAGATGGCCGCAATCCAGTCAATCCAGCGCTCCCCAAAACCCACACATGGTAACTTTTTTCAAACGAAGTTGGATAAAGACAAACTCCTACATCAAAGTTGTATATGTGGGCAAAATCACCATAATCATGCCAAACGTCACAAGAAGAGAAATGCTTCAGGAGAATTACTTGGTACCCTCAAAAGCTGATTTCTAGAGATGGCTCTAAACACTAGTCCAGAGAAACACAAAAAAAAAATGATTTTTCTGTTTCTGGCTCTCGTTTCAAGAATCAAGCAAACTAGTCAAACGGTTCCACGAGGTGATTCTGTAATCTACGCACCCTCAATCGGGAACGGCCTCCTCTAGAACCAAGGGAAGGCAGACTTGCATATGGTGTGATGTGATGTGGATAAAAACAACCCAATGACCTTGTAGTATACTACAGGCCGGACTACTAGCTAGATCGAGGGCAACGAGCGGGGACGGAGCGCACTTGTGGACCGGAATCTCTCTTTTGAAACGTTTGGCCATTGCCTACCAATGCCATCATCCAAACCCTAGCGAGGGTGCATGGCAGCGCAGTGATTTTAACCCATCTGACCCAACTGATCACCAGATGGAGCCCTACATACTCGATCTGCCTTTCCGAGTTCTCAGTACGTATATCAATCAGTATTACCGTATGAGAAAGGTGTATGTAGTATGCTAGTAGAGTTGTTGGTGGCTACTGTATCATGAATGAAGGCATGCTATAAAATGTCTTCATCAACTAATAATTATTGATGCAACCCGAAAAACGACCTCTTGAAAATGAATCAATTAAAAAAAAAGGAGTATAGTATATCCTTTTGAATCGTCGACGGTAAGTGAAGAGAAGAGAGAGAATGAATGACCGAATTGGCGACAAAGAGGGGGGTGAATGAGAGCCTCAAATTTCAACTTGTGAAATGGATGGCCCTGTGCCAGAAAATTGCCCCAAAAGCAAACCGATGTACGTGATTGTTGACACCAGATTTTCGCACGCACGAGGATATGACAAGTGGACCCAGCCAGCAGTGAGGAAAAGATTTCGGCAAGCGATCAGGCGGCTGTTTGGTCCTCGGAGTTTCGGCAAATGCCTGTGCGGTCGGCTATCTTGCAAAACGGTGACTCTGTTCGAGAAACAAATATGGCAAGTAAAGCCGACTTACACGAGAAGACACGTGACGGTGAAGGACACCGAGAAGAATAGAAATAGAATTTGTATCTTTCCAAAGTTTCATTATGTAAGTCGTAATCATCTAGGACTCATGTTTCGTCCAGGATATAATATAAGCCCTCGACCATTGTAAAATTGTTCACAACCATATCAATACAAACTGGCCCCGTGCCACCTTCGAGTCCTTAGTCGTGTCGTCGAGTTCTTCGAGAGGAATCATCGATCCGTCGACCTCCGTAAGTACCGGCAACCTTGCTATCATGTCTAGTATCATGCGGTGGATTTAAATATGATGCAAGTAGTCTCGTATGTTAAGCTTAGTATCGTGCGGCAGATTTAAGCTTATGACGGGAAGTTTTTGCTTATGCCTTGTATCGTGCGGCGAATTAAGTCATGAGTAAAAATAGTTATCGGCTCTATTAGATTTGGCAGATATAATAGATTCATTAAGTTATCATGTGTTATATGTTTTATTTATTTAATTCTTGTAACACTCTTTTGCCCAATCTAGATTGATCTTTGTTCGGCCTTGTCGCACGAGTTTGCTTGTGCTCTCTTTTAATCATAAGATCATGATGGCCGAATCAACTTTCAATCTAGATTGTCACATGTGTGGGTTCATGCATGTCAATTATGGTTAGGCTTTGATGAAACTAGGTGTCGTGCGGCAGATGCAGATTTTAGATTAGTCTGGTCGTGCTTGCTTGTTTGTTCCTTCTTCGTGGACCCCAATTCGGCTGGTTTGCCGATTTTGGTTAAGCTTACACGAGTAATGAGCTTTATAGATCTGTTCAAATACATGCATGCTTTTAGCTTGTTATAATTAGATTGTATCATGCGATGGATTTATCTAATTATAAGAAGTCGTGTAGACTTATAGCAAGTGGTATCATGCGGTGGATTAGCTTTGCTTGAGTTTATACCTCACCGGTTTATGAAGACTAAACGTGCGGCAGATTAGTTGGATTAGCCTATGCATGTGTTATTTGAGTAGATCTATATTTGCAAGTTACTTGTTTATAATATCTTTAATTTGTTCAAGCATGTTTTTCTTTACATATGCATTCGGCAGTTAATATGCTTTACATACTCTGTTCTCATACTAGCCGAATGACTTTATAAACATGCTCTGACAGACAACTTCTATAGCTGTGTGCCGTCGTGATTGGCTTTCAAAGCCGTACATATGGAACTGTCTGGTTTTAACCGGTATGTTCCAAAGGTATTCTCACAGTTTTTTCCCTTGTTGGTTTTCAGGTCAAACCGACTGGCACGTCTCCGGGTTCAGCACATTCCGGGCACCCGATTGAAGCTAGCTTTTCGGCTTGCTGTGTGCTTGGCACGAGGTGTCACGTTTTGCGTCAACACACTTTTTGGCACGCTCGGTGGGACCACTCTGTTTCAAGATGCCTGAGATCAGTGACGATCAGGTTCTAGATGTGACCATGGATGATTTGTCGCCAGAGATGAAAAGTTTAGCACAACAGACTTGTGATGAACTTCAGAGCAAGTGCCTGATGACTTTCTCCAAGAACAAGAGCGGCAAAGTCTTCTAGAAGCAACCGTTCCCAAGGATTCTTCCTCACCACCAACCCGAGCCATCCGACAACACTGAAGAGGAAGCTATCCAGAAGATGACCGGAATAATGTACAAAGCTGTATCAGAAGCCATGAACAATCATCAGTCAGCTTTCTTGAATACCTTTTGTGCTGTCATGGTTAGTACTTTCGGTCCAGCAGTGGATAAACGCTTTGAAGAAGCTGCTAGTCCAATGCAAGGACCACTGTTGTTCCCGGTACACAACGTCGAAGGATTGCCGAAGAGAGCGGAGCTGGCCCAAGCACAGGTGGGATGGTTCCTCATGAGACACAACAACCTCCCCAAACTTATGGCCAGGTCACGTTCGGCACCACAAGGAATGTTCCTCAATCTGCTTCCAGAGTGTCTCCTGCAGCGAACAAGATACAAAGGAATATGTTGGAGATGGATATCAGGAGTTCATCGATTATAGCTCAATTAATGCTCTTCCAAACCCAGGCTACAAGAGTTCAGCAGGACTACATCCTGGGGGGCAAGCACAAGCAGCTCCTGATTCGAGTATTGATCTCATCATGCATAGGATGGCTGATATGATGCAGAATCAATTCGGCCTAAAGTCAAAGAATCAGTCATATGCTTACAAGTCCCCTTACCCAGAATGGTACAATCGGGTAGCACTTCCTCCAAGGGTAAAGCCTCCTACTGATTTCACCAAGTTTTCAGGTCAGGATGACACCAGCACTGTAGAGCACATCAGCCGATACTTGATGCAACTTGGAGAGACATCTACAGATGAAGCTTAGAGGATTCGGTACTTCCCGTTATCTTTGACAGGACCAGCCTTCTCGTGGTTCGCTTCTCTGCCAGCAAATTCTATCAATACATGGGCAGAGCTGGAACACAAATTCCACTCGTATTTCTTTACGGGCACCAGTGAGAAGAAATTGGTCGATCTTATGACCCTGAGGATGAAACCTGGCGAGACGCCACAAGAATATCTGCGCCGATTCAGGGAAACCAAGAATCTTTGCTATTCTCTGAATTTGTCGGATGACCAATTGCCGGGGATGGCCATAGCTGGCATGTTGCCGAGTATCAAAGAAAAACTATTCGGCATGGAGTTTGATGACCTCGGGCAGTTATCACAAAGGTTGGCAACGATGAGTAGTCAAGCCCAGGGATTCAAGAGGAATAGTCAATTCCAGAAGGGCGACGTGGCTGCCGAGATGTATCAGGCTTTCTTAGAAGAAGCAGCAGCCGAATAATGATGAAGATGAGGTAGCTGCAGCTGAGATAGTCTGGGCTAAGGAGCCGACTCAAGTCAACTAGCGATGGCTGAGGCAACAAAAAGGTACTTATGACTTTGATGTTTCTAAGTCAGATAAATTATTTGAGTACTTGTTGAAGGAAGGACGCATCAAGTTACCGGAAGGTCATCCTATGCTGCACCCTGAAGGGGTCAAAGACAAGAAGTATTGTGGTTTCCATAATACCAAATCCCACTCTATAAATGATTGTCGAGTGTTCAGAGTGCGGATCCAGAAAGCTATCCAGGACGGGCATCTGAGGTTTGATTGAAAGATGAAAGTTGATGGTAGCCCTTTTAGACAGAATACTGTGTACTTCTCTGTTAATATGGTCAATGTAGCTGACCCCAGGGGCAAGAACAAGATAAAAGTATTGACCTCTGATAGAGTGAGGGAAGCTGGTGCCGTTGACCCTGATCGGCAGATTACAAATAAAGAGCTTCTCGAGGTTGGCCTCGTTCGCTCGGAGAAACTCCATAATCGAGGGGTACTAGGAGTTCTCGAGGGGTCCCTCGTTCGCACGGAGAATCTCCGTAATCTAGAGGTACCAGGAGTTCTCGAGGGGTCCCTCGTTCGCTTGGAGAATCTCCGTAATCGAGGGTCCCAAGGAGAGCTCGAGGGGTCCCTCGTTCGCTTAGAGTATCTCCGTAATCGAGGATCCCAAGGAGAGCTCGAGGGGTGCCTCGTTCGCTCAGAAAGTCTCCGTAATCGAGGGGCCTGAGGAGAGCTCGAGGGGTGCCTCTCGAGGGGTGCCTGAAAGGTGCTCGAGGAGTGCCTCTCGAGGGGTGCCTGAAAGGTGCTCGAGGGGGTGTCTGAAAAAGCACTCGAGGGTGTCTGAAAAAGCGCTCGAGGGGTGCCTAGAAAATATCGGTTCTGTCTCAGAAAGGCACTCCTTGAGGGGTTATGCAGACCTCCTCGAGGGTTACACAGACAGAGCCGCTGATGCCGCCTGATAAGTGTTGTTCTTCCGCCGATTCAACCCGATCTCCTCCAAATCAAAAGCTCTAAGGCTCAAACTTCGTGTGAAGGGTCACAAGGATGTTAGTGAGCTACTCCTAAGAGATCATGGCTCGAACCTAACTCAAAATCAGTGAATCGAAGAATTTCGGGGCAAAGGAGCAAGAACGAGATCCAAAATGAAACCCGCCCGATCTACTAGCTCGTGAGGAATTAGAGAAAACCCTTCGGTAGAAAGATGTCTCTCACGATGCTCTAGGAGATGGTTCAAACGGATTTGCAAAACTTCCTCGATTCAGAAGAACTCGTGAATTCACCGAGGGGGAAAAGAGAGAAACACGAAGAACAAAACGCGAATTCAATCCAAATTACAGCCAACAAAGAGGAGCACAAAATTGATCCTTGGAATTCAACAAGATGAAGGATTGTATTAGCTAACAGTGTCGGGTTACAAGCCACTCCTAGCAACAACAAAGCTCGGATGACAAAAAGCTCAAGAACAAGAGCCCTCCTCCTCTAACCCTAGCCTCTCCTCACAGAGACAAAGTGAGAATGGCAACACCTCCAAGGATTACTGTCCAACACACCCCTTCACATATATATATATATATGCGCACGTCCGAAGACAAAACGCCCTCACATGAAGCACTCAACCCAAATACCCCCTAGGGGTAAAACTGACCAACTCTACGTTTTTCATCCGACGGCCACGCGCCTTCTCATCCTTTCGCCTTGACGCAAGCTCCAGGATGCCGCCACGTGCTGCCACATCGACCGTCGTGCTTTCTCACCGATAGCTTCGCCGCAACGCAAACCTCTCGATGTCACCACGTGTCGACCCGTTCCACGTAGGAACCTCCGCCCGGTTTTGAGGCCCAAATCGGTAAACCCGCTAGCCCAAGTTTTGAGGCCCAAACCTGGAAACCGTCCACCCCGAGTTTGAGGCCCAAACTCGGAAAACGGTCACCCCGAGTCTTGAGGCCCAAACTCGAAAACCGTCGAGGGTAGTTTTTCGAGGCTCAACTACCAAACCCGCGCCTTAGACGGAGTGTGGTTCTCACACCCCGACCACCGCCACCGATGCCGATGCATGTCCAACCTCCACGCCGGGCACAACGCCTTCACCTTCCTCCTTGACTTGGCCGACGACACTTGCGCCGCACGCAAGCCCGTGTCCGACCTCCCACCAAGTGCCACGACGCCATTGTCTTCCTTCCGACTCGGCCGATGCATTGCACATCCCCATGTGCTCTTGCTCGCCGATGCCACGTGTCAGCTACCACAGCTGGTCCTCCGGCCTCCCGGTCCTTCAGTCCAAGCCTCACGTCTGCCCTTCACCGCTCCCGGTCCGTCGGCACGGCACGTCTCTACTTGACCTTCACCTCGCCATTGACACTGTCTCCGAGCTCCACACCTGCACATCAACACAGCCAAGAGACACATATTGCACACGCACACACACCAACCCGGTAACACACCACAACTTAACGCCACCGATTAGTCATAAACATTAAGCTTATATGAAATAATGACTCAACCGGGAAAAGCCCCAGACCTTCCTTCCTTATAAGTGTCAATCATTCATCATATACACATGGTCTCAAACGCCCATGTATTCTCAGAGAGACTCAAATCCACCTATGTATCCATGAACAGCTACCTTTGTACTACAGTAGTACAGAAGAAGAGTGAGACATGTGGCGACACTGACCAGGCCTGTCTCGCTGTTGCCATCAAATCATCGTCGGATATCGATCATCAGCCAGCTGCTCAACGTGAGTCTTGCTATATATTCTCCTCGTTCGTTCAGATTTGACAAATTCGATTTGCTTCGTCGTCGCCTGCAGCAAATAAAGCTTCTTTAATTTGTTTGGCATCATTAGTGTTTATTAGTTGTGTGGACGGATGGCCGCCGGAATGCGGGCGGTGCGAGCTTGTTTGGCAGAGCTCTCAGCTCGGATCCGATTCTCTGCTGAAGTCAACATTGGCTCTGCTAAACATTTCTTAATAATAAAGTAATTTTATACTGATTTCATGAAGTGGTTTTCTAAAATAGGTCCGTTTGATAGGACTTCTAGGTCAGTTCCTAAAGCTGTGTTGGAGCTGTTTTGTGTCAGAATAAAAACCAAACGGCGGGTTTCACCCAAGGAGCCCTAAAATAGCGCTCTCACAAAGAATGTGGAGGATGAAGCCAAAAAAAATAGTGGCTTCACCTCGTCCTATGTGAGAGCTTGTTTTAAGGGGCTCTACACATATGAAAATGTTTTGCTAAACAATTATCAAAACGACTTTACCTCCATTAATAGAGTTGTTTATAGAGCTGATGCCAAAAATAATAGCTTCACTAGTGAAGTGGAGTCGTGTCAAACAGGACCTAAGAGTCTGAGAGCCAAATAACTTTACGTGATTTAAAGAAAATTACTTTTAGTCATAAAATCAGTTTCACATAGAATTGATTTTATAGAGAATCAGAATCAAATGTAGCTCTTGTAAACAGTTTGTTACACACGTGTGTCACTTAGAACCGAAGGTAAAATGATGTGCTCCCACTTTTTGCGTGGACGGGAGTAGTAAAATGCGGGGAATATTAATGGTGTTGGCCGATGCCGATGCGGATGCGATGAGATGACATCTATCAGGCTCTAGACGCGTCACTTTTTCCCGGTGCACGGGAACACACACGGGCAGGTTTCAACTTCGCTGTGCCGTAGCAGCGTTCCTGTACGTAGAGAATGATGCACCGACTCTCTTATGGCTGTGACGTCGAGCATGCACCACATCGATCTGTCCAAGATCGAGAACCAGTACGTGGTGGACTGGCGGGGGTCGTCCAAGGGAATTCAAGAGGGAACCGGCTGGTATTACTAGACGTGTAAATCTTTCTAAGCTTGAAAACATTACTCACATTCTCTTTAGCAGCTCAAACTTTTGAGTTAAAACTGGTCAGTATATACTCTAAGGCATCACGACGACGCTTTAAATCAGAGTGGATTTAGATCACTTAAAAACTAAGGCAAAAACCACACACACACACACAACACACACATAAATGCCTACACAAGTTCTATCTACATGTGTGAATAAATTTTTTGTGAGTGTTCCTATCTACATGTATTGAAAAGGTTCGTTGTTACATTGGAGAAAAAAAGAAAAAAAATTGGATAAATGACAGTCTGCTACGGGCCAAATAGAGGAGGGGGAGCGGCTTGCAGCCCAGCAGACCTACGAATGCAAGCTGGGAGGATGGACCCAGCCAGATTTGGCCCAGTGGCTAGGGTGAGTTAAAAATATATTTCACTTTTTAAAAAATTTTAGAGACTTCAAAATAGTCAAACTCGATCTATACAGTCTTAATCAACAAATTCTATAATTTACTAAAAGCATATAATTCCTGAGAAAATTCCGTCTGTGAGATCTAGGGACTTATTTATAAACATCTTTGCACATTTTATACGTGCTCATGAAAGTTTGAATGCATCAACATCGTCAGAAAAGCAAAAACACAAAAAAATATTAAGCCATTTATATAATTAATGGCTTGATTTCTATGTTTTTATATTTTGTGTCATTACATTTCATTTATAGAATACTTTTACCATAAAATTCATTTCCATTTAACCAATTTTGAATGTAATTGTTAAATACTTGCAAAAAATATAATGGTTCTTCTATTCACATAAAAATAAAATTTTATAGGCTGCGACACATGAATACATAATACTAGAAGCATACCCTAGGTATTGCTATAGGAATATTACAGATAGATTAAAATAAAATCAGACTATATAATTATTTATACAAATAAATAAACTATTATAAATTAATTCTAGTGGATTGTATGATATGTAACATGGACAACAAATGCGTATATATCTTGTTGACGTGAACATCATATGTGTCAGTGGATTTTAATTATATATGATAATGTATTGCTAAGATAGACAACTTGAATTATAAGAGATATAGATATAGTGAGAAATTTAGAAAAATGTGAAATCATTACTCTATTACTGTTATGCACGTATCGAGGTAGAAATTATGGGCGTGTGACATTTGTGAAAACACAAGATGCTAGGGCGTGTCAGAATACCGAAGTGTATTTTGGATGATACAATTATGATGGGCAAATACATAAAAAATCAACATAAATATCATATCACACAGAAACAGATCATGATGAATTTGGCAGGCATCAATGACGCACCGCACATCATGATATAATTTTACATTTCTTCTATATTTCAGGTGCCTGAATTTTAAGATAATTTTAGGCAATATTTTTATACTACCAATTATAGAACTAAATTGTAACTTTTGTAACTTGTTATTATCTTTGTGTTATAACATATTAAGTTCTTGTCTTTGTCTGACTATAGAAAAAATTGTAAATTGTTATGTCTTTGTGCCAACATATATCAGATTTGTCAAGTATGTGGTTTTCTCTAACAGGTTTTTTATTCTCAAAACTTAAACTGATTGTGTCTACAAAAATTACAATGAACCTAATAAACTGCAACATTAGTATAAAACATATGCAATAATTGTTGTCTGAAAAAAAATTCAGACACTTAAAATATAGCAAATCCCTATATTTTTCCCATCAACCTGAACTAGTTAGTTCCTAGAAAGTATCACATATTGAATGGTTTAATAATAAATAGCTCGTGTGTCACTATAAATTAGCGATATAAGGCTACATTTTTTTATAAGACCTTCTGCTGTAAGATGGGTGAAAATCATTTAATTTTGAATGACTTTCAACTTTGGCTCGGCTTGTTAAGCTCGGTTTGAAGTTGGGTTTTAAATAATTTATAATACTATGATAAATAAGATTACGTCAAAAAAAACTTGAAAAAAGTACAGTTAGCTAGCTAGTTATCCACCCCGGTGCAAACAGGTCTCTGGATGTGCGCCCATTGACACCGCGATGTTGTCCAATGCCACCCTTCATCGTCTCTTCGCGTCGTTGATAATGTGGGACGGTGGGTACCGTACTCTGGAGGTGGTGAATACGCTAGTGCGAGCTGGTTCCTTCACGTCGTCGATGACTTAGCTGGTGCAGCTGGGCACGAGCACTGAAGAGGAACGAGACGAGGCCCAACACCACGACTCTGTCAACTGTGCATACGCCCACCACTTGTTCGATGAAATGCATGCTTCAAAGGGTTAATCTTACTAATTCAGAGAAGAGGTGAATGTATCAAAACAAACCATACAATCAAACACACTGTGAGGCTAGCTAGGCTAACACAGTACAAGCAACCAAACAACCAGGGGGTTAACTTACTAGAACCAGGCCAAGGCTAACCAGGCTACAATTCTAGCCAGACTGGGACTTAGGAAGCAAACCAAACACACTCTATATGGTCTGTTGAACGTTCCACGTGTTGAGCTGTTTAGTTGAAAGGTGAAAAGTTTTTGGGTGTTCCATCGAATATTGTGGTACTAATTTAGTCTATTAAAAATTGTCTAAAAAAAACAAATTACATACTCCGTCAGCAAACTGTGAGACGAATTTATTAAAACTAATAATCCATCATTAACACATGTTTACTGTAGCACAATATTGTCAAATCATAGACTAATTAGACTTAAAAAATCATCTCACAAAGTTATCGCAATATGTATAATTGGTTATTATTTAATCTATATTTAATTCTTCATGCATGTGTTCAAACATTCGATGTGATAGGTGAAAAGTTTTTGGGTTTGCGTTTTTTTTCCTGTAAGTTTGGCTAAGTGAATTGGTATTTTGATGTAAGTGCACTTGTAGCTTGGTAAAATAAACTTGTTTAATTTAGTACACCCTCCATCCCAAATTATAAAGCATTTCAAGAATCTTGGAGAGTCAAAGTTTTTTAAACTTCGATCAAAATTATAGAGAGAAACAAAAAGTTTTATAACATCAAATATGTACATTATGAAATATATAACTAATGAAGAATCTAATTATACTTAGTTGATATCATAAATATTATTATCTTATTATATAATTGGCCAAAGTTGAAAATTTTGACTCTCCAACATTTTTGGAATGACTTATAATTGGGATGGAGGGAGTATAAAACTATGAGTTGAGAGCCAAGAGAGAAAAAGATCACACAAAATGGACGCCTTACAATCACATGACCAACCTAAACACGTCCCTCTCCGGGCTCCGGCAGCATGCACACGGCAGGCGGTCAGCGGCAGCACCGGCGGTATGCATGGGTAAGACGGCAGTAGCTGGGACTGGGAGGTGAGTGCATGTACAACACATGCACCTCCATTTCCACCCTGCCACCTCCCTAGTCCCTTCCTCTTCTTCCAAAGCTTTAAGCCTTTAACCATCTTCGATCCAACCATCAAGTATAAAATCAGTGCAAAGCTCCATAAATCTGGTCAGCGTGCTCCGCTCCACCATTGCACCCAGGCACCCAGCATGGCTCGCGCCTTCGCCGCAATCGCCGTGGCGATGGCGTTCACTTCCACCTCCTCGCCGCGCTCCACGGCGCCTCCGCCGCGCGGCCGGTGGGACGGCAGGCCGCGGCATCGTCCGCCGGGTCGGCGACGTCGGCGCTGGCGCTGGCGCCGGCGCCAGCGAGCGATCAGAATCATCAGCGGCGCGCGGCGGCGGCGGCAGCGGTCGCCAGGGCCGGCAAGTGGCTGCCATTCGCGGGCGTATACCACCGCCTGCCGCCGCCGGCGTACTGGGCGCACAGGCCGGTGCCGTGGGTCGGGCCGCCAGAGCCGGCAAGTGGCTGCCGTTCGCGGGCGTGCACCGCCGCCTGCCGGCGGCGGCGTACTGGGCGCACAGGCCGGTGCCGTGGGTCGGGACCGGAGAGCTGGGCGGCGCAGGCGCCGTGGGGGCGGCGAGGGGGAGGCAGAGCCCGTGCCCGTGCCGGAGCGGGAACGGCGCAGCGGCCGCGGGCGCCGTCGTCGTACGAGGGAGACGGGACGACGACCACCAGGCAGGAGCAGCTCGCAATGTGGGCGTCGCTGCTCAACCCCAAGGGGAGAGGGAGGACGGCCACCGCCTGGCTGCCGGCGCCGGGAGCTGGCGAGGTGGCCGACGACGAGCCGGCCAAGGCGGCGGACGCGGTTGAAGGGGCGGAGCAGGTGGACGACTCGGCAGCCGACGGCGCGCGGGTCGGCCAGACCTATTGGGGAAACAATGGCAACTGATGCAGAATTAAACAGTTTTTCTCTTATACTATATAAACAGAATTTAAATTTTATCGGATGTCTCACTTGGCTAGGTGAGTAAACGTGGCAAACAACACACCCAGCCGTCCAACATTCGAATCCCGTCGGGAGCGAATTTGAGTGCCTATTTTTCTGCTTAACATTAACAAGAAACGACTAGTTCCACCTAGGTTGGTCTAATTTTTATAAACAGAATTTAAATATACTAACTAATGGGCTTCTAGTTTGTCCAAACATGACCGAGCGGTCCGGCCCATTTCTATTCGTAGCGGTGATTACGGCCATCAGGGCCTTGCAAGATTTAACAATGGTCCAGCCCAACACGTTCTGCCAGAGCTATTTCTTTCTTTCTTTCTTTTTTTATGCTCAATCAAAGAAAGCTATCTCTTTCTTTTTTTTATTTCTTTACTTTTATGTAAATACAAATTAAGAATGTGGTTTGAAGAATTGTTTTATACAAAGTATTGTATGTATACATATAAAATTATGGATACGAACAACCAAAATATTTTCAAGACTTTTGCTATTTATTTGTTGACAGATTTTTTTTACTAAATCTATCATATTTCTATATGTTTGATTATACTTTAGGATTTATGCTATATAAGTGTCTACCGGATCATATTTATAAAAAATCTGACAGATTTAATCACATAAAATTTATCGGTAAATAACTAGACACTCCCTATTTTTTTCTAGAAAGCAAACATATACTGTATAAGGCATGCTTACAAGTAAAGTATCTGCATTTCTAGTATTAAGTATACACACAACTTCAATTAAATATTTTTTTTATGATTTTTTCTTCGCTTTTTTTGAGATGAAAGAAAAATTGTATTAAATTATAGTTGGGTACATCATCGTATTGCAAGTACTCTGGAAAACACATGTATCCAGAAACTGATTCTCATCTATATTATACTCACGTTGTGAAAGGCTCAAACTCTCAAATCCAAACCTGTTTGACGCTTCGTATAGATGACCGCACAGGCAAATACTCGGCAACAGTTGTTTTCGGCCTGAGAACAGATGCCCAACGGACGGCCAACATTCCTGCAGGTGGAGTTGAGAAACTTCTCTTCCTTATGTCTTCCTTCTTCTTTCTGCCACCGAAGAAATAGGAAGACTCATCTGAAAATTATTCTCTCTAGTCCTTCCTCGTGGCCAGATCCAACCACAACAAAACGAAGAAGGGACCGGAGAAAATTATTCCATGGCGGCGACATCATCTTCGTCTTGATGCCGAAGCCTGGAAACAAAAGTCTCCATGTTGTCTTGTCGATGTAGATGTTGACGTCGAAGTTGTCGTCCTCATCTTCAACAGAGCCACCATGGAGAGACCGGATCCACCCTACCTCCTCGCTTGTCGCCGGGAAGAACAAGGAGGAAATACACCCCCAATACCAAGGTCCTTGGCATAGAGAAACCCTAACTCTAGATGACTCGATCTACTAGAAAACTTATTAAAAACGATGGATCCCCACTCCCTCCAACCTCCGGCGAGATACCGGAGGAGGAGGGAGGGGGACCAACGGTGAAGAAGATGGAAGCGACGGCGGCGGCGGCAGTTCACACCTAAACCCTAGGGCAGGCGGCGGCCGAGAGAGAGATGATTTTTTCTTCGCTAGGTTTACCAAAGAAACCTCTCATGATGAGATGGTCTCACTAAATTCACAATCAAAATTGTATCCACAAAATTAACTTCATAAAAATCGATCATTCAGATTTCTTTCATAACCTTTGTACTTCTAACTGACCCACGTCTAAAGAACCAGAACAAATGTATGGTATATCTCTCGTCACTTCAAAGACAGCAAAAGAAAAGAAAAAAAAACAATGTTGCGCTAGAATAGCACGCGACGCCTGAATCGTGGAAGAAAATAAATCTTACAGCTAAAAAGACCCGGAGGTCATCCTAATCCCCCCGCTCCTAATGTTTCCCCGGCGCTCCCGTCGCGAAACGCAAAACCGCACGCCATCTCCCGGCCCGGAACGAGATCATCTGACTTCATGGGAAACGACTGCAGCAGCAATCAGCGAATCTGAGCCCTTCATTGAAAATCCACGTACAGGCTGTTGTGCTCCTATGTTACATGGGCCTTGGCCCAAGAATAACACCGTCACTCCTCGTTTGCCGCCGTATTGCCACGGTATTTTCCTTTTTGGTGCGAATACTGTGTGTTTTCCCGCTAGCGAAGGCCAGTCGTCGGGCGGTCGGCCATCCGCCATCAGGTTTCTTGCAAACCCAGGCGTCGGCGATCGGCGATCGGCTGTTGCTTGTGTTGTGCGCCAGAATATGTTCGCAGGTCTGCATCCTTCTCTCCATGTGTGTTTTATTGCATCACTATTCTTCTATTTTATTTGCTATCCTCCACTACGGCAGCTTGTGTGGGATTGATTTATATTTGCTATCCTCCACTACGGCAGCTTGTGTTGGGATTGATTAAACAAGAAACGTCAACTTTAACTTACTTTCAGAATATATGAGATGGAAGAAAAGAGGTGTGTATGAAACCCATGCCTTGCCTGTTTCTTTGTGCCCACGGGTTCAGACACATTTTAGTTGCTTATTAAATATTTTGTGTGTTGTAGGCATGAGTTTTCTTCTAATTTCTTACCTCAAGTTGGCATGAAATTCAACAGTACACATGAGGCTTGGTTGTTTTGGTTCAGCTATGGTGATCAAAAAGGTTTTGAGGTTAGAAAAAGGTGCTCAAACAAAAGGAAATCAGATGGAAAAATTAGGTCGTGCAGATTTGTTTGTGCGAATGAGGGTCACAGAGTGAAAGATAAAAGAGACCATTTAATAAAGTGTCCCAGAGCTGAAACAAGGACTGATTGTGAAGTTCGCATGGGTCTCGTACTAGACCAGGAGAAGGGAAATTATAAAGTCACCGAGGTAATTTTGGAACACAATCACACCCTTCAGTTACCACAAACCTCACATTTGTTGGGCCTAAAGCTGCACATGAGTTGGCTTGTATCCAAGTTGGTGGCTCGGCACATCTCAGTTACACTCTATGTTAGTCCAAGCTAACAGGCTGTACACACCAATTATTTTTGAAGCTTTCCAATGTGAATATGAGAGGTCCATGGCAGCATTCACCACACCATTGGAAGACAAAAATGAATATCTTGTAGCAGTTGGGAGTCTTGATAAAAATTTTACCCTTGAGAAGGAGTACAAGTTACCATTGATCCCGCAGACCAAACAATCACATGCAGTTGTGGGCAGTTCAATAGAATTGGAATATTATGTGCTCATGCTCTAAAAGTTCTTGATCCGATGAATATCAAGTCAATCCCAGAGCAATATGTACTAAACCGATGGACTCGAGAGGCACGCAGTGGATAGTACAAGACAACCGGGGCAAAAACATAGTAGAGGATCCAAAATTAGATGCTAACAATTGCTACAAAGGTATGACTCGCAAATTCCTCAATTTGGCACACCGAGCAGCGAGTCATCCACAGTGCGTCCAATTAGTCCACGAGGCACTTGACATGGTTAGCAAGCAAGTCGAAGAAGAAATCACTAGTTTTCCTACTGCAGTGAATCCAATCAATGTTCCCACAACTGATCTGCCCCCAATTGATTTGTTGAGTACAGCAAGCCCAAAGAAAAAAGACGTCGAAACTAAAACCTCAAAGCGCAGAAAAGCTTGGTTTGAAAAGATGCGCAGAGTTCCAAAGAAGTGAGGCAAGAAAGAAGAAAATGATTCAAAGGTATGTAGTAACAAAAAAAATATCATATTTTCTTTCACTGTGTTCAATGGACACATGTTCAGTTTTATTTCTTTTATTTGAAGGAACAAGACACTGCAAAAAAAGAGAGGTAAGAAAAAGGAAAAAGAAGCTGTAGCAGAAGAAACAACATCAGTACAAGACACTAAAGTGCAAAATATTTATCCCAGTACTTCTTTGCCCATGGAAGATATGGCTGAACCATACATGGCCATCAATGCCTTCTCTCAGACATTGACGATGATATTTCAATTTAATACACCATTTTTCTAAACCAGTCATGGCCATCAATACATTCCCTTAATTGTCTTTTGAAACTTTTATTTTGCAGGGGACAATCACAGATGATCTTGCTGAGTTCTAGAAGTATGGACATTTGCTTTAATCTGAATGTCTCCTGAAACACAAATTGTTTAGGAGAACAACTTTTGCCTTCTGAAACATTTCTGCATCTCTGAACATTCTGGAGCTTGCATCTATGAACAAAAATAGCTCATTTTGTGCATTTCTGAACTTGCAAAAATCAGCATTACATTGTCAAATTTCTAGTCACAGTAACACTTTACAATCTCACAGTCCTATCTAACAATTCTGCTCTACAATGAAGACAGTTCTACTATTACATACATCGTTGTGTCTGTAATCTGTACATCTGAACTAAATGGCCTGACGAACATGACTGAAAGGTCCTTGTTTGGTTTTGGTAATTGAGTGACAACCTAGGTGAACTAATATGTGCTTATGTGAGATACATAGGAAGTTAGTTCACATGTGAATGAGCAATGAAGGAGCTTATTGCATACGAGACATGACATGGAGTCATGTGGCTAAGATGGTGAAGATCAAGGCAAGACTTTGCTTGATGGACCGGTTGCGAAGGTGAAGAGCAAGTTGGAGGCTTTGAAGCCGTTGGTACCGAGTGTCGGGAGGCTTGAGCAAAGACTTGGCGCCGAAGGACCGAAGCAATGGTGAAGAGCAAGTGAGGTCAAGATCGATGGACCATGGAGGTCATGTGATGATATGAAGTGGATCAGATCATTTGATGATAGGTTGGTGCATGTGTTGCATCAACACCGAAGGAGATGGAATGGAATGCGCAAGGCAAAGGTATAATTGTAGAGCATTTCATTTCGCCGGTCATAGGTGTGTAGAGAAGTTTATGACCGGGTTTACGATAGATGGCCGTACTATCAAGAGGAGCAAACTTGTTTGCATATCGGTCATCTAGTGCCACTTGAGCGATCTAACTTTGCGATGTTGCTAGGATCGAGTGGCGTGGTGAGAGCAAGTGAAAATCCTTTGAAAAATGTTTGTGAAAATGCTAACACACATGCACAAGGTTGTATACACTTGGTGGTGTTGGCACATTTGCAAAGGAAAAGGTGTTGGAGTTGATTTGGATCAACTCGAAGAAGTTTCGGAGAAAGCTTTGGTTGGAAAAAGAGGAGCGATGGATCTTGGATTGGAAAACTGTACTAATCCTTTGTGATTTGTATCTTGTATTCATGTGGGATGTGTAGCCTTCTGAATAAGCTTTCCAAAATGTCCAAGATCATCGAAATCGGAGTTCGGAGCTAAGAGTTATGGCCGTTTTAGCGCGGAGAAGTTTTTGGCCTAGAGGTAGTACCGCCATAACTCGGTACTACCGACCCCTCCGCGAGCAGAACGCAAAACTCTCTGTTCGGGGGAGTTTTTGGCCTACCGGTAGTACCGCCATAACCTCGGTAGTACCGGGGCCGGTAGTACCGACCCTGAAGCCGGTACTACCGACCTACTACCGACCCTACTACCGCCCGTGTTAGAAAGGCGATTCTAACGGTCATTTTGACCGCCGGTAGTACCGACCCTTTGGTCGGTAGTACCGACCGAAGGCGTGGAAGCTCGGGAGAAGGGGAAAATGGCTAGTTGGTGGCTCCCCTCTATAAATAGAGGGGTGGCCGGCCCTTGGGACAGGTTGAGCACCCTTGGGACTTGGTGTCCATGCTTGGGGAGTGCTTAGGAGCCCTCTAACTCGCTTGTGCTTGCTAGTGTGCGAATCTATTGCGAGTGAGCGATTCTAGTGCATTGCTTTGAGAGATTGCATCGAGTGGCACTAGGTGTTCGTGTTGCAAGCCGGTGGTGCTTGTTACTCTTGGAGGTTGCCACCTCCTAGACGGCTTGGTGATCGAGTCTCCGTCGTGAAGCCCGCGTGAAGATTGTGCGTGGCTCCGGAGAAGGATTGTGAGGGGCATTGTGCTCGCCCCGTGGGGATCGCGAAGAGCAACTCTAGTAGAGCGTGTCATTGAGTTACCCTCACTGTGGGTGAGTTCTTGCGGCGCTCGAGTGTCGAGCTAGGTGTGGTGCCTATTAGCCGCCGAACTACCAAAGTGTGTGGTCGACACAACGGGGACTAGCTTGGTGGCAACCAAGTGAACCTCGGGAGAAAAATCACCGTGTCAACTTCGTGTTCATCTTCTCGGTGGTTTGCAAACTCCATTCACTAGCTTGTATTTATTTGTTCATATACTTGTGCTAGTATAGTTGCTCTTGTAATTAGTTAGCTTGTGTAGCTTGCTAGTTACCTTCCTTGCTTGTGTAGCATAGAAGTTGATCCCATGAGTGACTAGTTGACTTGTAGTCTTGCTAGTCACATTGCTTAGTTTGTGTAGCTAAGTTGAGCTCTCTAATTTGGCTTGTGTAGCCTTGTTATTGAGCATTGCTAGTGAGCTTAGGCTTTGTGCTTTTGCTTAGTGGCATGTGTAGGAGCTCCCCGGTTGATTGAGTACTAGTTGCTTAGGTTTGTGTAACCTTGCAAGCTAGAATTGTTTAGGTGAGCCCTAGCTAGCCCGACACCTTATTTGCATTGTTTAGAATCTTTTATAAGGTGTCATAGAGTATAAGTAGAGGGGTGTAGTCTTGGCTAGACCGATAGTTTTAATTCCGCATTTGTTTCGGTTAGCCGGTGCGATTATTTTTATAAAGGACTATTCACCCCCCCTCTAGTCCGCCATCTCGACCCTTCAATTGGTATCGGAGCGAGGTCTCTCATTTGTGGTCTTCACCGACCCGAGAGGATGGCGTCTAGTGGGCTAGATGATGTGTGTGATACACATATTTTTGATGGCACACACTTTGCACAATGAAAAACCACCATGCTTGATCATTTTCGTGCAAAGGGGCCAAAGTTTTGGTGGATTGTCACTAGTGGTCTCACTCATGTTTTGGACCATAGAAATCTCCAAAGCTCAAAAGGAACTCTTTGAACTTGATGCAAATGCTTATTGTTATCTAATCGATGCATTGAGTTTTGAGTTGTTTTATAAGATAAACTCCAAAGGGACCGCCCATGAGATGTGGGAATCCATCAAGCACACCTTCGGTGACTCATCTACATGGGATGATGGCAAGTTCAAGGAGGATGAGACCAAGGTGGTGGCACATGAGGATGTTGAGCATGACCACAACTTGGTAGTTGTGGAAGATTGTTCCACCTCATGGTCAAGTGATGATGATGATGATGATCGATCTACAACAAGCTCACTTGACAAGGTTGATGGTGATGATTCAAGTGTTGCAAGTAATGATTCTACTCCAAGCACACTTGATGATGTTGATGGCTCATGCTCGGGTGATGATTGTGATACTACTACAAGCCCATCACCACATTGTTTCATGTCACAAGGTGACACCAAGGTATTTAATGCTAATGTGGTTGATCATGTTGATTCATATGATGAGCTTGTTAGTAGACTTGCTAGCATGACCATGTCTTTAGAAAATGAGAAAAATAAAACAATGAAATTAGCAAATGAAAACTCATTTCTAAAGAACTCATGTGAAGAACATAAGCACTTACTTGATGTTCATAGAGCTTCACATGATGAATTAGTTGAGAAATATGGCTCTCTCATTAAAGCTTTTTCGAAGGAACTTAAAAAACAATGAGAGCTCATCACATGGATCAAATGATCGATTACAAAGTGTTGCTAACCCATGTGATGTAGGCAAGAAGAATGTATCCACCTCTTGTGATGATTTATTAGACATGCCATGTTCTTCACATTTAGATGCATGTTCTACTTCTATGTCTTGTGAGACTAACCTTTTGAAGGAGAACAATGAGCTCAAAAATGAAGTGAGGAATTTGAGCAACAAGTTAGAGAGGTGCTACAACTCCAAAGTCACCTTTGAGCACATGTTGAAGAATCAAAAGAGCTACGGTGACAAGAGTGGCATTGGTTTCAACAAGAGCATGTCCAAGGGGAGAGAAAAAGATTGAAGAAGATGAAAAAGCAAGAACAAAAGAAGCTAGCTCATTTCATGTGCTTCAAATGCCATGAGATGGGACATCTTGAAAATGCTTGCCCCAATGGAGAAAAGCTCAAGTTGAAGAAGGAAGAAGAGAGGCTCAAGCGTGTCAAATGCTTCAAGTGCCGCACTAGAGGACATCTCACCTCTATGTGCCCAACCAAGAAATTGGTGAAGCACAAGATGAGCCTCAACCAAAGCCACAAGTTGAGCAAGAAAAGAAGCCCCAAGTTCAAATCAAGAACAACCATCATGATGGTGACTTGATGAAGAAGAAGAAAACAAGAAGGGGCGGAAGAGCAAGGCATCCAACTCATATCCATGATGCCAAGATGATGATGAGCAAGAATGAAGAAAAGAAGAAAGATTTGGCTCACATCAAGTGCTACAAGTGTGGTGACATGGGACACTTTGCCTCGGAGTGTCCTACCAAGCTTGAGAAGAAGATTCAAGCAAAAGAGAAGAGGCAAGGCAATGAGGAGCAACACATGAGCAAGGAAGAAAAGGCTCAATCAAAGAGAGTTTGCTACTCATGTCGGGAAAGGGGACACATGGCTAATTCATGTCCCCTAGGTAACACTTCTAAGCCTATTTCAATAGATGATAATCTTGTGCTTAGAAAGGATGACAATGGTACCTCATTGGTTTCTATTGCAAAACATCCCGCTACTCATACTAAGGCATTGCCTAAGTATGTTGCACCTAACTTGAGAGGACCCAAACTAGTTTGGGTACCATCAAAAAGTGGATGAATGTGTGTAGGTACCATGGCATTGGAGACTTGATTCAATTGATTTCATATTGTTCATTATATGATTGAGTCAAGTAATGAAGCTTAGTGTTATCCAAACCCAATGCCAAGTCAAGTCAAGTGAAGTCAAATGTGCTACAACATACAAGTGTCACATTCTAGTTGTGGTGATCTTATTGGAATTATTTGAAGGCTTGCAATCAAATTGAGTAGAAGCTTGCTATTGGATGATCATGATTTACAAAGGTATATCTAGCTGATCATATTCATTTGGGTGCATATGAGTTAATTGAATTGGATATATATGCATATGTTGCTTGCTATGAGATGATTGAATGGATAAATTGCTTAGTGATCAAATCTGAGTTAGTTTGATTGGATATGTCCACAAGATGACCTTTAGTAAGTGGATTTGCATGGATATATGTCTTGTGTTGATGATTCAAGCAAGTTTATCTCAAGTTTGATTCAATATGGACAAGTATAGCTCAAATATAGGAATTTGTCCAAAATCTGAAATCTGAGCTAGCTGTGATGATAGCCATGTTTGAATGATCAAATCTATTTGGATTGGCTTGAAATTTGGTACACATGCTCTGCACTTATGACACTAGTTGCTGTAAAAATTCATGATAAATGGATAAGTGATGCTTTGATTTTGGAGTGGATCTTATCAACACAAGTGCAGCAGTTTTCAGCATGTAGTAGTGTGGAATGAATTGAAATCTGGTAGCAATCTAGAAAGCCAATGAAGCTCAAATTTTTATGGCTACTAGAATATTAGTGAGGCACATCTACACCAAATTTCATGGAAATTGGATCAATATATTGTGAGATATGATATTTCATTGAAGATGACAGAATCTGCCATATAAGTGATATTTATTGGATTGATCACAAGTCACTTTGATTGAAAGGCCCTCAAGTTGGAATCATGTTTATAAGTGGTTGAGGGACCTATGTTTGGTTTTGATATGAGTTAGAAACATGACAAAGATGAGTACAAGGTCATTTGATTGTGGAGTATTTGGCACACAATTGGTACTCAAATTGAAGATCAAGATCAAGATAAAGATGAAGCTCAAGTCCTAGTGTAGTTGAAGATCTTTTGAGAAGAAAGAAAAGAACTCAAAGAAGGATTCAAAATCTCATTTCAAGAAGAGTTCAAATGGATCAATCAATCAAAGTCAATTCAAGTGAGTATCAAGGATGATTCTTTGGAGAGAGGTCACTTCTCCCTTTTGTAGGGGCTTGCCGCCTTTTGTAGGTTAACCAAGCGAGGCTTGGAAGGCTAACATGGAAGTGGTGATCTAAAGTGTCATTGGAGATGCTTAGTTGAAGAAATCATGAGATTGATCAAAGAGAGCAAGCAACACCCAAATAGAGAGAAAATCATGAAGATCTTAGACGGTATTCACATGCAAGCTATAATCAAATGAAGAAGCAAGCCAACCACAACAATATAGTGCACTTGATCATTAGTGGTTCTCAAATCATATGGGTGAAGAATGGTATTCAAATTGGTATCTACTGGTTTCACCAAGCTTTGAAATGGACTTCACATTGCTATTGTGGAGCTTAATTAGAATCTAATGACTATCCTCTACTCCAAGATAGCAAAGGTATCATTGTAATGTGCATGATCATTTCATCCTCACTAGTATGCGGTTAGTGCATATAGTACATGCTAAATAGGATCATGCATAACAATTGAAAAGTTTAAATTCATAGCCTACCACTATTGCTTGTTTGATTATATGATCTAGTGGTTAGTATATGAGTTTGTTCATGAGCTAGTGAACCCAAGTACTTGATCTAGAAGATGAACATTCAAGTGTCTAATTCAACATGAGTAAGATAACCATTGAAAGATGTGTGAAGAAGCTTACTCTAGAGCAAACCGAGTTAGATATCTTGTGCAATATTGCCTAGTTCAAGTCACAAATGAGAAGCTCATGAAGATGACAAGAGTTCAAGAAGAAGATAATAATGCAAATGGATATCAAGTTAAAATTTTCATTCAAGTGGTATCCTACAAGACTTCAAGTGATCCTCAACTTTAAGTGATCAATTCAAGCAAAGCATCCCTCACCATCAAGAGCTCAAGTTTATCAAGTGAATGACTCATGTTAAAAGAGAAGGTGCCCCACCGATTGGTATCAAGGTCAAAGATCCTACACATGGTGTCATTCCAACACATTTGGTGGTGTCCATCAAAAATACAAGACTCAAGTGTCAACCATCTACCCTAGTGTCAACCCTTGTATCAAGAGAAGCATACCTTTTGTGGTCATTGATGACAAAGGGGGAGAAATTGTGGCAAAGATATGTCATTTATGATATGTCAAGAACAAAGGGGAGAAGTCAAGAAAACAAGATGGAAAACAAGATGGACATGGATCAAGAGGGAGCAAGATTGAACAATGGAAAAGGATCAAAATTCTTGGACAAAGAGAGCACACAAGTAGGGGGAGCAAGCTCATGAATACATGTTTGATGCATTTGGTGTGCATTACATTTACTTGCTTGTATTGCATATGTTCTAAATTCTTATATGCTTGTGTGCAATATTTGCTAGAACTAAGACTTGAATGATGATTGTTTTCCTTATTTGGTATCTAGAGCATAGTCTTAGTATAGCAAGTGGTAACTAGAACCATGTTTATAATGTTGATCTCACGTGGTATCTAGTTTCACTTGTCTCTAGCAAGGTTGATGCTAAGGATGATTAAAAAATTTTGGTGTACACGCTTCAAAGGTAAAATTATATCTTGTATACCTTAGCATCACTTAGTAGTGCTAACACTCCCACAAATTTCATATTTATGCATGTGTGCAAGCTTGAATCCAAACCATTTGAGCACACATGTAGGGGGAGTTATCACTACAAAGTCGGGTTGTATGGTGCTTATCCAAATTCTCTCATATGGTCTTAATGTTGGATAAGTAACATAGAATCCAAAGAGCTTAATTTCCATATCTTTGTAGAGTTGTCATCAATTACCAAAAAGGGGGAGATTGAAAGGTCCTTGTTTGGTTTTGGTAATTGAGTGACAACCTAGGTGAACTAATATGTGCTTATGTGAGATACATAGGAAGTTAGTTCACATGTGAATGAGCAATGAAGGAGCTTATTGCATACGAGACATGACATGGAGTCATGTGGCTAAGATGGTGAAGATCAAGGCAAGACTTTGCTTGATGGACCGGTTGCGAAGGTGAAGAGCAAGTTGGAGGCTTTGAAGCCGTTGGTACCGAGTGTCGGGAGGCTTGAGCAAAGACTTGGCGCCGAAGGACCGAAGCAATGGTGAAGAGCAAGTGAGGTCAAGATCGATGGACCATGGAGGTCATGTGATGATATGAAGTGGATCAGATCATTTGATGATAGGTTGGTGCATGTGTTGCATCAACACCGAAGGAGATGGAATGGAATGCGCAAGGCAAAGGTATAATTGTAGGCATTTCATTTCGCCGGTCATAGGTGTGTAGAGAAGTTTATGACCGGGTTTACGATAGATGGCCGTACTATCAAGAGGAGCAAACTTGTTTGCATATCGGTCATCTAGTGCCACTTGAGCGATCTAACTTTGCGATGTTGCTAGGATCGAGTGGCGTGGTGAGAGCAAGTGAAAATCCTTTGAAAAATGTTTGTGAAAATGCTAACACACATGCACAAGGTTGTATACACTTGGTGGTGTTGGCACATTTGCAAAGGAAAGGTGTTGGAGTTGATTTGGATCAACTCGAAGAAGTTTCGGAGAAAGCTTTGGTTGGAAAAAGAGGAGCGATGGATCTTGGATTGGAAAACTGTACTAATCCTTTGTGATTTGTATCTTGTATTCATGTGGGATGTGTAGCCTTCTGAATAAGCTTTCCAAAATGTCCAAGATCATCGAAATCGGAGTTCGGAGCTAAGAGTTATGGCCGTTTTAGCGCGGAGAAGTTTTTGGCCTAGAGGTAGTACCGCCATAACCTCGGTACTACCGACCCCTCCGCGAGCAGAACGCAAAACTCTCTGTTCGGGAGTTTTTGGCCTACCGGTAGTACCGCATAACCTCGGTAGTACCGGGGCCGGTAGTACCGACCTGAAGCCGGTACTACCGACCCTACTACCGACCCTACTACCGCCCGTGTTAGAAAGGCGATTCTAACGGTCATTTTGACCGCCGGTAGTACCGACCCTTTGGTCGGTAGTACCGACCGAAGGCGTGGAAGCTCGGGAGAAGGGGAAAATGGCTAGTTGGTGGCTCCCCTCTATAAATAGAGGGGTGGCCGGCCCTTGGGACAGGTTGAGCACCCTTGGGACTTGGTGTCCATGCTTGGGGAGTGCTTAGGAGCCCTCTAACTCGCTTGTGCTTGCTAGTGTGCGAATCTATTGCGAGTGAGCGATCTAGTTTAGTGCATTGCTTTGAGAGATTGCATCGAGTGGCACTAGGTGTTCGTGTTGCAAGCCGGTGGTGCTTGTTACTCTTGGAGGTTGCCACCTCCTAGACGGCTTGGTGATCGAGTCTCCGTCGTGAAGCCCGCGTGAAGATTGTGCGTGGCTCCGGAGAAGGATTGTGAGGGGCATTGTGCTCGCCCCGTGGGGATCGCGAAGAGCAACTCTAGTAGAGCGTGTCATTGAGTTACCCTCACTTGTGGGTGAGTTCTTGCGGCGCTCGAGTGTCGAGCTAGGTGTGGTGCCTATTAGCCGCCGAACTACCAAAGTGTGTGGTCGACACAACGGGGACTAGCTTGGTGGCAACCAAGTGAACCTCGGGAGAAAAATCACCGTGTCAACTTCGTGTTCATCTTCTCGGTGGTTTGCAAACTCCATTCACTAGCTTGTATTTATTTGTTCATATACTTGTGCTAGTATAGTTGCTCTTGTAATTAGTTAGCTTGTGTAGCTTGCTAGTTACCTTCCTTGCTTGTGTAGCATAGAAGTTGATCCCATGAGTGACTAGTTGACTTGTAGTCTTGCTAGTCACATTGCTTAGTTTGTGTAGCTAAGTTGAGCTCTCTAATTTGGCTTGTGTAGCCTTGTTATTGAGCATTGCTAGTGAGCTTAGGCTTTGTGCTTTTGCTTAGTGGCATGTGTAGGAGCTCCCCGGTTGATTGAGTACTAGTTGCTTAGGTTTGTGTAACCTTGCAAGCTAGAATTGTTTAGGTGAGCCCTAGCTAGCCCGACACCTTATTTGCATTGTTTAGAATCTTTTATAAGGTGTCATAGAGTATAAGTAGAGGGGTGTAGTCTTGGCTAGACCGATAGTTTTAATTCCGCATTTGTTTCGGTTAGCCGGTGCGATTATTTTATAAAGGACTATTCACCCCCCCTCTAGTCCGCCATCTCGACCCTTCAATGACGCTGGCCTTGCTTGGATCCAACAGCACATGAAAATGGATGGACAGCGTATGTTGTTGCATCGTATACCTCCAACGAAACTGTCGGAGGAGAAGAATGCTGCAAACCCACGAGCAGAGCACCTAGCCATGGCGGCGATGCGACCACCGAAGGGAGCACACACCACGACGAGCGACGGCGTGCCGCGGCACGGAGAAGGCGGCTAGCAGCTGGCGGCGGAGCGGCGCACGACGGCTGGAGACGACGGGGCGCACGGCGGCTGGAGCCGGCGTGGCGCACGGTAGGTGGCGACGGCGCGGCGCACGGCGGCTGGCGGCGGCGCGGCGCTATCTCTGCGTGAGAGAGACTTGAGTCGACGAAAGGCTCTGCGTGAGCACCATGGGCTGTAGTGGGCCGGACCAGCAGGCCGTGGGCGCACAGATTTTTGGCCAATGCACGCAGACGTCTGATCTTCAATGAGGGGCTCAGATTCGCTGACTGCTGCTGCAGTCGTTTCCCATGAAGTCAGATGATCTCGTTCCCCCGGCCCCGCCGCTTGACGCCCGCCGCCCGCGCCCACGTCTCTCGGCCGCGCGCCCGCTCTCCCAGCCGCTCCGCTCTCCCGCCGCCCGCACCCGCGTCTCTCGGCCGCACCGCTCTCCCGGCCTCGCCGCTCGGCGCCAGCCGCCCGCGCCCGCTCTCCCGGCCACGCCGCTCTCCTGGCCACGCCGCTTGGCGCCGGCCGCCCGCACCCGCTCTCCGTCGGCCCGCGCCCGCTTGCTCGCTCGCTCTAGTAAAAAAAAAACGCTCGGGTCGCCGCCGCCCGAGCGGCTGCTCCTCCCATCGGTGCCGCGGGTCGCCGCCCGTGCACTGCCGCCTCCGTCGGTACCTCGTGTCGCCGTCCGCGCTCAGCTTCTCCTCCGGTCCGCGGGTGTCCCCCGACGCCGCTCCTCCCGTTTGTCGTCTTCATCTCCCCAGGTCGCCGCCATTCGAGCACATGGCCGGAATGAAGGGCCAACCACATCAGAGACGAGGAGCTCCGAACGAGGAAGAACAGAGGCGCGGAGGAAGAATCGTCGTTCGGGTGAGGCAAAATCAAAATCCAGTCGAGCGATGACACCACCTGCTCGGATCAGGACATAAGTGCAGATCGGGAAAAAATTAACGGTAAGTTCGACAAAAACTACAGGAGAAATCCTAATCAAATACGGAGTAGATTGCTTATTTTGAGCTTTCATGATTTCGTCACGATATATAGTTGTATTGTATATCATCAACCTCAATCTGTCCAGGAAGTTTGTCATCGGCAGCCACCACGGTGACGCTGGCCTCACGGACCGCGCAAGGCGATACTGAAGTACCCTTCGATATCACAGCATGAGGTGTGGTGTGAGCCGTGCAGGGTGAAGCCCCTCAAGTTCGACAAGAGATACTGTTATAATCTCAGGGAGTTCATTGGGCACATGAAGATTGTCCGTCTCAATGCTATCTTCCTCTTACTGATGATTCTCCGATCCTTGCATGACCTTTCCTTCCAAGCATCTCTACAAACAATGAGGGTCATTTAGACATGCCAAACGACATAGATGTTGAACCTGATGTTCCAACGTATCCGAACGTGATTTATTTTATTGACTTTCTTTGTTTCCTGATTGTTGTGTTTAGCTATCCAATGTTTGGGTAATATTTATGTTCATTTTAACTCTGTTCAGACTATTGTTGCAACTCTCAATGGTACACAGGATGACATAGATACACATGCAAGCCTCGACGACTTGTGTTGGTCACATCTGGTGAGTTTTTAATGGTTATATAGTCCATTTACATGTATGTCTTGTGTGGTTACAAGCATCTTGGTGCCCTAAGTCAATATGTTGGCTAATTATATATATTATATATATTAGGTGTAAGCATGTCAAAACATGCTAGGATAAATCTTATTATAATATATTATTGCTGCATTAACTATGGAATTTCATTACAGTCTCAACCGTTGTGGAAAAAATTATTGTTGCACTGCACAAAATTAGCTTGTATGATTAGTTACAATATCTTTCCAAAAATTCTGATCTCGCATCTTTGTAATGTATTGGATTTTATAGACAAGTTCCTGGGATAAAGTGTCATGAAGAACTGAATGTGTAGTAAATTCTCATGCAATAATCCTCACTTCTAAGTTAAATAAAATATTATGTTGGTATATTTAATGTGCTTCCACCTTTCATGCGTGCACTGGTTAAAGGCTTAAGGCATGCCATTTTGGCAATGTGGTTGTTTCCCCCATATTGCGACTGAGAACTTTAATTTTGGGATGTGCTCTGAATTTGCCTTTTCTCGTCAATTTCCAAAACCGACAGATAATTCCTCATACAGAATGCTCCCCTTTCCAATGTCGTTGAGATTGAAAAGCAGAGTGTGATGGATGCTCGAGTTTCAACATAGAAAAAAAAAGAATTGAGAATGCCCTGGAAAGATGGTTAGTTGCTGGCTTCAACTGCTTACAGTTTTGCATCTATGAACTTGCTTAGCGCTCACCCCTAGATCCATGTCTTTCAGGATAAAAATTAACCTTTTGATATTGGTCCATGTGGGGTGCAAAACCTTGACACACTTTCATCAAGAACTGATAGTAAGTACACAAACTGAGAAAAACTTATACATGGTGCATGATCAGGAATAATGGCCTCAATTCAGCCGTTTATGGTACTGAAAAATAAGAATCTATTGATGAAACTGATAAAACTTTTGTGAAAATCACCGATGAGATTTTTATTGTTCATAAATAAAATACTTTTGTGCTTTAATTTGGCATCTAACAGATCGTCACTATACACTTATTTGTCAAAGTTTGTCAGGATTTTCTTATCCGCTGAGCTACCCTAGGCAGTAATACCATGACATATCTGATGGTGACATGACACGGTAGAGCTCTCCAAAGGTAATTTTGTTGGTAATGACACTACATCACGTTTTGATGCTTTAGTGTTTTTATTATTGGAGAAGTTGATGGGTGGATGTGGCGGCTTTGATGGATTTCAACAGGTGTTACTTAAGAAATTGTTCAGTACGAAACAGTTGACTCATCAATCATCTTTTTAAAACAATTGACCCACCAATTGCCTCGCCAATGTTGTAGGTCAGCAGAATATGTTTGAGAGGGAAATTGGTCATCTTAGAACATTATAGAAGTTTTTATTGACTGAAGATGGAAAGCCACTGAAAATTTTCTCCATGGAGCTGGAGCACATCTCACTCATCTCATCTCCTTCCTCTCCGGCCGCTGCCCTAGAGTCCCTGCTGCTGACCTCATCTCCTTCGATGCGCTCCTAGAGGAGGGGTTGGGCTGCTACTGTGGTGAGACAGCCCCGCAGCTTGCCCTGCCGCCGCCACAGCTCCTGAAGGCATCACCAGTGGATTCAAGCGAGACGGTGGAGTACAAGGATTGCTACATCTTCAGCCAGTGTTTCTTCTGGTACGTTCGAGACTCACCTCTGTGTTGGTTTGTTGAGTGAGAGAGTCTCATCTCAGATCAACCTCTGTTTTAGCAGCCTAGACTACATGATGTCGGAGATTGTGCAGGTGGCCAACGAGTTCGACCCAAGATGAAGTGAGGAGGTTTAGATTTTTTTTCCTTTTTTGCCCTTTAGTACAAGTTTTGTACTGTAATTGTAAATATATATGCTTTTATGTCTTATGAACATTTAATATGGCTATAGTGTTATAGAAAATGTTATTAAGGGCAGCAGCGGCCCTGCATTGTCCGTTGGGAGGATGAAGAGAAAGGGTACACTACACCTTGAAACAGACCACCAACAGGGTGGTGAATGAGGGATTAATGCTGAGGGCAAGAGAAAGACGATGAGGTTAAAGTGTGTCTCTATTTCTACTTATGTTGAAGACAAAGTGTGTCTCCATTGCTACATGTCCAAGCAAAATATTTACTTTGATTTAGAATGATGATTATATTTTGTTTTCCTCGTAGTGATGTATGGGCATAGATAGGCTTGACGTATCCTTTTCTTTGCACTAAAAAATTGGCCTCAGCCCTCAGGAAAACAATATCGTTGATCATAGGGAGTAGAGGAAGGAAACAAAAATGTAATTGCACATAAGATAAAAAAATATTCTCGCGTAACCTAAGAGGAAAGAATCATTGATCACGTGACAGCACATCAAGATTTTTTGTTAACAATAAACACATATATCATTTTTTCTGTTGCAACATAAGGATATATTTTTGGGTTAAATCTTACGTTACGGTGTGATTCGTATATTTTTGACATAAAAGTTTAGTTGTCCCGTAGCAACACACGGGCACGCTACTTAGTCAAAAAAAATCACAATCGTCGTGGGATCGTCTCGCCGCTTCATGGAGCTCACCACGCAGCTCGATTGAGGGGCGACTCTGCGCCTCGAGCACGACAATGGAGACAAAGTCGTCGCCGTCCACATCCACCGACGAGGACAACCCAGGGAGGACACGACCGCGATCCTCTGTCCCCGGGAGGGTGGCAAAGGCCCGGACAACACTATGCATATCGCGCGACGACGACTCCACCACGCCCATGGGCCCGAGGAACATAGCTCCTTGGTGCCGCCTTTGGTCGGCCGCCAACACGCTGCTTATTCGGATTTCGGATTGGTCTAAGCCTCTCGCCGCCTATGTTGCACCGATACGGGATACCGATACGCCGATACCGATACGGCGATACGGTGATACAACATTTTTCAAAAACAAGGATACGCCGATACGGCAAGTATATAAATATATTGAAAAATTAGAATATATTTGAGAGCAATTTCAGTTGAGTAGAACAATCAACAATTAAAATGGGTTGCAAATGTGTGATTATTAGGATTTAAGGTTTGTGTAAATAAGCTTCTAAAATGAGTTAGTGAAATTATGGACTTCAATTTGAGAGATTATGAATAAAAAAAAAAATCAGCTGAGAGCAATTTCACTCGAGTAGAACAATCAACAATTGAAATTGGTTGCAAATGTGTGATTATTAGGATTTAAGGGTTGTGTAAATGAGCTTCTAAAATGGGTTAGTGAAATTATAGACTTCAATTTGAGAGATTATGAGCTGAGAAGTATCGGTCGAGTATCGGTTAAGTATCGACTAAGTATCGGAATTTAATTTCTTTATTTTTATTGCTTATTTTCTACGATACTTCCCCGATACCGTATCGGCGACGTATCGGTGTATCGCCGTATCGGATACCTATCGCGATACCGATACGGCGATGGCGATTCAGGGAAGTATCGGGGTAACATAGCTCGCCGCTCGCGGAAGAAGGGATGAGAGCACCCACCCCCTTGTTTTTTTCCTTCTCTGGTCCTCCTAATTTCTCTGGTCCTCTTCCTGCTTCCGTGCGTCGTCCCGGCTATCGCGGGCAGGAGAGTGGCGTCGGAGTTCGTACCGAGCCGAAGAGGAACGAGCCAAGGATGGGCTGCTCTATCTCCGGGCTCAACGCCCTCCACGACGCGGCCATGGCGGCGGCAATGTCTGGATCAACGAGGGCCGCTTCCGCATCCTCCGCCAGATCGGCGAGGGCGGCTTCGTTTACCTCTCGAGTACAACGTGTAGGGGACAAATAGGAGACTCCAGTCGCGGCGAGACAGCGCGTGGGGCGGGATGGGCACAGGCGGGGTGAGATGAGCCGTCCTACCTGCTGGCCTGCTGCAGTGTTGCTCCTAGCGAGGTGGGTCATGGTGGCCAGAGCAGTCACCTATACGTTCACAAGTTGCTCGTGCAAATGCCACACCTCTAGGTTGGCCAACCAACATGGGTGAGCCTACCATGATTCATGGGTATTCAGTTTAATACCTAAAAATTTTGACAAAAATTTCATACATATAGTGTATATACTAATATTATATTACATATATATAATTAAAAATAAAAATACAACTAAAAGAACACATGTACATCAAATTAGTCAAAAATCACAGCTTCTACTCTTTTTCCTTCCCAAACCAAAGGCCCAAGGAGGCCCAATGGCCCAGATTCTCTACCACACTCATAAGTGTGAGTGATATATCGACATATGTTTTTGGACTCCTGTTTTCCGTCCCGCACGAGCACAAATTCTTTTCCACGGACACTAGATGCTATGGCACGAGTGCACCGGACTGGTAGGCACGGCGCGTCGGCGGGCGCCACGACAATGTGCCCTATCCCTATGCGCCAATTTTCTTGGATGGCTTTCCAACTTTCTACTCAATTTGTTATGGATAGCGTAGCAATTTATGAAGTAGTTTGTTACTTTGTCTCATGAATAATTTTAGGTCTCAAATACGAAGGGAAAAAAGAAGAAAAAAATAGTACTATAGATTTCACGACTTTCTTGCAAACAGATATGATTTGCTATATATTGTATAATTAGTAATATGCGGTGTTACATATGCTATTCCGGAGTGCAATAGTATTTGCATCAATACTATTGTAAGTATAATTAGTTAATGGGACGAACCAATCTAGATTTCCTGTGGAACACTTTATTGGCCAACACTTGAATATACAAAAATTAATTTTATGAAATGATGAAAGGATATGAAATATTTAAAACAAAATAGTGCAATAAAAAGATACTATGATGTACATTCTCCTTGTCGTTGGTAGCTGAATAAGCTATGTTATCCTTTCCATTTATTTTGGAGTGGGTCTTCTCATGGAATTAACCTTATGGTTCAGACTATGATAGTAAGTTTAGATGGAAGAATATGCAAGTTCCTCATTAAATGGAGCTGCTTCGAAGGTATAGATGCAACACCAAAGTTTTTGAAATCTAAATCGAGTAATTGACGATGTTGCAGCCAGGTAGATCATTCTGCTCTTCAGGTTCAAAATTTTTCATCTATATGTTGTAGTTATCTTCTGTGAGTGCAAAGAAGAGAATGTATATGCTGAAAGGATGCTAAGCTACAACAAGTCATGTCTCTCTACTGTCTCAGTAGTAATATACTTCACAACCTTGTTTTTAATTTCTTTTGATTTTCTTATTTATATAATCGTAAAGCTAACAATTAGTTCTTTTATTTTCTAATGTTGTAGCTACAGTTGGATATCAATGTTGACAAAGCAGCCAATTTTTTCGAAGCAGTGTGCATGAAGGACCGAGAAAGCACTAGCAAGGCGACCAGAGGGGGGTGAATAGGAGCCAACAAAATTTCTCTCGAAACTTTGGCCAAAAGTCCCAAAATCAACCCCAGAAAGCTACGACCGAAACCGTGATGCCCACGACCCTTGGAAGAGGGTGGATGATCCCTGGGATCACAGCGAGACACCACAAAGCGATAGCAAACCAAACACCAAAAGTACCGGCACAAGTTCGATCCTCAAAAACCAAGTCTCGAACGTAGATAGACGGCTACGTTGAGAAATCCCCAAATACCGATGCTAACAAGTAGCAAAGATACCTAAAGAGATTTCTTAGTCAACTCCAAGGCCAAACAAGAAGTCCGGAAACAAAGCGAAGAAGCCGGGAGAGCAAACGCACTAAAACGCAACAAGCAGACGAATCCCGGACTGTCCGCCGGTACGGTCCCGGACTGTCCGGGCTTACTGCGGACTATCCGCCACAGAAGCTCGGACTGTCCGCCGGCCAAATGGACAAAACAGCAAGGTTGCTGAACGTCCCTGGTCGACTCCCGGACTGTCCGCGAAATTCAACTGCGGACTGTCCGCCGGTCAAAAATTGCCAAGGCAGCCGAGGAACGCAGCCACTGATCTGGCTCACCCCCGATGCCGGACTGTCCGCGGTACCAGGCGCGGACTGTCCGCGACCTTGCAGAGAGGGCGATTTTGGTCGCCCTTCTCCCAAACTTCTCCAAATCGAATCAACTCACAATCCCACGTTCCCAAACTTGGAGAGGATGGTCACGAGGTAGTTAGGAGACTATCCCCAAGAAATCATCCGCTCAAATCGATTCAATCACCGGGAAATCGAAGGGGAGGAGTATGAACGAAAAAGCGCCACGAACACGAAATCAACCCGATCTACTTGTTCGTGAGGAGTTAGATAAATTCCTTCGGTGGAAATGATCTCCTCAATAAAGAACAAGTTGATTCAAACGGATTTCGCAAAGACGCAGTAGAGAGGAAGATCGAGTGACGGGAAAATCACGGAGAAACGAAGAACGCGAAGAACACGAGCAAAACGCGAATCAACACATCGATCTGCAACCGTGTGGCTACCCCACGCTACAACAGTGAGGTTACGGCCTCACTTCCTCAAAATCTCTAGTACACAGAGGTATGGTTCTCTGCGGATCTCAGCTAGCTACAGCAGGGAGATGAAGAGAAGCAAAAACCGTAAGTGCAAAGAGCAAATGACTGAGATGGATGGGGAGGTGGGTGTCTCCCCCTACTTATCCTAATTCTAACTATTCCTAATTCCCACTCTATCCCTAACTACTTACAGAGCGAACCAGCTAAACCCTAAGGTTATTCTGGACCAACTCGATGGTAGGTGGATCCGACGGCCACGCCCGCACAACTCGTAGCGTTGCTTCGACGCAACCTCCCGATTGCCGCCACGTGCCGCCACCGCTCTGCGTCCTTTTCCCGGACGTCGCACCCCCGGTTTGAGGCCCAAACCGGGAAACCAGCCTTCACGACCAACCCCCGGTTTTGAGGCCCAAACCGGGAAACCAACCCACATAGCCTGAGTTTTGTGGCCCAAACTCAGCAAACCCGCAGCACCCAGGTTTTGAGGCCCAAACCTAGAAACCGTCCTCAGCCCGAGTTTTGTGGCCAAACTCGAAAACCATCAGCGCCTAGGTTTTGAGGCCCAAACCTGGAAACCGTCCACCGATGGTTTTTCTCTGGCTCTACCACCAAACCGAAGCTGTAGAGGGGATGCACCGCCCGTGCACCCCGTCCACCGACACGTGTCCCCAGGTCCTCGACCCGAGCAACATCATGCCCCGCAAGTCTTTGCTCGTCGCTGTCCCAGGCTGCCAGCCACCACAGCTGATCCTCAGGCCACCGGTCCCTCAGTCCAAGCCTCACGTCCGCCCTTCACCGCTCCCGGTCGTCGGCACGACACGTCTCTACTTGACCTTCACCTTGCCCTCGATCACTGTCTCTGTGCTCGACACCTGCACAACACAAGCCAAAGAACCTGCGCATTATCCCAGTTGACAATCACTCATCACTCAGAGACTCGGCATACACCCATGTATCCGCAATCTCCCCCTTGATGAGTGCATTGTCAACTACCACACAAATCATAATGGAAATAGAAGGAGGAAGAAGGAGAAGAGAGAACTACCGACCAAATGACCAAAAGCATAGCAAAGCCGAAGAAGGTCAAGTGGAAAGAGCAAGACAACTTGGTCCCCAAAGACATGGGCAACGGCTCGACGCAACCAAGCAAAGCAAAGCTAGCCCTCAAGAAGAGGTAGAACAGGCTCAACACCGCTAGCAAAAACTAATTGAAAAATCAGAGCAAAATGCTAGTCCCTCAAGAAAGAGGCACAGAGGCTCAACACAACTAGCAAGAAAGCTCGACATCGACTGAAAAGCTCGATACCAACTGAACTCAACTGAACCAAAGATGCGACTGCTAGTCCCTCAAGATAGAGGCAAAGGCTCAACACAACTAGCAAAGCGCTCCGAATCAATTGGAAATTTCAAAAATTTAGTAAGAGCAAACTCCCCCTTTCATGGTGCACACAACCGATTCCTCTCCCTTTTGAGCATGGGAGGTATGATTTGTCCAAAATTTTTTCCCCCTTAGTTGAAAATGCACCATCAAGCAAAAGGAGCCGAAAGCAATTTTCTCCCCCTCAGAAAATGCACCATCAAAAGTGCCAACAAGAGAAATTCTCCCCTTCCAAAATGCATATGAGTCAAGATGCAAGTTAGCAGCTTCAGGAATATAGTCAAGAAAATGCAAAGATGCTCTAAAAAGTATAGCTCCAACGACTCACTGGAAAGCATACAAGCTAGCAAAGGCTCAAACTGATCACCAAATATGAAATATGAACATATGAGCAAAGTGAGCAGTTTTAGCCAAAAAGGTATTCACCATCAAAATAGCACAAAACATGTATAGACAGGAATCAGTCAAGTGCTAAACATGTATACAAGGTAAACTACCCCTAGCACAGTTCAATCATCATGCTATAGAGTGAAACATAGACTTGTGTATCCAAATTTTATCGGAGTTGCAGCGGTTAAGATTACACAAGTTCAGAATTTAGCATGTGATTGCGAGAGGTTGAAAGCTTGTCATTGCCTAACTTTCAACTGTGCGAAGCCTATGCAGAAGCAATCAGAAGCTTAAGGCAACAGTTTCGGTCATACACTACACAGCTCAAGTTTAACTCAAAGTGCAATGAGAAACAGTCTCGAAACTGTGATGTGTTGACAAGCAATCCCATCTCGATCTTTTCAATTCACTTATCTTGGTTCAGTTTTATCTCAGAATATGAACAGACCAAGCAAGTGACAGACTCAGAACTAGAGACATAGCAACCTAGCATATATGAAAAGCACGAGTGTATTCAACACATCCTACACATGCTAGTTGCATATCTCAATGGTGAACATTTTCAAGTTTTATTTATGTTAAGCAGGTTCACCATTCAAAAATAGCTCAGCTCACAACATGTATTAGTGATCAGAAAGAGCATAAGCTACTAGCATCAAATAGCATCGGAGCATACTAAACAGAGCATAGTTACATTTCAAAGATTATATACATGAAGCTCAGAATGTAAAAGCGTATGCTGAAAAATGCAAAAGACAAAAAAGACAAGAAAACAAGACAAACGAAAAATAGTCAGTTTATGATACAAGATCCAAAATGTTTCCCCCATCTAAAAGGGGAAACACACACCAAGCTCACCCTCAACCGATTAAAGGTATTGATTCGTCCAAAGGCTGGGAAAAATATCAGCCAACTGATGATGAGTATCGACATGGCGAGGTCGATATCACCCTTCTCATAGTGGTCTCGCAAAAAGTGAAAGCGCACTCAATGTGTTTGGTCTTCGAGTGAAGCACGGGGTTCTTAGCAACGCTAATTGCACTCGTGCTGTCACAAAGCAAAGGAACACAAGAAAAGCTCAGACCAAAATCACACAAAGTGGCCATCATCCAGAGAACTGGGAACAGCAGCTAGCCGCAGCAACATACTCAGCCTCCGTGGTAGACTGGGCGACACTAGACTGCTTGCGAGAAGACCACGATACAGAGAAGAAAACCAATAAACTGGCAAGTCCCAGAAGTGGACTTGCGATCAATATGGCAACCAGCAAAATCGGCATTGGAATAACCGCAAAGGGAGAGGGTGGAGGAAACTGAATACCAAATCCCGAACTCAGGTGTGAAGCGAAGGTACCTGAATATGCGCTTCACCGCCTGACGGTGTGAAGTGCGCGGCGACGCCTGAAAGCGCGCACACAGACACACGGCGAACTGATGTCTGGGCGTGTCGCCGTCAGTAGAGCAGCGACCCGATCATGCTTCGGTACTCCTTCTGGTTCACAACTTCTCCATCCTTGTCCGCATCCAGGGCCGTCGTGGTCGACATGGGTGTTGGAAGAGGCTTGGCCTAACCCATATCGAACCTCTTCAGCAAGTCCTTGGTATACTTGCCCTGGTGCACAAACGTCCCTTCTCGGGATTGCTTAATTTGCAATCCGAGAAAGAAAGTCAGCTCGCCATCATACTCATCTCGAACTCCCTGCTCATAGTATCTGCAAACCTGGCAACCAAAACGTGAGAAGAACCACCGAAAATGATATCATCCACGTAAATCTGGGCCAAGAGAGTGTCTTTGCCTTGCTTGAGGAGAAAGAGCGTTTTATCCACACATCCCATTTTAAAACCCTTAGCAAGCAAAAAGGTTTTCAACCTATCATACCAGGCTCTAGGGCTTGTTTCAAACCATATAAAGCTTATGGAGTTTGAAAACATGGTTTGGAAACTTGGGATTTCAAAACCAGGGGTTGTTCAACATAAACCTCTTCTTCTATGTAGCCGTTTAAGAAGGCACTCTTGACATCATTTGAAAAAGTTTGAAACCTTTGGATGTTGCAAAAGCCAAGAGTATCCTAATAGCCTCCAAACGAGCTACAGGAGCAAACGTCTCCTCATAGTCTATCCCCTCCTTCTGACTATAGCCCTTTGCTACAAGCCTGGCCTTGTTTCTAACAACGTGGCCATCCTCTCCTTGCTTGTTTTTGAAAAACCCTTTTGTCCCAATAGGCTTACAATCTGGAGGAGGTGGAACTAAAACCCAAACCCATTTCGCTCAAAGTTTCTAAACTCCTCATGCATGACATTGACCCAATCCGGATTCGTCAAAGCGTGTCCAACATCTCGGGGCTCAAAATCAGCAACAAAGCAGAATGAGCAAAGTGAGAGATTTGAGACCTGGACCGGACGACGTTCGTCAATGTTCGATTCATCATGCTGAGGGGGGTGTTGGCACTGGATGTGTCGTGGCGCCTCCCGTGCAGAAGTGATCTCCCCCTCAACAGCAGCTGGTGCCTCCCGGGTACAAAGGTACCGCTCGGGGTGGTGGATCCCACGCCCCCAGGAAGAAGACGTGTCAGGGCCGTGAGTCGTAGTAGAAGCCGCTCTTTGCGGCACAGCAGGTGGAGGAGGTGGGGTCATCTATCCCTTCAGCACCTTCTCCTCATCATCAAAAGAGGCTCGCCAACCTCATGATCACCTGCACGCTCAAAACGAGAAGAAGGACAAACCATGGTCTCGTCGAAGGTGACATCGGATGTCTCCATGACTCGGTTAGTGTCAAGGTTAAGTACACGATAAGCTCGAGTGTGAGTGCCATAACCCAAAAACACACCGTCAGAAGAACGAGACTCAAATTTGTCCAAGTTGCCCTTTTTGAGTATAAAACAATGGCAACCAAAACTCGAAAATAACTCACCTTGGGCAGTTTTCCAAAACGCAACTCATAAGAAGTCTTTTCAGAAAGCTCGGAGAAAAATGCGATTTGAAATGTAGCATGCAGTGCTCATAGCTTCGGCCCAATATCGCCTAGGAGTCCTATGCTCATCGAGCATCGTCCTGGCCATCTCTACAAGGGTCCGGTTCTTCCTCTCTACAACACCATTCTGTGGCGGTGTGTAGGGGGAAGAAAACTGATGCTCTAAACCCAAGGAGTTACAAAACTTCTCAAAATCCGAATTCTTGAATTCGGAACCATTATCACTCCTAATAGCTCGCATCGAGTTCAAAGGGAACTCATTCTGAAGACTCAAAATCAGATTGCGAGCAAAGGAGAAAGTCTCGGTCTTCTCAGCTAAAAAGAAGACCCATGAATATCTCAAAAAGTCATCAACAACAACAAGCACATACCACTTCCCCCCAACCGAGCTCACCCGAGCCGGACCAACCAGGTCCATGTGCAAAAGCTCTCCAGGGCGCTTGGTCATGACCTGAGTCACTAGATGGTGGGGAGCGGCAACCATCTTCCCATGTCTACAAGAGTGGCAAACAAGATCCTTCTCCATATGCAATTTGGGCAATCCTCGGATTAGGCCAAGTGAACTAAGCCTTGCAAGCAAGTCGAAGCTCAAATGTCCAAGTCTCCTATGCCACTTCCAAAGATCAGAGGAGGAAGGTCCAGCCACAAGACAACGAGAAGTGCCAAAAGACTCTAAGAAATTCGCACGAAGACTTTTCCAAAGGGCGAAATCATACATACAAGATTGCCCTGAGGATCAAAATACGACTGAGATTCGGTTTAAAACGAATCTCATAGTCGTCGTCAAAGAGTTGCGAAACAGAAAGAAGGTTAAAATGCAAGTTAGAAACAAGAGCAACATCGCGCAACACAAAATGCTCATTAACTCGCACCGACCCACGAGACAAAACCTTACCTTTGCTATTGTCGCCGAAGGTGATAAACTTCTTTCCGACGACCAGACTAAGACTGGAGAACCACTTGGCATTTCCGGTCATGTGCCTCGAGCAACCAGAATCCACCAACCAAACGTTCTCCAATCGTTTTACCTACATCAATAAAAAGTCATAGGGTGAGCATACGTTCCAACACTGGGGTTAGTGAAGTACCCCAACACTTGGGTTACGTGACAGTTGAAGGGAAGAATACCAGTGTTGGGCGGCTGCTCAAAAGAACGGTTAGTAGAAAAACCATTCCTAGCACGCCTACGGGGGAAGCGATCACCACGTTGAGGAAAACGTGGTCCGCTAAGGGAAGAGCGTCCATCGCGATACTCAAAACGCGGTGGGGGAAAACGCTTTACAACAAAGCCACCGCCACGGGGTCCATAGCCTACAACTGCAGGCTCCCGCCGGGCACGTCCTCTCCGCTGCCTAGGCCTGGAAGCTTGAGGTTCTGAACCTCTGGGCCTAGCAGCTCTCCTCTGAACGTTCGGCACATGTACATCATGGAAAGGATGGTACATGTCCGGGTTGTTCATCTCCCTAGCACGGCGCGCCTCTCTCTTGCGCCGAAAGCAGAACTCACTCAAGTGTCCATCTCGCCCACAGTGCTCACAATGGTACCTCACCACTCTCAAAGGGGGTTGTTGGTACTCACGGTAGTGGGTGTGGATCACTTTGCCCTTCAGTGGCATAAGCTCCTCCTGGATGGGTGGCATGGTGTACAGCTTGTTCTTGAGGTGGTTTGGTTTGGGAGCCCATGTTTGTTTCTTGGGTGGTGCTCTCGGAGGCTCAACAAAGACCCCATCCTTGGTGTTATGCTTGAGTGGCTCTTTGGGTGGAATCTTGGTAAGCTTGGGAGTAGTGGTGGAGTTGGGCTTCTCACATGGGTTAAGACCACTCGACTCTCCAATCTTCCCAAAAGATGAAACATCAACACCGGAGCAAAACCTACACCAGGACCTCCAGCAGCTCGCTTGAATTGAGATCATCATCCCGAGCTGTGGCTCACCGCTAGACACCCATGACAAGATGGTCCGAAGGTATGTGTTTTCCTCCTCAGTTTGCATCTTGTCATGCTTCACATTAGCAATCTCCATCTCCAAACCCTCACAAAGAACACACCTAGCCACACATGTGCTACCTGAGTTGGCCTCTTCAAGAGACACAATCTTGGCATTCTTCTCTGCCAACTCAGATTGCAAGATAGGACAAGTCTTGCACGCACCCAACAACGAGGGTCTAGCCTTCAGCTCATCCACCTCTCCTACCAAAGCAGCATACTTACCTCTCAAGGTGAGAAGGTCAGTCATGTGCTTGGTGCACATCTCACACTCCACCTCCTCAGAAACGACCACGGTGGACTTAGCAAACTCAAGCTCCCTCACCGTGTCCTCACACTTCTGCCTAAACTCCTTGCGCTCTCTAGCGGCATGCCTAAGCAGCTTATCTTGACTAAGTGTTAACACCGAGTTTTCGCACTATGACAAGTGGACCGGCACTATGATGATTCGGCGAACGCCGCCGCTTGAAGGATTCGGCAGACGGCGGACGCGGTCGGCTAACTCAATGTATTCGGCAAGGCTGTGAAAGCGATTAGCCAACGGCGAGCAGATTCGGCAACGTAACGCTACGGTCGGTTACCTCAAGCCAAGTCGGTTTGCGACGAATACGGCATGTCAAGAAGATTTGGCGATGGGAATCTCGTCATTTTAGCGCGTGCCGGTTATTAAAGGAAGCTTGGAGCAAAAGGCATCATGTTTTTGATAGTTTCCTAATTTGTCATTGTAATCGTATCCTCCTAGGACTCGTAGGACACCAGGGTATAAATATAAACCCTGAGGCTATTGTAAATCCGTTCACAATCAATACAACCAACCCCGGCCCCGTGCCGTCTTCGAGTCCAAGTCGTGTCGTCGTGTTCTTCGAGAGGGGCCATCGATCCGTCGACCTCCGTAAGTTCCGGCAACCTTGTTATCATGTCTAGTATCGTGCGGCGGATTTAGATATGGTGCAAGTAGTCTCGTACGTTAAGCTTAGTATCGTGCGGCGGATTTAAGCTTATGACGGGAGGTTTTTGCTTATGCCTTGTATCGTGCGGCGGATTGAGTCATGAGTAAAAATAGTTATCGGCTCTGTTAGATTTGGCAATCTGATAGATTCATTAAGTTACCTCGTGTTATGTGTTTCGTTACGTTTATTTCATCATAACACTTTTGCCCAATCTAGATACCGTCCGGTTCGGCTTCATCTTTATAGATCTGCTCTGTTTCTTTCACGTTTATTATTGAAAAGTCTGTTATGCAGTAGATCTATTATTCGTAATAGCCGAATTGGATCGTATCTGGGTTGCCACGTGGTGAGGGTTCATGCATGTTAAGTGTGTTTGATCTATGACAAGGCTAGGTGTCGTGCGGCAGGCGCAGGCTTTAGATTAGCTTAGTCATGCTTAGCTTGTGTGTTCAATCTCCATGGATCCCAACTCGGTTGTACAATCGAGACTGGTTAAGTTTTAACTTATATTCGATACATCATGCAAGTACGATTCTCATGCAAACGTGTTCGGCAACCTGTTATTCACGTAACTTTATTCATATTGCCGAATAACCTTTTAGACCTGTTGGCAGATAGCTTTCATAGCTATATGTCGTCGTAAGTGGCTTCAGGGCCGTACATCTTGGAACTGTCTGGTCATACCCGGCACGTTCCAGCTTTGTATTTAACAGCTTATCTCCCTTGTTAGTTGTAGGTCAAACTGACTGGCACGCACCGGACTTCTGAGCACCCGGGCCACATTTGAAGCCAGCTTCTCCGGCTTGCCGTGTGATTGGCGCAGTGCGTCACTTTTAGCGCCAACACTAAGCAAGGCGGCAGTAAGCTTCTCGACCTCAGCAGACAGCTCATCGGGGGTCAGAGATACCTGGGAGGTGTCGTCGTCGTCATCATCGTTCCGAGGAGTGTCACCGTTGACCTCCTTGCCGAGGGCCATGGTGCAGATGCCCTCGTCGTCGGCGAAGAAGCAGAGGCCGTTGAGCTTGTCCTCGATCCTCTTCTTCTTCTCGGACTCGTCGTCGCTTGAGGAAGCGGAGTCGTCATCCGAGTCGTCGACGTCGCTGAGCGTGGCGAAGAAAGCACGCTGCTCAGCCTGGGCCTTCTCCAAGTATTTGGTCTTGATGTACTCCTTGTTGAAGCCGCCCTTCCGCTTGTGCTTCGCGGGGACGTACTTCTCCTTGCGCTTGCCGGAGTCATACTTGTGCCCATGATCGCCCTTCCCAGAATGCTTGTTCTTCTTGGGACAGTTGGTGATGAAGTGGTCAGAGTCGCCGCACTCGAAACAGCCCGAGCGTCCTCCTCCGCGGCGATGGTTCATGCGGTTGTTGTGGAACCGCGAGAACCGGTTGGCAAGCAAAGCCAACTCGTCATCCCCCAAAGACTCCAGCTAGTCCTTTGTGACAGAAAAGAGTGAAGAAAGTGCAAATCCTCCAGAGGGGTTAGCAGAAGAGCCAGAAACCAAAGCCATAGTCGGGCCAGAAGGATTTTTCATAAGGAAGCCCTCGACATGGCATCAATCTCACTAGACTTGAGCTTACTAAAGAGCTTCGCGCAAGTGAGGGTCTCATAGTGTCGGTGTTTCGTACCCGGGGGTATCACACCAACGAGTAATATGATCGCGTGCTTCTCTTCCTGGATGGTGATGCAAAGGGACACAAGGATTTATCCTGGTTCGGGCAAAGAAGGCCCTACGTCCAGCGGGGGGAGGTGTTCTTGTATTATTTGCACCTAAGTGCTTGTACAGGGGAGAATACAAGCTCAGTGAGCGTGGACCGGGGTCCGGACTCGTGTTTGTGCGTGGACGTGGTCGTGTTCGTTCGTCCTCCGAATGAGGGCCCTAGCGTCCCCTTTTATAGAGCAAGGGGAGGCCAGGATTACAAAAAGTACTACAGGTGTCGGGGCGCATGGTGCCCCATACGGAGAAGGGTAGAAGTCCTGTCTTGTCGGGGCCACTGGAGCCGATGTGATCGTCGCTGTTGAGGCGTCCTTGAGTCGTGGCTTCCCTCCCGGGCGCGGACGTGGGGGCGCGACAAAGCGGGAGCCGTACAGCACCCATCCCGGATTGTACAGTACGCGGTGAGGTCCCTCCGGGTCTTGGGGTACCTGTCCTCCAAGAGTATGAAAGTGGTTAGGGCTCGAAGGGCGCGAAGCCGGCCTCGAGGTGTTACAGCTATGGCTCGAGGGGCGCGGAGCCGGCCTCGAGGTGTTTACAGTGCAGGGCTCGAGGGGCGCGAAGCCGACCTCGAGGTGTTACAGTGCATGGCTCGAGGGGCGCGGAGCCGGCCTCGAGGTGTTTACAGTGTATGGCTCGAGGGGCGCGGAGCTGGCCTCGAGGTGCTATAGTGCCTGGTATGGTCGAATAGTGCTGCACTGGTGCCCTTTTGCCCATGCTTGTGGTGAAAACGTGACTTGACCTTTACACCGGGTCACTGTGGTACATACCGTGCACTAGTGGACATGACCGGAGTAGGTGAAGACATTAAATGGGTGGTATGGGTTGGTACAGCTGTCTGTGCGGCTCGAGGTGTGGGAGCACGTTCGCCCGAGGCCTGGCTGGGAGGGCTCGGGCGAGACGGAGATACCGGTTCGCCCGAGGCCTGGCTGGGAGGGCTCGGGCGAGACGGAGACAGAGCGGTTCGCCCGAGGCCTGGCTGGGAGGGCTCGGGCGAGACGGAGATAGAGCGCTCGCGCTCGCCCGAGGCCTGGCTCAGCGGGCTCGGGCGAGGCGGAGAAAGAGCATTCGCCCGAGGCCTGGCTGGGAGGGCTCGGGCGAGTCGGAGTTTTGGGCGTTTGGGTGTTTGCGTTGATTGGGGGTACCCTTTTTTGTACCACCGACAGTAGCCCCCGAGCCCTTGTTCGAGTGCTTGCATTCGAGCAGGGGCTTCAGATTGGGATCTCGATGGATAGCTGACCGGTCTCGAGGATTTTGTCGATTCGATTCCGTGGGTGTCGTGCGAGCGACACCCGCGGGTGTAGCCCCCGAGGCCACGGGGGAGTGGTTAGAACTCCCTCGTGGGCTTTCCGAAGAATCCTCCGTCGTTTGGGAGCCTTCTGCCCAGTGGGTGCGCCTTTTTGGGCGGATATCGTCAGAGAGCGGAGATCGCGGCGCCGTGTGTTCCTGTCAACAGGCTCGAAATGCAGTTTTGGTAATAAAATTTAAACGTTCGAAGCAACCTTTCCTTTGTCGTGGGGGACTCCGTCCGAGGCTTGGCTCGGAGGGCTCGGACGAGATGGAGAACAAGCGTTCGTCCTGGGCCTGGTCTCGAGGGCTCGGGTGATAAGGAGGTCGAGCGTTCCCCCGAGGCCTGAAAATCCCACGTTCAGACAAAGAAAGAGATTAGTCGTAACTGTCCGAGTTTTTAGACCCTCTTTCGTCGAGGGGTGCCAGGCTGAACCGACTGGCCGGCTCCTCGAGCTGTCCGGCATGCCGATTGCCCTGGCTTGTCTTCCCGCGAGTCCTTTCGATCGGATGCGAGGGGGGATGCCTCGTACTACCCCGAGTGGGCGAGTATCGAGGTTCCCGGTGAGCTGGTAACGGGGAATCCAAGTGAGAGCTCGTGCCCCGTTCGTTAGGGGTCGACTGGCCCGGAGGCGGTCTCATAAAGCATGGGTGCTCAGTCTGCAGGAGTGCCGGGCCCATTCGATAGGACCCGGTGGCTCGATGCCTCCCTCCGAGGGGATCTCACTGCATGTCGAGCTCCCCGCCTTGGATACACGTGGGGGGCCTCGAGGGCTTGGCCCTCGAGTGATGCCTCGAGTGGCGCCCCTTGGTGTCCCTGACTCGGGTGCTCAAAGCCGGCTGTCGAACCCTTTTCGAGGGCCAGCCTTCGCTACTTCGAGACTTAGGGCCGGGGCCCGTTTTACCTTTGTGAAGAAGCCTCCGTCGTCTGGAATTCTTCTGCCCGTTGGGCGCGCCTTTTTAGGCGGATATCGTCAGGGGAGCGCGCGGACGCGAAGCCGGAGCGACGGTCGTGGCGGGCCCGGGTAGTGGAGCGAATGGAGAGGTAACGCGTGTGACCTGCACCCGGCTCGAGACGCGGTTAGGTAGGCGCATTGAATGCATTCTGTTACCTTTTTACGTCGTGGGAGATCCCGTCCCCTTGGATTTCTCCCTATAAATATCGAAAAGAGGGGAAAGAGAACCCTTTACTTTGCCTTTGCCTTCGCCGCCGCCGCTGCCTTAACGCGCCCTCTCCTTCGAGCTGCCGCCGCCGCCCGTCCGCTGCTCGGATCCGTGCCGCGCCACCGTCATGGCCGCCCAGACACAGATATCGCCGGCCGAGGACTGGAGCCCGTCGAAGGTGTCGCAGAGCGAGATGGACTCGCTGGTGGCCCAGGGGCTCTTGCGCCCCAATCCGGAGGAGGGGCCCGCATGGTGGGTTATCCCGTCGGCGGAGCACCGGGAGCCGCACCCGCCGGAGGGGTATGTGGTGAGCTTCACGCGCTACCACCGCATGGGGCTCGGCGTCCCTCCGAGCCGCTTCCTGCGAGGGTTGACCCACCATTTCGAGGTGGAGCTTCAACACTTCTCCCCCAACTCCATCTCGCACGCCGCCATATTCGCCGCGGTGTGCGAGGGGTACCTGAAGATGGAGCCGCACTGGGAGATGTTCGTCCATCTCTTCCGGGGCGAGCTCTTCATCAAGTCCCTGAAGCCCAGCGGGAGGCGGCTCGTGCGTATGGGCTCCCTTGCCATTACTGCGAGGGCGGGGACCTCGTCGGCCAATGTCCCCCGCGAGTATCTACGGTACAAGCTTTCCTCCAACCAGGCCGGGTGGGACGACCATTGGTTCTACCTTCGGAACGAAGGTGGCCTCCTCCCGCAGTACACCGGCCGGGTCCTCACTCAACGCCCGGAGAAGTGGACCTGGGGTGTTGCGGCGGACAGGCAACGCCACCTGGTCCCGTTGATGGAGATGATGAAGACGCTGGTGGATGAGAAGAAGCTGACCGTGCAAGCGGTCATTTGGGCGTTCCACCAGCGAAGAGTCCTTCCGCTGGCGGACCGCCCCCTTCTTATGCACGAGATGGGCCCGCAGGCTCAGCTCGAGGCGCTCAACCGCTCGAGGATGGCCGAAGAGAGGCTGTCCCGGAACGAGGGCGTCTCCCGGGTGTCGATTACGATCCAGGGGACGTTCACCCCTGAACTCTCCCACCTGGTTGCGATGGCGCCCGACGAGGGGTGTCTCGACTTGGTAAGCTTCCCTCGAGTCGAGCTATCTCGAACCTCCTCCCCCTTCTTCCTCCTTCGATCCGTTTGCATCCGTATTGTGGTTTGTCTCCTCATGCTTCTCCTTTCTTCAGGGGGCATTTACTTGTCGCGCGTCGAGGCCTCCGGTGAGGGAAGACGCCGCGGATGCTCAGGTGAGGCGCCTCTCTGCTCAAAAGGACAAGGAGAGCAAGGATGCAAAAAAGAAGAAAGAGAAAGATAAAAACTTGCGTCGCTTAGCTCGGGAGCAGAGACTGGCGAGGGCCCGTCGCAACCGTCAGCTAGGGGACGGGTCCCCCGAGCTGAGCTCCTCGAGCTCGGAGGAGGAGAGTAGTGACGAGGAGGGGGACGACGACGAGGGGATGGATGCGCGCTTGACGCGCGCGGGGCTCTTCGATGGCAGGGCTGACCGCTCCTCTGTGCAGGAGGGTACACTGGAGGTCCCTCCGACAAAAGGGGCACGCGGGACGCAGCCGCGGAAGGCGGCGCCGGTCCCTGCCTCGTCGGGGGCCCGAGGTCCGTCGAGCTCCGCGCCGGACGTGCTCCCAATCGCAAGGAAGCCCCGGACCCGGAGTGCCTCCGCCACTGCGCCAACGGAGGCCGCCCCCGCGTCAGCCCAGACGGGGGGTCTCGAGAGGGGGCGGGCCTCGAGAGGCGGCCGACAGGTCGAGAAGGGTTCGGGGCCCGACCCCCCGAGCCGTCAAGGGCGCCGTCGAGCCCGCGGAGGAGTGGGCGCCAAGAAGGGGCGCGAGTCGAGCCCGTGCCATCATGAGCGTCGGGGAGGAGCCCGAGCCCGAGAGCATCTCGTGACCAGGGGCGCGAGCGTCCCCGGAGTTCATCGCCGCACCGCCACCGGGACGCGGAGGCGGACGCGGGAGGGCGCGACCACCAGCGCGGGCGCCGGAGCAGGTCCCGGAGCCCGCGTCGGAGCGAGCGCCATGATATCAGCACGAGGGTGGTGCGGTCGCCCTCCCGTGATGTGGGGCGGAAGGAGGGCTCCCTCGAGGTCGAGCCATGGGAGGCGTCGGGAGCCCTCCCCCCATCCCAGCCCTGCGGAGACGGCCCAGGCACAGGGCTCGAGCCATGGGGCAGGCTCGAAGCCCCCGAGTGGGTCCGGTGATTCCGGGAAGAAGCCCAGCCGCCGCTTTGGGTGAGTAGTATTCTTGGACCTCGTCGGTAGTGAGGCTTTACCTTTTTACTTTTTGATGACATATGCTATCTCTGTTTTCTCAGGGGAAGCGCTCCTATCAGGAGGTGGACCTTGCCTCGTCCAAGAGGGCCAAGTCCTCGGGCCCCGTCGAGGCACAGGCATCTCGAGGTATGGCTCCTTCCTCCGCTAGAGAAGCCGCTTGGTTGGAGAAGGCTCGAGCTGCCATGGCTCGAGGGGGCCGACTGGTCGTCGCGAATTTTGGTGAGGCCGTCGCCATCGACCACAGGGGTCGAGGCATCCTTCTTGATTCTGACATCGCTGTTATCTCATACTGCAGGGGCCTCTGCTCACGGAATCGAGCCAGCCTCCACCGCGTCGACTGAGGCGCTGCATCCTCCCCCTCCTTCTCCGGCGTCGGCGCAACTGGGAGCGGCACTCTTCCCCCTACCACGACGTCTGTTTCGGGGGAAGTGCCCGGGGCGAGCACGACCCGCCGGTGTCCGGGGCTGAGGAGACCGCGCCCCTCGAGGCTCCGAGCAACGCGAGCCGGGCTGCGGAGGAGGGAAAGGGGGGAGGGGTGTCGGCGGAGAAGGAGCCGACGGTGGAGGACCTTCTGAATGAGCTGGAGCGGGGGCCGCCCCTCGCCGCGGGCTCGATGACGGTGGAAGCGTCATTCGAGCCTTCGCTCCCACGCGAGGCAGTGGCGCCGCCTCGGGAGGCGGCGGAGCAACAGGAGGCGCCAGCGGAGGGACGGAGGGAGTCGGGTCAGCTCGAGGCGGAGGAGGATCTGCCCGACATCGAGCTCGACCGGCCGATATGGCCGTTTCCCGTCCCACTGAGCCCGCCTCTCGCCGTGGTCCCCATCGAGCAGCCGGCCCAGCGGGGGCCCCGCGTGAGGTGCGGTCCATCTTCCGGGAGGTGGCCGCGCTCATGGCGGAGGCGGAGCGGTCCTGCTCTGAGGAGGCGGACCGGTCCGCTCAGGTGTCTGATGCCCTCAAGCGGGCCGAGGCGGAGCTTCGAGATCTCCGCGCGGAGCTGAGCCGGAACGCCCAGATGGCGAGCCGGCTTAACGAGGCGGAGGCGAAGGTCCGGGTGGCTCGAGGCGAGGTCGCCCGATCCAGGGAGGAGGCCGCCGCTGCTCTCGAAGCGTCGAGGAAGGAGGCCGCGGACGCCCGAAGCGAGGCCACCTCCGCCCGTGCTGAAGCCGAGGCGGCGAAGCAGGAGGCTGCTGACGCCCGTGGCGAGGCCGCCGCCGCCCGAACCGCAGCGGAGGCGGCGAGGAAAGAGGCTGAAGACGCCGTGAGTGGCGCCGACACCGCCCGAGCTGCCGAGGGGGCGGCGCGGCAGGAGGTGATCCGAAGGATCTGGCCCTGGTGGAGGCGGGCCGGCTGATCGAGGACCTTAGGTCCGAGAAGCTCCTCATGCTGGCCGAGAAGCGCAGGCTGGAGCAGCGTGCTGAGGGCCTGACCACGACCTCGCTGTACTGGGGCAACACTGCGACGGTGAGGCTTATACCTTGTTTTTGTTTGGGTTTCGAAGTTTTTTTGTTATGCCGTCGTCTCACTCTTCCTTGTTTATCGCGCAGGGGTCGAGAAGACGGTCGAGGAGCTCCGTGAGACGAACCAGGCTCTCTTGGACCAACTCCAAGACGAGACGATGGTGGCGGAGCGGGCTCGCACCTCCCTCGACCGGCTCGTCCCTATGTGGGGTGCTCCTGCGGTAGCTGCGGCAGAAGGCTCGATGGCTCGAGGCGACGCCTTGGTCGACGCCTTATGCTTCTTCGACGTAGCCGCTCGGGACCGCGTCCGGCAGGCTCTCCATCATGGTGTCAAGCAGACACTCGCGGTTGTTCGTTCCGGTTTCCGCTTCCCGGTCCATGTTGTCGCAAATGGCTTCATCGAGATCGAGGGAAGGATGAGGAATGGAACAACCGCCGAGTTGACAAAATTTTGGAGAAGATGGAGAGGCCGGGGGCGTCGCTTGCGAAGATCTTCGAGGAGGACGTGATGCCTCCTGACGCCAGCAGCGGCGTCGGGAGCCCTCCTCCCTCGAGCTCGGGCGTCGAGGTCGAGCCTGCTCCCGCGGACCTTGGAGAGGAGTACCGCACCGACGAGGATTGAGGCCTGCGTGGCAAATTTGGGCGTCGAGGCCCTTGTAAGAATTTTGTGAGATAAATGAGGATAGGTCGAGATCCGAATGTATATGAGTTTTGTTTATGGAAGAGTTGTTTTCTTTTCAAATGCGTTTGACCACTTCTCTTTGTCGCAAGCTCGAGTTTTTGCTAACTTAGTCTGTGCTCCTTTGATACGTCGCGAGCCCCTCGGGGGGAGGCGCCGGTAAGTTACCGTAGCCCGGGGGCGTAGGTGGCCGTCTACGTCGACGCCTCCCGACCCTTGGTGGCTCGAGGTATTTTAGGATTTAGACGTTGCTAGTTCACTCGAGGCACGGGTCGAGACAAGGGTCAAAACTTTTGAAAAGAAAAACACTCATTTTTTCCGGAGTCTGGGGGAGGGCCCCCCGTCAGCCCCCGAGGGAGGCTTGACCCTGAGCAGAGCAGGGTCGAGGCTACCTTAAGATACGAAGCAATATAAACGATAATGTACAGTTTGTTCATTCGTTTTGACATGTTTGTACAAAGTGATAAAATGAACAAGGCCTCGAGGCCTTTAAGGGTAGAAGCGACGTAGCTGAGAGATGTTCCACGCGTTTGCCAGGATCCTGCCTTGGTCGTCGTAGAGCTTGTACGTGCCTGGCTTGAGCACTTCGGCCACGGTGTATGGGCCTTCCCACGGAGGGGTGAGTTTATGGCGCCCTCGATTATCTTGCAGCCGTCGAAGCACGAGGTCCCCACCGCCAGGTCCCTTTTGCGCACGTGCCTGTCGTGGTAGCATCGAAGTGTTGCTGGTAGCGTGCAGAGTTGATGAGCGCGCAGGTCTCGGGCCTCCTCGAGCTGGTCCTTGGCGTTGGCGAGCCTTTCGTCACTGGTTTGCTCGTTGTAGGCTCGAAGTCGAGGTGAGCCGTACTCGAGGTCCGTAGGTAAGACGGCCTCGGCGCCGTAGGTTAGGAAAACGGAGTGAACCGGTGGCTCGACTCGGCGTAGTCCTGAGACCCCACAGCACCGAAGGGAGCTCCGTAGCCCACCCCTTTCCGAAGTCTTTGAGGGTCTTGAACAGCCTTGGCTTTAGCCCATGGAGTATCATGCCGTTGGCACGCTCGACCTGCCCATTGCATTGGGGGTAGGCGACCGAGGGCCAGGTTACGCGAATGTTGTTGTCATCGCAGAAGTTGGTGAACTTTTTGCCGGTAAATTGGGTGCCGTTGTCGGTGATGATGACATTAGGCACCCCAAACCGGTACATGATGTTAGCGATGAACTCGACAGCCCTCTCGGAGGTGGGGTCTCCTATCGGTTTAGCCTCGATCCACTTGGTGAACTTGTCGACGGCCACGAGCATGTGTGTGTACCTCCACTTGTCCTTCTGAGGGGACCTACGAGGTCGAGCCCCCAAACGGCAAATGGCCAAGTGATTGGGATCATCTGCAGGGCGTGTGCGGGCTGGTGCGTTTGCTTGGCGTAAAATTGACACCCATGACATGCTTGGACCAAACGCTTGGCATCCCCGATGGCGGTCGGCCAATAGAAGCCTTGTCGGAAGGCGTTGCCAACCAGGGTCCTTGGCGCTGCGTGGTGGCCGCAAGCCCCCGAGTGCATATCGTCGAGGAGCTTGCGCCCTTCCTCGAGTGGGATGCAGCGTTGAAGGATTCCTGTTGGACTTCGTCGGTATAGCTCCCGTTCGTCGCCGTAGATGACGTAGGTCTTGGCCCTCCGGGCAATGCGTCGGGCCTCCGTCTTGTCTTCTGGTAGTTCGCCTTGTGTCAGGTAGTCGAGGTAGGGCGTCCGCCAGTCAAGGGGCCGTGACGACGGGGGCGTGTGTGTCGACCTGCATCGCTTCTGCGGACGTCGAGGGGTCCTTCTCGAGGGGTGCCGTCGAATCTCGAGCCCCCGTGCCTTGCTCGAGGGGTGGCGTCGAGGTCCCAGCCCCTGGGTCGATCTCGACGGATGGCTCGAAGACGTCCCTCGAGAAGACGTCTGGCGGTACCGTGCTGCGCGTGGACGCCAATTTTGCCAGCTCGTCTGCGGCTTCGTTGTACTTCCGAGCTACGTGGTTGAGCTCGAGGCCGTAAAACTTGTCTTCTAGCTTGCGCACCTCCCCGCAGTACGCCTCCATCTTGGGGTCGACGCAGCTTGAGGCTTCATGACCTGGTTGACGACGAGCTGCGAGTCTCCTCGGGCGTCGAGGCGTCGAACCCCGAGCTCGAGGGCGATGCGCAGCCCATTGACGAGGGCCTCGTACTCGGCGACGTTGTTGGAGGCGGGGAAGTGCAAGCGTAGCAGGTAGCGCATGTGTACTCCGAGGGGTGAGATGAAGAGCAGGCCTGCTCCTGCCCCCGTCTTCATGAGAGATCCATCGAAGTACATGGTCCAGAGCTCGGCTTGAATCTGCGCCGGCGGGAGCTGAGTGTCGGTCCACTCAGCAACGAAATCGGCCAGCGCCTGAGACTTGATGGCCTTTCGCGGTGCATAGGTGATGGTTTCCCCCATTAGCTCGGCGGACCACTTGGCGATGCGCCCCGTGGCCTCCCGATTGTTGACGATCTCTCCGAGGGGGAAGGACGACACCACCGTCACGGGATGAGCTAAGAAGTAGTGCTGGAGCTTGCGCCTTGTGACGATGATGCCGTAGAGTAGCTTTTGGATGTGCGGGTACCGGACCTTGGCCTCGGAGAGTACCTCACTGGTGAAGTATACCGGTCGCTGGACCGGCAATGTATGGCCCTCCTCGTGCCTCTCGACGGCTATGACCGCGCTAACCACCTGAGTGGTTGCAGCCACATAGAGGAGGAGGGCTCGGGGGAATCGTCACCTTCGGCTGGTCGCGGGGGCACGAGAATTGGCGCAGAAGTCAGCATCCCCTTTAACTTGGTTAAGGCCTCCTCTGCTTCGGCGGTCCACGCAAAGAGTCGCGGTTGACGCGCGCGGGGTGGACGATCTCCAGGCTGGCCATGGCCTGCAGCAGCGTGCCCGGCCGCTGCTCCCGGTCCGCCATTGCCTGGTCCTGATGGCGCCCGTCGCGGCGGTGGGCGTGCACAGCCGCTGAGCGGTCGAGGCCGACCGGGAGCCGCTGGCGCCAAGCGCGGCGCGACCCGCGCGGGAGGAGGCCGAATGGCGTCGACGGTGCTCGGCCCGGAGGCCTCTGGCCCGGTTCCTGGTCCGTGCGCATGATGAATGCGAAGTCACTCGGCGGGGCGCGGGTGCGCCCTGGAGGTTTCCGGCCGTACGCCGGGCTGGTTTCCCCTTGGGGACCCTGCACCGGCTACGGGGCCGCAGGAGTTTGCCGGGGTACCGCCTGCGCCGGCGGCGATGACGGTGACGACGACGCCGCTCGCGATGTGGCGACGCGTGGTGGTGCGGATGACGCGCCGCGCCTCCCGCGCGGGGTGGCGTGACGCGCTCTCCGCTCAGGCCCTCCGTGGAGAGCAGAGTGAGCTCGTTGCCGTTGCCTGTGGCCAGGAACTCGAGGCTCCCGAACCAGACGATGGCACCAGCCGAAAACGGAAGAGGGGATGAAGCCATCCAAGAATCAACGAGAAAAACGGCTCGGACACGCGAACTCCCCTACCTGGCGCGCCAACTGTCGGTGTTTCGTACCCGGGGGTATCACACCAACGAGTAATATGATCGCGTGCTTCTCTTCCTGGATGGTGATGCAAAGGGACACAAGGATTTATCCTGGTTCGGGCAAAGAAGGCCCTACGTCCAGCGGGGGGAGGTGTTCTTGTATTATTTGCACCTAAGTGCTTGTACAGGGAGAATACAAGCTCAGTGAGCGTGGACCGGGGTCCGGACTCGTGTTTGTGCGTGGACTCGTGTGTTGTTCTGTTCGTCCTCCCGAATGAGGGCCCTAGCGTCCTTTTTATAGAGCAAGGGGAGGCCAGGATTACAAAAAGTACTACAGGTGTCGGGGCGCATGGTGCCCCATACGGAGAAGGGTAGAAGTCCTGTCTTGTCGGGGCCACTGGAGCCGATGTGATCGTCGCTGTTGAGGCGTCCTTGAGTCGTGGCTTCCCTCCCGGGCGCGGACGTGGGGGCGCGACAAAGCGGGAGCCGTACAGCACCCATCCCGGATTGTACAGTACGCGGTGAGGTCCCTCCGGGTCTTGGGGTACCTGTCCTCCAAGAGTATGAAAGTGGTTAGGGCTCGAAGGGCGCGAAGCCGGCCTCGAGGTGTTACACGCGTATGGCTCGAGGGGGCGCGGAGCCGGCCTCGAGGTGTTTACAGTGCAGGGCTCGAGGGGCGCGAAGCCGACCTCGAGGTGTTCAGTGCATGGCTCGAGGGGCGCGGAGCCGGCCTCGAGGTGTTTACAGTGTATGGCTCGAGGGGCGCGAGCTGGCCTTGAGGTGCTATAGTGCCTGGTATGGTCGATAGTGCTGCACTGGTGCCCTTTTGGCCCATGCTTGTGGTGAAAACGTGACTTGACCTTTACACCGGGTCACTGTGGTACATACCGTGCACTAGTGGACATGACCGGAGTAGGTGAAGACATTAATGGGTGGTATGGTTGGTACGGTGGTGGCAGTGGTGTGTGCTGGTGGGGGTGTGTGGGGCCGTCGTTCGGCCGAGGGCCTGGCTGGCTGGGGGGCTTCGGGCGAGACGGAGATACCGGTTCGCCCGAGGCCTGGCTGGGAGGGCTCGGGCGAGACGGAACAGAGCGGTTCGCCCGAGGCCTGGCTGGAGGGCCGGGCGAGACGGAGATAGAGCGCTCGGCCTCGCCCGAGGCCTGGCTCAGCGGGCTTCGGGCGAGGCGGAGAAAGAGCATTCGCCCGAGGCTGGCTGGGAGGGCTCGGGCGAGTCGGAGTTTTGGCGTTTGGGTGTTTGCGTTGATTGGGGGTACCCCTTTTTTGTACCACCGACACATAGTTAGACGATTCGATGATCGCCTGGACCTCGAGTCCCACACACACCGACCGATCAAGAGTGTGCAAAAGCTTCAAAGCCCTCTCATGATCGTCAAAGGCAACAACTCCTTGTCGCTCTCATCTTGTTGACAATGACTGAAAGCGAGCGAATAAACTCTCTATGCTCTCGCCAGGCATGTGTCGAAAGTTTATGGTACTCCCGCTTGTGCGACTCGTAGAGACGGGATTTGACTTGAGAGGTTCCCTCATGAAAACGCTGAGGGTCGCCCAAATCTACGAGCCGTGGGGAGGTGAGAAACGCGATCAAACTCGGACATGCTCAAACGGAGAAAGAGCGTTACGCGCTCGGCTATTGACATCGTGCTCATCCATCTGAAGCTGAGTACACGAGCAGCCAAGACGACGTAATCGTCCCTGTTGCAAATCTCCCAAACAGAGAGCCCATGCTCTGAAGATAGGCCGACATGCGTATCTTCCAATACGCATAGTTCATCCCATCAAAGAACGGCGTTTGCCCACGCTGCGATCCATGTCGCCTTCTGTGGATCTGGAACCGGCTAAGGTGGAAGATCCTTAACCTGCTCTGATACCAATTGAAGGACCGAGAAGCACAGCAAGGCGACCAGAGGGGGGGGGGTGAATGGGAGCCAACAAAATTTCTCTCGAAGCTTTGGCCAAAAGTCCCAAAATCAACCCTAGAAAGCTACGACCGAAACCGTGATGCCCACGACCCTTGGAAGAGGGTGGATGATCCCTAGGATCACAGCGAGGCACCACAAGCGATAGCAAACCAAACACCAAAGTACCGGCACAAGTTCGATCCTCAAAAACCAAGTCTCGAACGTAGATAGACGGCTACGTTGAGAAATCCCCAAATACCGATGCTAACAAGTAGCAAAGATACCTAAAGAGGTTTCTTGGTCAACTCCAAGGCCAAACAAGAAGTCCGAAAACCAAGCGAAGAAGCCAGGAGAGCAAACGCACTAAAACGCAACAAGCAGACGAATCCCGGACTGTCCGCCGGTACGGTCGGTCCCGGACTGTCCGGGCTTACTGCGGACTGTCCGCCACAGAAGCTCGGACTGTCCGCCGGCCAAATGGACAAAACAGCAAGGTTGCTGAACGTCCCTGGTCGACTCCCGGACTGTCCGCGAAATTCAACTGCGGACTGTCCGCCGTTCAAAAATTGCCAAGGCAGCCGAGGAACGCAGCCACTGATCTGGCTCACCCCCCGATGCCCGGACTGTCCGCGGTACCAGGCGCGGACTGTCCGCGACCTTGCAGAGAGGGCGATTTTGGTCGCCCTTCTCCCAAAACTTCTCCAAATCGAATCAACTCACAATCCCACGATCCCAAACTTGGAGAGGATGATCACGAGGTAGTTAGGAGACTATCCACAAGAAATCATCCGCTCAAATCGATTCAATCACCGGGAAATCGAAAGGGGAGGAGTATGAACGAAAAGCGCCACGAACACGAAATCAACCCGATCTACTTGTTCGTGAGGAGTTAGATAAATTCCTTCGGTAGAAATGATCTGCTCACTATAAAGAATAAGTTGATTCAAACGGATTTCGCAAAGACGCAGTAGAGAGGAAGATCGAGTGACGCGAAAATCGCGGAGAAACGAAGAACGCGAAGAACACGAGCAAAACGCGAATCAACACATCGATCTGCAACCGTGTGGCTACCACACGCTACAACAGTGAGGTTACGTCTCCTCACTTCCTCAAAATCTCTAGTACACAGAGGTATGGTTCTCTGCGGATCTCAGCTAGCTACAGCAGGGGATTGGGAGAGCAAGAAACCGTAAGTGCAAGAGCAAATGACTGAGATGGAGGGGAGGTGGGTGTCTCCCCCTACTTATCCTATTCTAAACTATTCCTAATTCCCACTCTATCCTTAACTACTTACAGAGCGAACCAGCTAAACCATAAGGTTATTCTGGACCAACTCGATGGTAGGTGGATCCGACGGCCACGCCCGCACAACTCGTAGCGTTGCTTCGACGCAACCTCCCGATTGCCGCCACGTGCCGCCACCCCGCTCTGCGTCCTTTTTCCCGGACGTCGCACCCCCGGTTTTGAGGCCCAAATCGGGAAACCAGCCTTCACGACCAACCCCCCCCTGTTTTGAGGCCCAAACCGGGAAACCAGCCCACGTAGCCTGAGTTTTGTGGCCCAAACTCAGCAAAACCCGCAACACCCAGGTTTTTGAGGCCCAAACCTGGAAACCGTCCTCAGCCCGAGTTTTGTGGCCAAACTCGAAACCATCAGCGCCCAGGTTTTGAGGCCCAAACCTGGAAACCGTCCACCCGATGGTTTTTCTCTGGCTCTACCACCAAACCGAAGCTGTAGAGGGGATGCACCGCCCGTGCACCCCGTCCACCGACACGTGTCCCCAGGTCCTCGGCCCGAGCACCATCATGTCCCGCAAGTCTTTGCTCGTCGCTGTCCCAGGCTGCCAGCCACCACAGCTGATCCTCAGGCCACCGGTCCCTCAGTCCAAGCCTCACGTCCGCCCTTCACCACCGCTCCCGATCCGTCGGCACGGCACGTCTCTACTTGACCTTCACCTTGCCCTCGATCACTGTCTCTGTGCTCAACACCTGCACAACACAAGCCAAAGACCCTGCGCATTATCTCAGTTGACAATCACTCATCACTCAGAGACTCGGCATACACCCATGTATCCGCAGTGCAGGCTGTTTTCATCCTTAAGGTAAACCCCAGTGAATGTCGTGTAAATTTATAAGAGATAATGATAGATTGTAGAAATAGGAGGAGGAAGGGAATCAAAAGGATAAAATTGCAGAAATTCTATATATATTTCTTCTCTTGAGCTTATGTCTCCTAGAGTCACTGAAGTGTTAGTGGATCTCCCGGTAGACCTTCAGTTTTAAATTTTTTGTTTGTGGGTTGCTTGCAAATTTCTCTAATAAGCATGAAACTGTTTGTGTATTGGAAATTATCACGTATCATAGAGAATTGGGAAGTGATAGCAACTTGTTGTGAAGAGATAATTTCTCACTTGTTTGTGATCTATTTTTGGATGGCTTGAAATTTGGTTGCTTTTTCATATGTCTCTTCCAATGATATTATTTAAGAATAAATATAAAAGTATTTTGTACAATTATTTATCTATAATAAGTAATAGGAGAGGATCATCAATAAATTTTTAATAATCTTTCTAACTTTCTAATATATGCATATGCAGGTAATGAGAAAGAGCAAATAAGGGTTCAAAATGATAATATCAACAAAACCCTTGTGCGAAGTTATCGGCTAAGTTGACGTTTTCAAATAGAGAGAACATGTATATTTTTTAAATTTTAAAAAACATATTAAATTTTAGAGGCTTGATTTTATCAAATTTAATCTTAGATTAAGTAAAACTGGTAAAAGTAGGCCTTTTAGTTATTTGATTTATTTGGTTATATGTTGTCGTAGCGTACTAGTGGAAGCTCATAAAGCATCTTGATCAACCCGAGACATCACAACACTTTGTTGTCAATTCACAAACAAAACAAAACAAAACAAAACGAAAAGATTATGATCCCCTGAAAGTAAGAAGGTATATTCCATTTCACCAGAGGATCATACCTATGATTTTTCTTCAGGGTTACTGGTCAACGAGAACAAAAGATAGGTTCGTATATAAATGATTCTATATAGATGTAATGGTAGTACTGTATGCATGTGACACATTGCCAATTCCACCACTCACTATATACGGCGCATATCTGTGTAACTCCAAGTTGCGCAGGCACCATACCCAGAGCCAGAGGAGAGGAAAAAAACGTACAAATGCGCGGGCAGAAGCTTGGAGCCACAGCCACATACGTACTAGGCAAATACTCCATAAAAGCATTGGCCTCTCCATAAAAGCATTGGCCTCTCCGCGGCTGTGTAAAGCCGCCGGACGTCGCTTCGAAACCGTTCTGCTCCCGTCATCATCATCAGCTATATAATACGGAGTACATGTCGTCGCTGCCACTTTAAAAACAAATTCACTTGCGGTTGGGAATCCATCCGCTGCCGCCAGTGGAGTAAACCTTAGATGCAAATGTCAATGTTTCTACTTCTAGCGGTGGCTGACACAAGCAGCCGTCGTAATAACGTCATTCCAATTTACAAAATGGTTATTTCTTTGGGTGGTTGCTTTGATCATCAACCACCTATGAAAAATTAATACGGTTGGCTTACACACACACAACCAGATTATATAGAATAAAAGGTCACGTGCAAAATGGTTGACGAGGTTATGCAGGAGCAGTGGGGGAGCGGAGGGCGCACAACCTCACCGGAGGAAGCCCATGGTGGCTTGGTCACGAGCGACCGTAGCAGGGAAGGCGACACGTGGTCTAGATGCTAATAAAAATGAATGATGACCCGGGTGAGATTGAATTGAACATAAAAAGACTGATCTAATAATTAAGCAAAGCAGCATAGATTGGGTGCGCATTGACCAGACGAAGTTCTGCAGCATAATTAACCATCTCCATCAGTACCATCGGCGGCGGCGGCGGCATTGACCAGACGAAGTCCTGCAGCGATGGTGGTGCGCGCACCCTTGGCTTGCCCCACCCTACCCTACCCTGCCCTGACTTGCCTTGCCAGGAGCTTGAGGATGGTGGACGAAGTGGATTCATTTTGGCAGAGATTGGAGAAGGATTGGGACCGGATGCAGCAAGGATTTGAAATTTAGGGATTGGGTGTTGGGTATTTGAGGCCAGGGGAGCGCGGGGGGATTTTCAGGCGGCGGCGGGAGGAGAGTGCGAGCTCGCGGGAGGGGAGGGAGAGCGCGTGCGAGCCCATCGCGGCGGCGGTGCCGCAACAGATCAGCCATGAATGCTATGGAAACGATATGGGTCTCCCCAATGGCGTTTTGGTGGTTTGTACCTACGTCGGGGCTTGCGTCGACCTGGTTCCGTCCGCAAGAAATCGTTTCGTTGTTGTGTGCTCTCTCTTCTTCAATTCATGCGCCACATCATCAAAAAGCTGAGCTGTCAACCTTATTAATAGACATAGAAACTACTATAAATGCCCCATTGAGACTGCCCTTATGACGTGGAATCATTTATGGTAGGAAAGACCAGCTAATAATTAAGCATCCATCAGTAGTTCCACACATCACTACTATAGAATTTATTTATTTTATCAAATTCCACATATTTTATAAACGGTTCACTTAGTGTATGTTGGTTGGGAGGCCGAAGGAGATGGGATGGGGTGATCCCTTTTTAATAGTGTTTGGTTCTGGAATAATTGGGACAGTGTCTATGCTATTTGTGGAATATGTATGAAATATTTCTTAATATTGAGGATGTCCCATCCCTAAAAAGGGGACAATGAGGGACGACGGACGACCCTCTTCTTCCTGCCCACGTGGCCAAGCCATGGCAAATGGCAGTGGCGACAGATTGAGGGGCTATTTGCTTCTCCGCCATAACTCACCACGCCTAAAGTTCAGTGGCCACAAAACAAAAGGCTGATGCTTGGTTGTTCGCCTCGTGATGCGTCCGTGTAACACCCCAGAGCTTAATTAACTAAAATTAAATAGAATTTAATTAAGAAAAAGGCCAAAATCTTAGATGAAAGAAAATTTCTAACCAGATGTTTGTTGCATTCATGCCGTTGCATAAAATTTTACAAAATCAAACTCAAATTTTATTTTCAAAACTTAGGGAAAAATATTTTGAAACATTTACAAACTGGTTTTAATTTCAAACTGGTTTCAAAGTTTGGATTTGAAAATGAATTTGCAAAAGAGTTTAGAAAAGAAAAGAAAAGGAAAAAAGAAAAGAAAAGGGCACAGGGCTCAATTCCCCTTCTACCTCTCCCATCGGCCCGCCTAGCCTCTCCCTTTTGTTTCTCCTAGGCGGCCCACACCGCGCACGAAGCCCAGTCGCGAGCGCAAGCGTTGCAACGAGCCACACTCGCCACCCCCTCCCTCCCCCACTGTCTCGCTGCACCGTGGGACCAACTCGCCAGCTCTCCCGCTCACACTGACCAGTGGAGCCCGCACGTCAGCTCAATCCCCAGCCTCCCTCCGTTCTTCATGTTGTAGAGCCGCGCCCGCCTCCGATCGATCTGCAAGGGGTGAAGCCAGCTGCCATCCCCTCTCTCCCTTCGCCTACAAAGACTCCACCCACACCACGTTGTGCCCGCTCAACCCCACAACCCTAGCCCTCGCTCTCTTCTCCACCACCGGCGCCGCCATTGCCAAGCGCGGCTCAAGCTCGGGATTCTCCTCAGAGCGGCTGTCACTGCTTCCCCTCTACCCCTTGACGGACGCGCTGAGCCTCAACACGCTCAGGAGGCCTGCTTTTGGAGTACATCTACACCGGGAACGCATCTCCCCTGACCACACCGGAGTACCAGGGCGCCGCCGCAACAACCCTCGCGCCGCCAGCCATCTCTGGGACTCCATCGGCGAGAAGAGGCACATCTTCGGACCCACAGTGAGCTCCTTCCCCGATTCCATCTCCCTCCTATGTCTCTACCGGCCTCTTGGCCGCCTCTAAACTGCGCCCAGGAGGTCACCTATGGCGCCACCGTACACCTCTGTGTAGCCGGCAGCCGCATCCTGTTCCCCTATCGCTCTAGCCAAGTTCGCAGACCCGTGCTCCATGCTCTGGTGCCCTCTGGATAGCCGGCCAAGCCATGTAGCTCACACCCCCTGTACTCCAGCGAGGACCCACCGTGTCTATGGAGGCGCCGCCGTGCCTCGACGCCATACCCACCGGCGCGCACCTCGGCCGTCGGATTTAGACCAAGTGGCCCAGATTAGATCTTCAAAGTGAACCGGTATACGTCGGGTCTACGGTGTCATGGACTCGGCGCACCGCGCCAGCTCGGCCAATCCACCGGCCACGTAGTACACCGCGCGAACCACGGCCTGCCACAAGGCACCACGCCCGTCGCCGAGTCAGCCACTGCGCAGCCGCACCAGCCGGACGTGGCAAATTTGCAAAAGAGCCCTCAAACTTTAATCCAATCAACCCGCCATCCAATCCTCCTATGCACTGAGTCTATGAAAACTTCCATATTAGCCCCTGTTATTCCGAGAAAATGAGGCCCTGTCCATCGCCATTTTCCTTTTCAGTTTTATTTGTTTAAAACCCAAAAATGACTTCAGTTTATTTACAGTTTTGCCATTCAACTTCAAAACCCCATAACTTTTGTGTTTTAACTCTGATTTGACTCATTCAACTTGTGTTAGATTCGTCTCATCGAGCTCTACGTGTTAGATTAGTTTATATTCTGTTTTACTACTGTTGATGTACTGTTATTTATTTATATTTGTTTGGGCCATGTGATGATGTTTGATCCAGCGAGTGCGAGCTATGCGGAACCCCACGATCCAGTCTGTGCCTTCGTCGATCCGATCCAGCCCGAAGGCAACTGTCCTTGAACATCTTGCTCCCGTATTTATTTTACTTTTGGTATTAGAGTAGTTAGATCCTATAGTTGCATGCAGTGTCTAAATTTAAATCCCATGATATGGTTTACTAGCACTTGATTATATTTTCTTTAACACCTGGTTTGGGAATATGGGTAGAAGTCATGCTTAGCCTTGAAGTCATGGTTGGGATGGGTTGGTTACAAATAATAAACATGATTAATGATCTATGGAATATTTTGGGCTGGTAATGTTGTAGTATGGTGAGTAGGTATATCCGGCAGGATAGACCGTGTGTGGGTGTTTTTGTGTCGTGGGACTCGGCAGCTGGATTTGGTTTTTGGTTCTAGGCTTGTGCTAGATTTATCCTGCCTAGATCCCTAGGACCCGGTTCTCGGAGCATGTAACCCGGTTACACAGCACAACCATGAGGTCTGGATGGGTTGGACCTGACTAATTAATTAGTTTCCTTCAAGTTATGTTACACTGGGCTGTTTAGTGGCTCAAGAGAGGTCCCTTGGGGTCGTTGACTTATGGACAAGGGAGAAACCTTAGAGCACGTGTAATACAGGCTTGGAGAGGCTTTGTAAAGGCCTTGTAGTGTGACCCCGCTATGCACCTTGGCAATGTTTAGCGTGATGGGGGACGCATGACTCATGGGTAACGATGTGCAAACTCTGCAGAGTATTAAAACTGATATATCAGCCATGCTCACGGTCACAAGCGGGCTTGGACTTCTTCGTGACTAGTTGGTGGCTTGGTTCTGGTTCGTTAGAGAAGCCTTATGTGGTTATTAGTCTCATATGACATGGGTACATAGGCTTCTTCTACACAAGATACTGCTTAGTACCGGAGTGACTCCCAGGCTCGGGCGCAAACCTGGTGTTATTACGGAAGGTAGCTTTCTATGTCGTGACATATGGAACTAATACACATAGAACTCTTGTAACGGCCTTGTGGGTGGCCTGATGGACTTCAGGTGTGTTTTGCCTGATGGACTTCAGGTGTGGTTGCTTGGTGTGTGTCGGTGTTTCGGACCTGGGGGTCTACACCGGCGAGTAATTTTGCGTGCGCGTGTTCCCTGATCCGGATGGTGATGCAAGAAGTATACAGGCGGTTTATCCTGGTTCGGGCAAGAGAAGGCCCTACGTCCAACGGGGGAAGAGAGATTGTATTATATTGCACTGAAGTGCTTGTACAGGGGCGGATACAAGCTTGAATGAGAGAGAACAGGGTGTATGGAGGAAGGAACTAGGGCTAGGGAACTAACTCTAGAGTTCTAGACTATGCTGGAGAGCTTTAATACTTGAGGGCTTGAGGGCTTGAGTCCACCTGCCCTATTCTAAGCCTCGGCGTCCCCTTTTATAAGCGAAGAGGAGGCACAGGATCACATAGTTCTAGGGCTGCCGTAGGCGATGATGTGAATTATGACGTTGGTGATGACGATGTCGGTCATGTCGGTGCCGCTGTAGCGATATACTTCGTCCTGTGGTGACGTGCTTGGCGATGGCGGTGAAGGACGAAGCCCATGCGCCGTTGTGCGTAGAGCCATCGTATCGGGAGTTGTTGGAGAGCTGAACAGTCCTGGTGGAACCGTGCTCGAGGGTGAGGTCGAGGCCTCCGCGGACGAGTCCGAGGCTGGTGCAGAATGGGTCGAGCTTGGGGTTAAGTGTGGTACGCGGAGACGAGCATGCCTCGAATGGTGCCTTCGAGGAGGTACCGTGCGCGTCGTGGGATGTCAACTCTGCACGACATGCTTGTTTCCCGGGCGTGGGGCGTTCAAGTCTGATTTTACTGGGGTACGGTCAACTGTGGTACTTGTTGTAGCCACGCGGGTCTGACCGAGTGGGTATGATGCATTTAATGCTTCTGGGTCGTACAAGTGGTAGGTACGGGGTAGTCAAGGCTTGCTTCCTTTGTCAGGAAGTCTTGGTGGTTGGGGCTCGACCCCCATCGTGTGGAGGGTCGAGGATGTATGGCGAGGCGTTCGCTCGAGGCCTGGCTCGGAGGGCTCGCACGACACGGAGAACGTTCGTTCGCCCGAGGCCTGGCTTGGAGGGCTCGAGCGAGACGTGCGGATACATGGGTGTATGCCGAGTCTCTGTGTGATGAGTGATTGTCAACGGAGATGATGCGCATGTTCTTTGGCTTGTGTTGTGCAGGTGTCGAGCACGGAGACAGTGATCGATGGCGGTGAAGGTCAAGTTGCGACGTGCCGTGCCGACGGACCGGGCGCGATGAAGGATGGGCGTGCCGTGCGGCGGACGTGCCATGCCGATGTATCGGACGGTGAAGGGCGGACGTGGACTTGGACTGATGGACTGGAGGCCGGAGGATCAGCTGTGGTGGCTGGCAGCCTGCGACAGCGACAAGCGGAGAAGTGCGATCATGTCGGTGGAAGGGGTGCACAGGCGGTGCATCCCCTCTACGACGCCGGTTTGTTGGTAGAGCCCGGGAAAAACCAACGGTGGACGGTTTCCAGGTTTGGGCCTCAAAACCTGGGTGCTGGGTTTCCAGGTTGAGCCACAAAACCTGGGCGTGACGGTTTCCAGGTTGAGCCTCAAAACCTGGGCGTGGGCCAGGTTCCGAGTTTGGGCCTCAAAACTCGGGCGCTGAGGGTTTCCGAGTTTGGGCCACAAACTCGGGCTGGAGGCTGGTTTCCCGGTTTGGGCCACAAAACCGGGGTGCAGAGTGGTGGCGGCACGTGGCGGCGATCTGAAGGTTGCGTGGAGGCGACGCGGAAGACCGTGCGGGCGTGGCCGTCGGATCTACCTACCACCAGCGGGTGGACAGATTAGCCTTAGGGTTTTCCTGGTCCGCTCTGTAATAGAGTAGAGAGGTAGAGTAGGAAATAGACTTAGGCTAGGTTAGTATAAGTAGTCTAGGGGAGACACCCTCCCCCTATCTCAATCTCAGTTAGGGCCTTTCATTCGCTAAGGTTTCCGCTCTCCCTCCCCTCCCCTGCTTTAGCTAGTTGAGATCCGCAGAGAGACTCCACTCTGTGTACTGTTGATTCGAGGAAGTGAGGCCGTATCCTCACCTTGGATCCCATCTCTTGGTGTCATTCGCGTTTTGATTTCATGTTCACCATGTTCTTCGCGGATTGCTTTGTGCCTTGAGTTTTCCCGTCGCTTGATCTTTGTGCTCGGTTCATCTTTTGCAATTCCGTTTGAACCAAGTTGTTCTAGATCGTGAGGCACTTCTTTCCACCGAAGGAATCATCCTCTAACCTCACGGTCTAGGAGATCGATCGATTTTTCGTTTCGGGTCACTTTTTTCCCTTCCCCCCCGAATTCTTCGATTCACCGATTTGGAGTTAGGTTCGAGCCATGATCTCTTAAAGATAGCTCACTAACCTCCTTGTGACTTCACTCACCAAGTTTGATCCCTAGAGGATTTGTTTTGGGTGAGTTCTAGTCGAATCGGTGACGAACAGTGAATTCGCGGGTGACCGGACGCTGCCTCGGGTTGACCGGACGCACGCTCTGAGAGTCCGGTCGTTGAACAGCTCGTCCCGTGGTTCTCTGTAGACCGACCGGACGCTCGGCATTTTGGTGACCGGACTCGCCTCAGTTACTGTTCACTGCGCGTGTTTGATTCTGACCGGACGCAGGTGAACCGACCGGACGCTCTATCTCACAGAGTCCGGTCAGTTCCAGAGAGCTCCGAAAATCGTTTTTGCTCGACCGGACGCGTCCGGTGCTCACCGACCGGACGCAGGCAGAGTCCCGGTCAGTGCTTTTCTGCGCAGTCTCGTGTGTTCTTGTTTGCTTCTGACCGGACGCACTGGTCTCGACCGGACGCTCTGTACTCGTGAGTCCGGTCGCGAACAGTAGGTTCCAGAGCCGATTTTTGTTGACCGGACACGTCCGGTCCCTGCTGACCGGACGCTGGCCAGAGTCCGGTCGATCCAGTTTCGCGCATTTCGTTCGCGGCTCGTTCGTTCGTTGACGGATTTGATTCCGTCTTTTGCGTTGGCTTTCTAGGGTAGTCTAGTGTCCCGCTGTGCTTCTAGGAAGCATCCACCCTACATCTAGGGTCGTGGACATTAGCAAGCTCTAGGTTTTGCTTTTTGGGTTGAGTTTGGGACAGTGGCATCTAGTTTCCGAAAGGAAATTTTGAAGCTCCCATTCACCCCCCCTCTGGTCGCTTTCGGGTAGCTTCTCGGTCCTTCAATTGGTATCGGAGCGGGTTAAGGATCTTCCACCTTAGCCGGTTCCAGATCCACCGAAGGCGACATGGATCGCGGCGTGGGCAAACCGCCGTTTTTCGATGGGACGAACTATGCGTATTGGAAGATACGTATGTCGGCCTATTTGCAGAGCTTGGGCGCTTCGATCTGGGATATTTGCAACTCCCCTGATTACGTGGTCTTGGCTGCTCGTGTGACTCAACAGCAGATCGATGAGCACGATGCCAATAGCCGAGCCCGTAATGCTCTTTTCTCTTGTTTGAGCATGGGTGAGTTTGATCGTTTTTCTCACCTCGCTACGGCTCGGGAGATCTGGACACTCTCATGCGTTTTCATGAGGGCACCTCTCAAGTCAAAACCCGACTCTACGAGTCGTTCAAGCGAGAGTATGAGAACTTTAGACATCAACCTGGCGAGAGCATAGAAAGTTTATTCGCTCGCTTTCAGGTGATTGTCAACAGGATGAGGGCTAACAGAGAGCAGTTGCCATTTGACGATCATGAGCGTGCTTTGAAGCTTTTGCACACTCTTGACCGTTCGGTGTGGGACTCCAAGGTTCAGGCAATCATCGAATCGCCGAACTATGAGACCCTCACCTGCGACGAGCTCTTCAGTAAGCTCAAGTCCAGTGAGATTGATGCTATGGCGAGGGCTTCTTTTGAAAATCCTTCTCGCCCGTCCATGGCTTTGGTTTCCGGCTCTTCCTCTAACCCCTCAGCTGGCTTTGCGCTTTCTTCTCTCTTTTCTGTGACAGAGGACCAGCTGGAGTCTTTGGGAGACGATGAGTTGGCTTTGCTTGCCAACCGGTTCTCGCGGTTCCACAACAACCGCATGAACCGTCGTCGAGGAGGAGGACGCACGGGATGCTACGAGTGCGGCGACCCCGACCACTTCATCGCCACTGCCCCAAGAAGAACAAGCACTTGGGCAAGGGCGAACATGGGCGCAAGCGCGACTCCAAGTACAAGGAGAAGCACGTCTCCCCAAGGCACAAGAACGGGGCGGGCGGCTTCGACAAAGAGTACATCAAGAAGAAGTACTTGGAGAAGCAGCAAGCTGAGCAGCGCGCGTTCTTCGCCACGCTCAGCGACGTCGACGGCTCGGATGACGACTCCGCCAGCTCGAGCGATGACGAGTCCGAGAAGAAGAAGAGGATCGAGGACAAGCTGAACGGCCTCTGCTTCTTCGCCGACGACGATGCTTCTGCACCATGGCGCTCGGAGATGAGGTCGACGGCGAGCCGGAGCGTACCCCTCGGAACGACGACGACGACGACACCTCCCAGGTATCTCTCACCTACGACGAGCTTTCCTCCGAGGTTGAGAAGTTGACTGCTGCCCTCCTTAGCCAAGATAAGTTGCTTAGGCGTGCCGCTAGAGAGCGCAAGGAGTTTAGGCAGAAGTGGGAGGACACGGTGAAGGAGCTTGAGTTCGCTCGGTCCACCGTGGTAGTGTCGGAGGAGACGGAGTGCGAGTCGTGCACCGCGCACATGACTGACCTTCTCACTCTGAGAGGTAAGTATGCTGCGTTGGTTGGAGAGGTGGATGAGCTCCGTGCTAGGCCGCAGCTGTTGGGTGCATGCAAGACTTGTCCTGTCTTGCAATCTGAGTTGGCAGAGAAAATGCCAAGCTTGAGTCTTTAGAGAAGGCCAGCTCAGATAGCACTTGTGTCTCGAGGTGTGCTTTGTGTGAGGGCCTAGAGATGGAGATTGCCAATGTGAAGCATGGCAAGATGCAAACTGAGGAAGAAACACATACCTTCGGTCCATCTTGTCATGGGTCTCCAGTAGTGAGCCGCAGCTCGGGATGATGATCTCCCAATTCAAGCGAGCTGTTGGTGCCCTCTGGTGTAGGTCTTGCTCAGAGTGTTGATCTCTCAGCTTTTGGGAAGATTGGAGAGTCTAGTGGTCTGAACCCATGTGAGAAGCCCAATTCCACCACTACTCCCAAACTTGCCAAGCTTCCACTCAAAGAGCCAGCCAAGCCTATCACCAAAGATGGAGTGGTTGAGGAACCCCCAGAGCTCCTCCCAAGAACCCAGTTTGGGCACCCAAGCCAAACCACCTCAGAAACAAGCTTGATGCTATGCCACCCATTCGTGAGGAGTTGCCACAGAAGGGCAAAGGCAAAGTGAGCCACACCCACAGCCCTGGTCACCAACAACCCCCTTTGCGTGCGGTGAGGTACCAGTGTGATTTTTGTGGGAGAGATGGTCACTTGAGTGAGTTCTGCTTTAGGCGCAAGCGAGAGGCGCGCAGGGCTCGGGAGATGGAGAACCCGGACATGTACCATCCAGCTCATGTGGTGACATGCTCCGAAGGCAAGAGGAGAGCAGCTAGGTCTGGAGTCAGGCTCCCAGGCCTAGGCAGGAGTGAGAGCTCCGAGGAGAGACGCTAGAGTTGAGCCCCAGGCTCCTAGGCGTAGACCTCGTAGAGAGCGTGCCCGACGGGGTCCTGCTTTTGCAGGTAACGGACCCCGTGGCGGAGGCTTAGTTGAGCGCTTTCCCCCACCGCAGTTTGGTATCGCGGTGAGCGCTTCTTCCCTAGCGGACCACGTTTTCCTCAGCGTGGTGATCGCTTCCCTCGTAGACGTACTAGGGGTTTTTTACACTAACCCTTCTTTTGAGCAGCCGGCCCAACACTGGTTTTCCCCTTATTTCACTAACCCCAGTGTTGGACCGTATGCTCACCCTATGTCTTTTTATTGATGTAGGTAAGACGGTTGGAGGACGTTTGGTTGGTGGATTCCGGTTGTTCGAGGCACATGACCGGAAACACCAAGTGGTTCTCCAGCCTTAGCCCGGTCGCCGGAAAGGAGTACATAACCTTCGGCGACAATAGTAAAGGTAAGGTATTGTCTCGTGGGACGGTGCGGGTTAATGAGCACTTTGTGTTGCGCGATGTTGCTCTTGTTTCTAACCTGCATTTTAACTTGCTTTCTGTTTCGCAACTTTTTGATGATGACTATGAGATTCGTTTCAAACCGAACCTTAGTCGCATCTTAGATCCTCAGGGCTAGGGCGATCTGTATGTCTGATTTCGCCCTTTGGGAAAGTCTTTTGCGCGAATTTCTCGGAGTCGTTTGGTTCTCTCGCTGTCTTTTGGCTAGTCCTTCTTCTTCCGATCTTTGGAAGTGGCATAGGAGGCTCGGTCACTTAAGCTTCGACTTGCTCGCAAGACTTAGCTCACTTGGCCTAATCCGAGGATTGCCCAAGCTTTCGATGGAGAAGGATCTAGTTTGCCATTCTTGCAGACATGGGAAGATGGTTGCTGCTCCCCACCATCCGGTGACTAAGGTCATGACCTCGCACCCCGGAGAGCTTTTACATATGGACCTTGTTGGTCCGGCTCGGGTGAGCTCGGTTGGTGGCAAGTGGTATGTTTGGTTGTTGTTGACGACTTTTCGAGATATTCGTGGGTCTTCTTTTTAGCTGAGAAGACCGAGACTTTCCTTCGCTCGCAATCTGATTTTGCGTCTTCAGAACGAGTTCCCTTTGAACTCGATGCGAGCGATTAGAAGTGATAATGGTTCCGAGTTTAAGAATTCGGATTTTGAGGTGTTTTGTAACCGCCTTGGTTTGGAGCATCAGTTTTCTTCCCCCTACACACCGCCCCAAAATGGTGTTGTAGAGAGGAAGAATCGGACCCTTGTTGAGATGGCCAGGACGATGCTCGATGAGCATAGGACTCCTAGGCGCTTTTGGGCCGAAGCTATGAACACTGCATGCTACATTTCGAATCGCATTTTTCTGAGAGTGTTTTTGAAGAAGACCTCTTATGAGTTGCGTTTTGGACGCCAGCCCAAGGTGAGTTATTTTAGAGTCTTTGGTTGCCATTGTTTTATATTGAAGAAAGGCAACCTGGACAAGTTTGAGTCTCGTTCTTCTGACGGTGTGTTTTTTGGGTTATGGCACTCACACTCGAGCTTATCGTGTACTTAACCTTGACACTAACCGAGTCATGGAGACATCAGATGTCACCTTCGACGAGACTCTTGTTTCTCCTTCTTCTCGTTTTGAGCGTGCAGGTGATCATGAGGTTGGAGAGCCTCTTTTTGATGACGAGGACGAGGGTGCTGAAGGTATAGATGATCCGGCACCCCCTCCACCTGCCGTGCCGCAAAGAGCGGCCTCGACGACGACTCACGGCCCCGACACCTCTTCTTCCTGGGGGCCGTGGGATCCTCCACCTCGCGCGGTACCTTTTGTACCCGGGGTGGAACCAGCTGCTGTTGAGGGGGAGGTCACTTCTTCCCGGGAGGCGCCACGACATATCCAGCGCCAGCATCCCCTGAACAGATGATCGGCGACATCGACGAGCGAGTTACTCGCTCCAGGTCACAGCACATCTCGCACTTTGCTCATTCTGCTTTTGTTGCGTCTTTTGAGCCCCGAGATGTTGGACACGCATTGACGGATCCGGATTGGGTCAATGCCATGCATGAGGAGCTAGAGAACTTTGAGCGAAATCGGGTTTGGGTTCTAGTGCCACCACCTCCTGACTGTAAACCTATTGGGACAAAATGGGTATTTAAAAACAAGCAAGGAGAGGAGGGCCACATTGTGAGAAACAAGGCCCGGCTTGTAGCGAAGGGTTATAGTCAGAAGGAGGGGATAGATTATGAGGAGACCTTCGCTCCTGTAGCTCGTTTGGAGGCTATTAGGATACTCTTGGCTTATGCTGCATCCATGGGTTTCAAACTTTTTCAAATGGATGTCAAGAGTGCCTTCTTAAACGGCTACATTGAGGAGGAGGTCTATGTCCAGCAACCCCCCGGTTTTGAAAATCCCAAGTTTCCAAACCATGTTTTTAAACTCCACAAAGCTTTGTATGGTTTGAAACAAGCCCCTAGAGCCTGGTATGAGAGATTAAAAACCTTTTTGCTAGCTAAGGGTTTTAAAATGGGATGTGTTGATAAACGCTCTTTCTCCTCAAGCAAGGCAAAGATACTCTCTTGGTCCAAATTTACGTGGATGATATCATTTTCGGTGGTTCTTCTCACGCTTTGGTTGCCAAGTTTGCAGATACTATGAGCAGGGAGTTCGAGATGAGCATGATGGGCGAGCTGACCTTCTTTCTCGGGTTGCAAATTAAGCAATCCCGAGAGGGGACGTTTGTGCACCAGGGCAAGTACACGAGGGACTTGCTGAAGCGGTTTGACATGGGTGAGGCCAAGCCTCTTCCGACGCCCATGTCGACGACGACTGCCCTGGATGCCGACACGGATGGAGAAGCAGTGGACCAGAAGGAGTACCGCAGCATGATTGGATCGCTGCTCTACCTGACGGCAACACGGCCGGACATTCAGTTCGCCGTGTGCTTGTGCGCGCGCTTTCAGGCTTCGCCACGCACTTCTCACCGTCAGGCGGTGAAGCGCATATTCAGGTACCTTCGTTTCACGCCTGAGTTCGGGATTTGGTATTCTGCTTCCTCCACTCTCTCGCTTTGCGTTATTCCGATGCCGATTTTGCTGGTTGTCGCATTGAGCGCAAGTCCACTTCTGGGACTTGCCAGTTTATTGGGTCTTCTCTTGTGTCGTGGTCTTCTCGCAAGCAGTCTAGTGTCGCTCAGTCTACCACGGAGGCTGAATATGTTGCTGCGGCTAGCTGCTGTTCCCAGTTACTCTGGATGATGGCCACTTTGCGTGATTTTGGTTTGAGCTTTACTCGAGTTCCTTTGCTTTGTGACAGCACGAGTGCCATTAGCGTTGCTAAGAACCCCGTGCTTCACTCGAAAACCAAACACATTGATGTGCGCTTTCATTTCTTGCGAGACCACCAGGAGAAGGGTGATATCGACCTTCGCCATGTCGATACTCATCACCAATTGGCTGATATTTTCACTAAGCCTTTAGACGAATCAACCTTTAATAGGTTGAGGGGTGAGCTTGGTGTGTGTTTTCCCTTTTAGATGGGGGAAACATTTTGAGATGTACAGACTGACTCTTTTATTTTGAGGCTCTTTTCCCTTGAGTTTCTTGAGTCTTTCCAATTGGTATCTTCTTTCTTTCAGTTTTGTGTCGGGCATACGCATTTACATTCTGAGCTTCATGTCTATATTCACTAGAATGTAATTATGCTCTTGTTAGTATTGCTCCGATACTTATGATGATGCTTGTAGCTTATGCTCCTTCTGATCACTGTTACATGTTATGAGCGAGCTATTTTGGAATGGTGAATTATGCCTAATGTACATAAATCTGAAAATGTTCACCATTGAGATTGCAACTAGCATGTGTAGGGTGTGTTGAGTCCATTCCTTTTTCATATATGCTAGGCATATATGCTAGGTGCTAGTCTCTATGAGTCATTCACTTGCTTGGTTTCATAACTTGCTTAAAATCTGAACCAAGTATTGTTGAATTGAAAAGATCGAGATGGGATTGCTTGTCAACACCTCATGGTATTGAGACTGTTTCTCATTGCACCTTGAGTTAAACTTGAGCCATGTAGTGTATGACCGAAACCGTTGCTTTAAGCTTCTGATTGCTTCGGCATAGGCTTCACACGGTTGAAAAGTTAGGCAATGACAAGTTTTCAACCTCTCGCAATCACATGCCAAAAATGAACTTGTGAACTCTTTTACCGCTGCAACTCCGATATGAATTTGAAATCACAAGTCTATGCTTCATTCCTATGCATGATGATTGAACTTTGCTAGGGGTAGTTCACCTTGTATATATGCTTAGCATTTGTTTGGATTCCTTCTATACATGTCTAGTGCTATTTTGATGGTGACTATCTTTTTGGCTTAAAACTGCTCATATGCTTCATATTTCGTATAAGTGATCAGTTTGAGCCTTTGCTATTTGAGTGCTTAATTGAGATGTTGGAGCTATACTGATTAGAGCATCTTTGCACTCTTTTGACTATATACTTGAAGCTCCTAACTTGCATTTTGACTCCATATGCATTGTGGAAGGAGATCTTGTGTTCAGGGGGAGTTTTGTGAAGGGAGTTGCTTCTCCGATACCTTTTGGCCTTGATAAGTGCATTTTCAACTAGGGGGAGAAATTTATGCAAATCATATGCTCCTGTGTTGATCAACTAAGGGAGAATCATTTGTCCTAGTTGCTTGCATTTGTCGAGGGGGAGTTTGCTAGTTGTGTTGAGCCGTTGCCTCTGTCTTGAGGGACTAGCAAACGTTCCTAGCTTTTCATGAGCTTTCATAAGCTTTTTCTTTTGGCTTTCAATTGGTATCGTCTGGTGTGCTTTCCCATTTGGTTTGGGTTGATTTCCAACTGGTTCGGAGTGATTTTCTGCTAGTTGTGTTGAGCCTCTGTGCCTCTATCTTGAGGGACTAGCATTTTGCTTCTGTTGTCCTCCGATCTTCAATTGGTATCTGCTAGCGGTGTTGAGCCTGTTCTACCTCTTCTTGAGGGCTAGCTTTGCTTTGCTTGGTTGCGTCGAGCCGTTGCCCATGTCTTTGGGGACCAAGTTTTTTTCGCTTCATCCACTTGACCTTCTTTGGCTTTTGTTAGGCTTTTGGGTCATTTGGTTGGGTTTTCTCTTCCCACTCCTTCCTACCTCCTTCTTCTTATTCATGATTTGTTGTGGAGTTGACAATGCACTCATCAAGGGGGAGATTGCGGATACATGGGTGTATGCCGAGTCTCTGTGTGATGAGTGATTGTCAACGGAGATGATGCGCATGTTCTTTGGCTTGTGTTGTGCAGGTGTCGAGCACGGAGACAGTGATCGATGGCGGGTGAAGGTCAAGTTGCGACGTGCCGTGCCGACGGACCGGGCGCGATGAAGGATGGGCGTGCCGTGCGGCGGACGTGCCATGCCGATGTATCGGACGGTGAAGGGCGGACGTGGACTTGGACTGATGGACTGGAGGCCGGAGGATCAGCTGTGGTGGCTGGCAGCCTGCGACAGCGACAAGCGGAGAAGTGCGATCATGTCGGTGGAAGGGGTGCACAGGCGGTGCATCCCCTCTACGACGCCGGTTTGTTGGTAGAGCCCGGGAAAAACCAACGGTGGACGGTTTCCAGGTTTGGGCCTCAAAACCTGGGTGCTGGGTTTCCAGGTTGAGCCACAAAACCTGGGCGTGACGGTTTCCAGGTTGAGCCTCAAAACCTGGGCGTGGGCCCGGTTTTCCGAGTTTGGGCCTCAAAACTCGGGCGCTGAGGGTTTTCCGAGTTTGGGCACAAAACTCGGGCTGGAGGCTGGTTTCCCCGGTTTGGGCCACAAAACCGGGGGTGCAGAGTGGTGGCGGCACGTGGCGGCGATCTGAAGGTTGCGTGGAGGCGACGCGGAAGACCGTGCGGGCGTGGCCGTCGGATCTACCTACCACCAGCGGGTGGACCAGATAGCCTTAGGGTTTTCCTGGCCCGCTCTGTATTAGAGTAGAGAGGGGTAGAGTAGGAAATAGACTTAGGCTAGGTTAGTATAAGTAGTCTAGGGGAGACACCCTCCTCCCTATCTCAATCTCAGTTAGGGCTTCATTCGCTACCTGTTTCCGCTCTCCACTCCCCCATCCCCTGCTTTAGCTAGTTGAGATCCGCAGAGAGACTCCACTCTGTGTACTGTTGATTCGAGGAAGTGAGGCCGTATCCTCACCTTGGATCCCATCTCTTGGTGTCAATTCGCGTTTTGATTTCATGTTCACCATGTTCTTCGCGGATTGCTTTGTGCCTTGAGTTTTCCCGTCGCTTGATCTTTGTGCTCGGTTCATCTTTTGCAATTCCGTTTGAACCAAGTTGTTCTAGATCGTGAGGCACTTCTTTCCACCGAAGGAATCATCCTCTAACCTCACGGTCTAGGAGATCGATCGATTTTTCGTTTCGGGTCACTTTTCTTCCCTCCCCCGAAATTCTTCGATTCACCGATTTGGAGTTAGGTTCGAGCCATGATCTCTTAAGATAGCTCACTAACCTCCTTGTGACTTCACTCACCAAGTTTGATCCCTAGAGGATTTGTTTTGGGTGAGTTCTAGTCGAATCGGTGGACGAACAGTGAATTCGCGGGTGACCGGACGCTGCCTCGGGTTGACCGGACGCACGCTCTGAGAGTCCGGTCGTTGAACAGCTTCCCGTGTTCTCTCTGTACCGACCGACCGGACGCTCGGCATTTTGGGTGACGGACTCGCCTCAGTTACTGTTCACTGCGCGTGTTTGATTCTGACCGGACGCAGGTGAACCGACCGGACGCTCTATCTCACAGAGTCCGGTCAGTTCCAGAGAGCTCCGAAAATCGTTTTTGCTCGACCGGACGCGTCCGGTGCTCACCGACCGGACGCAGGCAGAGTCCGGTCAGTGCTTTTCTGCGCAGTCTCGTGTGTTCTTGTTTGCTTCTGACCGCGCACTGTCTCGACCGGACGCTCTGTACTCGTGAGTCCGGTCGCGAACAGTAAGGTTCCAGAGCCGATTTTGGTGACCGGACACGTCCGGTCCCTGCTGACCGGACGCTGGCCAGAGTCCGGTCGATCCAGTTTCGCGCATTTTCGTTCGCGGCTCGTTCGTTCGTTGACGGATTTGATTTCCGTCTTTTGCGTTGGCTTTCTAGGGTAGTCTAGTGTCCCGCTGTGCTTCTAGGAAGCATCCACCCTGCATCTAGGGTCGTGGACATTAGCAAGCTCTAGGTTTTGCTTTTGGGTTGAGTTTGGGACAGTGGCATCTAGTTTCCGAAAGGAAATTTTGAAGCTCCCATTCACCCCCCCCCCCCTCTGGTCGCTTTCGGGTAGCTTCTCGGTCCTTCAAGACGGAGAACATACGTTCGCCCGTGGCCCGGCTTGGAGGACTCGGGCGAGACGGAGAACGTACGTTCGCCCGTGGCCTGGCTTGGAGGGCTCGGGCGAGACGAAGAACGAGCATTCGGATCGAGGCCTGGCTTGGAGGGCTCAGACGAGACGAAGAATAAGCGTTCGCCCAAGGCCTGGCTTGGAGGGTTCGGGCGAGACGCTAAGATTGTTGGGCCGCAGCGGCCTACTTCCTCTTGATGGGCTTTTGGCCTGGTGGGCCAAGTAGCGTCGGTTATCTTCTTGGCCCTGGTTGTGCTTTCCTTAATCGAGGTTTTGGGGTACCCCTTTTTCATACCATCGACAGTGTGACTCCATGTGTGGTTGTTTGGTGGACTCCAAGTGTCGGCTGCTCGGTGTGACTCCGAGTGTGGTTTTGCTCGGTGCGACTCCGAGTGTGGTTACTGTTCTGAGGAAACTGTGGTTATAACCTAGTAAATAGGTGTATAGGATTAATAGGATGTGTCGCTTTAGACGCTTGAGTCAAATTGAGTCAGTCTACCTTTGTTAATAGCCTCATAAGCATATATTTCCTACACTTGCAGAGTACATTTTGATGTACTCACCCTTCCTCTTTGTCCCCCCTGCTACCACACCCAGACGCTGGAGACTACACGTACGAGGAGCAGGAGTACCCCAGGACGGTGGCTTCGACCCCGACGACTTATACTAGGATGGCGCAGCCCCCGGTCGACCTTCCTGTGGAGATGGAGCCCAGTTTCCATGAGTCTATATTAGAGTTAGACTGGGAGTCTGTACTTTTCCTTTGGACCATGAGGGTTATTTTTTAATAATATTCGAAATATTAATAAAGCATTGTTTTGATATTTACTATGATGTCGATATATGTATGAAAATTGATCCTGACATACATATATTGTGCCCTCGATTTTGTTCTTAAAATCGGGGTGTGACAGTGCGCCATAGTTTCTGCATGCGCTGTTCCATGACGGGTGTGACGGCCAAATTGCTCGTCACAAAGTGTGGGGAGGACGCTGCTGCGGTGGCAAGCTTCGGTCGGCTACCAAACAGCCCCTGAGGGCTGAGCGCAAGGCAGCACAGGGCGAGTTTTTAGTGGTAGCACGGGGTGGGGGTGGGTGGGGGAGGGGGAGCACTCGGGATGAGCCCGCAGTGTGATGGAGGATCAAGGTCCAGGCGTGCAGGGTGACCCGCTATGGCGGCACAAGGCGGGCCGTGGCCGAGCATCCACATGAAAGCATGAGACCAAGCCCACACGCGGGGTGTGGCTCCAAGCTAGCGAGCAACTTTATCGGAGGGCAACTATAGCTTCTTTTTGTTTTGTCCACGGGTATGACCTATAAGACCAGTCTCAATGGGGATTTCATAGAGTTTCATGAGCATTAAATATACTGACATGTCACTATATTAATTAGGAGAGAGAGGTGATAAGAGTTTCATGGAAGTAGAGAGAGTTTCATGGGGATCAAACTCTTCTGCACTGTTTCCAAAACTGAGTGTGTTGGAAACTGGGACATGAAATTTGTATTGAGGATGACCAAAGGCCAATCTCAATGGTAGTTTCATTTTATTGTTTCCAAGACTGCTATGTCATATGAAAATAAAATGAAACTTGAATGAAACTCTCCATTGAGAGTGAGAGTTTCAGTCTAAAATTTCGTAGACATTACATTCCATGACTCATAGAGTTGGTATTGTAAGGAAAATGGACCACGGACCATTTAACTTCGGATTTGGTGTTTGATGAACAACATAACCAAATTGGACTAATGCGTATGCAAGTGTTTGTTTTGTAGTCCAATAGGATGCAACTGTGACTTGGACTAAGGCGATATGGTGATCCGATGATCAACATCTCAAACAAGACATTTGAAGCTCAATAGAAGACCCCCAAGATCAAGCAAAGTCCAAGGCACGAGAATGGAACCAAGATGGCGCAAGAAACCGCGAAGAAACGAAGAAGAAGGAGTGACCGGACGCTGCTTCGCAGTGACCGGACGCTGGCCTGGATGCGTCCGGTCAGTACCCCAAGCCAGCAGCGCCACGTCAAAAGCGACCGGACGCTGGTTCAGTAGCGACCGGATGCTCCGATGCTACTGTTCCTCAACGCGACCTCGTGACCGGACGCTACGACGACGACCGGACGCTGGAGCTCAGCAGAGTCCGATCGAACACAGAGAGGATCCAGAGGCACAAAATCGTGACCGGACGCGTCCGGTCGTCTGCGACCGGACTCATGCCAGAGTCCGATCAGTGCCTGTGCTGGCGGCCAACTAGCCGTTGTGAGAGACCGGACGCGTCCGGTCAGGACGTGACGAGCGTCCGGTCGATGGCAGAAAAGCCCATCTCTTTGCCCAATGGCTCTATTTGGTTGGGGCTCTATATATACCCCCGTGGCCGGCCAAAACAAGTAGGTTGGAGCTCAAGGAAGTGTACCAAGTGTATAGACACATATTTAGGTGCTCTAGCCACCAAAGTGCTTAAGTGATATACTAGGTGATGTAGAGGTGCTTTGCGAAGTGCTTAAGCTAGTTAGACCACCGCTTTGCGCTTGCTCTAGGTGTTAGGCCTAGTGTTTAGTGAGGTTGAAAACCTCTTGTCTACCGGTGCTTGCATGCACCATGATTGTACATCGGTGGGGCTTGTAGTCTTGCGAGATCACACCAACCGAGTTTGTGGTTCGGCCGCCTCCGTGTACCGAAGGGAACAAGGCCCGCGGCGCTTCGGCCGGAAACTTGATAGTGAAGATGGCGGGGAGCATCCGGGAGAGGCTTTGCCACGAGTGGCTTAACCGGAGACCCACTTGCGCGTGGGGAAGAACCGAAGCTATCCACGGAGTTACCCGACCGGGAGCTTGGCCCTTGCGAGGATTCCTTGCAAGGGGCTCCAACGAGGACTAGGGGGAACTTGCGCGCTTCTCGATACCTCGGTAAAAATACCGGAGTCGTCGACGGGAGTTTGCATCTCTATCACACTCTTTAGCTTCCGCATTTACATTGCTACCTTACGTGCTTTACCTTTCCTAGCTTACTCTTGCTAGTTGATAGGTTTGGAAACTAGGTTGCATAACTCCTTTTGCGGTAGAGATAACAAACACATCTAGCAAAACCTTAGTTGCCATTAGATAGTTTACTTTCTTGCATAGGTTTTGACTAGGTGGAAATTAGAGGCCATAGTTTTAGAGTAGAAGTTTTAAGTTGCCTAATTCACCCCCCTCTTAGGCGTCACGGTCCTTTCAATTGGTATCAGAGCATGGTTGGCTCTCTTGTGGACTCTTGGCTTAATCGCCTTCGAGCCGACGCCCCTAAGAGAGGTTGGGATGGATACCTCTAGGCCTCCACACTTTGACGGCACTAACTTCCATTACTATAGTGCTAGGATGGCTTGCTTTTTAGAAGCCGTTGATCTAGGTGTTTGGAGAGTCACCCGCGACGGGATGAAACCCATTAAGAATCCCGAGAAGCCTACCGCGGGTGTGATGAAAAAGAAATTCATCTTAATGCTAGAGCTAAGAATTGCTTGTTTGAATCTATTAGCATGGATGTCTTTAACCAAGTTTTTACCTTGCAAACATCTCATGAAATTTGGTTTAAAGCTTCATGAGCTCCATGATGGTACAAGTAATGTACGTGAGCAAAAACATCACCTAACTAAAACAAGTTATGATTCCTTTAAATGAATGATAATGAGCTTGTTCATGATATGTATTCTCCTTTGAATCTAATTATCAATGAGCTCCATTCTATAGGATTACAAAGCTAGGTGATGCGATATTGTGAGGAAGATCATCTCCGTGCTTCCCAAGAACAAATATGCAACCATCATCACCATCCTCCACAACATGGAGGACTTGAGCACCATGACCCCGGCCATTGTCATTGGCAAATGGTGGCATTGAGATGTCACGCAAGATGGGTCAAGAGGAAGCCACTTCATCAAACAAAGACATTGCTCTCTCTCATGTGAGCACAAAAAGATGAAGGGCAAAAAAGCAAGTTGAAACAAGCTCAAGCTCCTCAAGTGAGAAGAAGAGGATGATGAAGATGAAGAATCAAGTGATGATGATCAAGCCTCTACCTCATCCGACTCCTCCTTAGATGAAGAAGAAACAATCAAGCTCATGAAAGGAGTGAAGAGGATGATCCGCAAGCTCAATGTCAAGGGTGTGCCCATCACAATAGAAGATTGCCTTCACTAATCAAAGAGAAGAGAGCAAAGGAAGAAGGGATGCTATAGATGTGGCAAGAAAGGGCACTTTGTGGAAGATTGCCCAAAACAAAAGCCCACACCCAATGACAAGAAAAAGAGGGATGCAAGGCCAAAGCTCTCACCACCATCAAGACTGGGATGCTTCATCAAGTGATGATGAAGCCCGTCCAAAGAGGCATGGCCGCAAGCACTCATCATCAAGCTCCTCACTATGTGCCTTATGGCACGAGTAAACACAAGCCCTATCTCTAGTGATAGTGATAGAGATAGTGATAGTGATGATGAGCTACCTTCTTACAATCAACTGTGCAAGATAATCTTAAATATGCTAAAGCTTGTACTAGCCAACAAAAGAAGATAAATATCTTAAAAGAAAAATTAGATAGTTCTCAACAAGCCTACAATGCTATGCTAGATCAATATGAATTTTTTTCAAATTTAAATGTTGAGCTATCTAATAAAATTGAGAAACTTGAGGCTAGTATAAGCACATATGATAGCACAAGTAATGATGAGCAACTTGCTAAGAAAATGAAAAACTAAAAGCAAAGTTAGCTAGCACACAAGATGCTTACAAGAGTTTGCTTGCTTGCTAAATGGAAATTATGTGCAAATATGTGATGAGCTAACTAACAAAGTTGCTAATCTTGAAACCATCGGAGCAAACCCCACACCGAAGCACCTAAAATTGAGAAATCAATCTTTGATATGCCTAAAAGGGATGTCTCTACTTCTTGCATTGATTTACTTGATTTAGACTCACCCATATGCAAATAAGCTTGTGTTAAGAATGTGATTGTAGAAACATGCGCACAAGAGGTTGCAATGGAGAATGAGCTACTAAGGCAAGAAGTGGCTCGCCTCACCAAAGACTTGACCCAAGCAAAAGGCAAGGGGAAGCAAACCCAAACTCATCAAGATAACACCGTCAAGGGAGTGAAGAAGCTTGATGAGGAGCAAACCGTGGTTTGTTACCTTTGCCACAAGGAAGGCCACAAGTCCTATGAGTGCAAGGTGAAGCATGGGGGAAAAGAAGAAAGAGAAAAAACAAAAGCAAACAACGCAAGCTCTCCAACACCTACACCACAAGGTGAACAAGAAGACCACCACACCCTATCTCTTGAAGAAAAAGAAGAATGACAAGGTGGTGGCCATCAAGGTGAACAAACAAGCCAATAATGGGGCCAAACGTATTTGGGTGCCTAAGGACATCATCTCAACCATGAAGAGCACCAAAAAGGTTTGGGTCCCGAAAGGGAAGTAAGTAGTCAAGTGGACAACGGGGAATTTGGAGACTTGGCAAAGGTTGGGTGCATATCATGGGGTGCATCACATTGGATCATGTCATTGCCAAGTATGTTAGTGGGTACTATGGACCCAAGTTCCCCTCCCATGTTAGGTAACTAGATTTCAATTCTTGCAATTACTTTCATTTGATATAATGTCTTGCAATTACTTTTAGCATCTAGTTCCTTTCATTGCCTATGTTTGCATTGGTATATTCATATCTTTTGTCTTGCAAATAAGGCTTATCATATGGTAGTTTTTGCTCGGTATCACTCACATTCTTAGAGCAATTCTACATGGTTTTTAATTGGTTAGAAGCACGTCACATAGCTTCTTTTACTTTGTATTTATCTTATTGTGCCATGCCAAAGTCCAAATTATAGAATAACTACCCCTCATTACCATCTTCAATTGATGTCACTTTTCTTGTAATCAATATAGAAAATGGTACAGTTTGACCTTACAAATCAATGTGCATGTCTCCTACAAGTATTTCAAACTTGTATGCACACTTTTAGGGGGAGTTACTCTACAATTTGGAAGCTTTGAGACTAACACTACTTTCAAGATTATCATGTGTGTAGTAGTCTCATTGCAAGGAAATGGAGTTTCGGAGACAAGCATCATGTATGGTGATAATCCAATTGACATCTACATGTGGTATTCCTAAACCAATATCATTATGTTGACTTCAATTTGATACTCTTATATGCTTTCTCCATGCATTATATAGAAGATTAAACTCCTTGTGCCTTACTTTGCGGTTATGCATATGTTTTTGCCTTACATCATATGTATGCATATACTTAGGGGGAGTTTTAGCTTATATAATGTTCCTCTCTTGAGCTTTAATGTCTTCCTTTTCGTGTTTGATTCCAAAGGGGGAGAATGTGTAGGGACCAAAATCAAGCCCAAACTAAAACAAACAAAATAACCAAAATCAAATTTTCAAAAATTCTATGGTTATTTTATGGGAATGGTTCCAACAAAGGGAGGAAGTGGATCATGGAGTTAGTGGGAGATCTAATCCATCAAGCCACTAAAGGGAACTCAATGGCATGGGCAAGATATGTTAGATTAGATTTGTTTCAATTGGTATCTTTTAAAACATCATATGATCTTGCCTTTGCATTGCATCCTAGCAAGTAAATTGCATTTTTAAATTATGTATCTATTATTTGCTTGTTTTTGTCGTGTTGTCATCAATCACCAAAAAGGGGAGATTGTAAGGAAAATGGACCTCGGACCATTTAACTTCGGATTTTGGTGTTTGATGAACAACAACATAACCAAATTGGACTAATGCGTATGCAAGTGTTTGTTTTGTAGTCCAATAGGATGCAAATGTGACTTGGACTAAGGCGATATGGTGATCGATGATCAACATCTCAAACAAGACATTTGAAGCTCAATAGAAGACCCCCAAGATCAAGCAAAGTCCAAGGCACGAGAATGGAACCAAGACGGCGCAAGAAACCGCGAAGAAACGAAGAAGAAGGAGTGACCGGACGCTGCTTCGCAGTGACCGGACGCTGGCCTGGATGCGTCCGGTCAGTACCCCAAGCCAGCAGCTCCACGTCAAAGCGACCAGACGCTGTGACAGTAGCGACCGAACGCTCCGATGCTACTGTTCCTCAGCGCGACATCGTGACCGGACGCTACGACGCGACCGGACGCTGGAGCTCAGCAGAGTCCGATCAAACACAGAGAGGTTCCAGAGGCACAAAATCGTGACCGGACGCGTCCGGTCGTCTGCGACCGGACTCATGCCAGAGTCCGATCAGTGCCTGTGCTGGCGGCCAACTAGCCGTTGTGAGAGACCGGACGCATCCGGTCAGGACGTGACGAGCGTCCGGTCGATGGCAGAAAAAGCTCATCTCTTGCCCAACGGCTCTATTGGTTGGCTCTATATATATACCCCCATGGCCGGCCAAAACAAGTAGGTTGGAGCTCAAGGAAGTGTACCAAGTGTATAGTGTATAGACACATATTTAGGTGCTCTAGCCACCAAAGTGCTTAAGTGATATACTAGGTGATTAGTAGAGGTGCTTTGCGAAGTGCTTAAGCTAGTTAGACCACCGCTTTGCGCTTGCTCTAGGTGTTAGGCCTAGTGTTTAGTGAGGTTGAAACCTCTTGTCTACCGGTGCTTGCGCGCACCGTGATTGTACATCGGTGGGGCTTGTAGTCTTGCGAGATCACACCAACCGAGTTTGTGGTGTGGCCGCCTCTGTGTACCGAAGGGAACAAGGCCCGCGGCGCTTCGGCCGGAAACTTGATAGTGAAGATGGCGGGGAGCATCCGGGAGAGGCTTTGCCACGAGTGGCTTAACCGGAGACCCACTTGCGCGTGGGGAAGAACCGGAGCTATCCACGGAGTACCCGACGGGAGCTCGGCCCTTGCGAGGGATTCCTTGCGAGGGGCTCCAACGAGGACTAGGGGGAAGCTTGCGCGCTTCGATACCACCTCGGTAAAAATACCGGAGTCGTCGACGGGAGTTTGCATCTCTATCACACTTTTTAGCTTCCGCATTACATTGCTACCTTACGTGCTTTACCTTTCCTAGCTTACTCTTGCTAGTTGATAGGTTTGGAAACTAGGTTGCATAACTCCTTTTGCGGTAGAGAGAGAGCAAACACATCTAGCAAAACCTTAGTTACACATTAGATAGTTTATTTTCTTGCATAGGTTTTGACTAGGTGGAAATTAGAGAGCCATAGTTTAGTAGAAGAAGTTTTAAGTTGCCTAATTCACCCCCCTCTTAGGCGTCACGGTCCTTTCAGGTATTCATGTCAAGAAAGTTTCATCTAGATAAAACTTATTTTTTTTCTCTCTTCTTAAATATAATGTCATGTCATCCAAAAATGCTTATGTGGGAGCATATTTAATGCAAATGAAACTCAAATAAAATCCCATGAAGATTGGTCTAAATATTCGAAGAACATTACTCTATCGGAAGGTAAATTAATGGCTATTTACTTTCGAATTTACTGTTATTCTGGTCCCGTTTCCCCTTTCTTAACCTTCGCTTCTCTCTTTTCTGTGGGCACCCTCGGCCTCCTACATGCTAGTCCTTAGTGAGGGTAGGAGGCATAGCGAAGCTATCTTTGGTATATGCACACGATAATACTCCTCTGTTCCTGAATAAATCGATTCTTAGAATCCGTACTGGTCAAAACTTTTAAAGTTTGACATTGACCAACTTTATAGAAAAGAGTAAATATATCTATGATACAAAATGAATATATTATAAAAATATATTCTATGATGTATCTAATGATACTAATTTGATATCATAAATCTTAACGTTTTATTCTAAAATTCGGTCAAAGTTAAAAAGTTTGACTTAGAACAACTCTAGAAATATATTTAAACAACTCTAGAAATCTATTTATTCAGCGACGGAGTAATATTTTTATATTTTAGCTCTTTTTTAAAATATTTTTTTTGCAAACAGATCCGTTTAAAAACTTTGTTAAAAAATGGGACACAGGGGTCCGTGTCATGAGACATGACGTCTAGCTGTCCAAGGACACCGAGCAATCCTCGACGTCATGTCCCATGACGCCGAGCCACTGTAGTTTGGGGTCATGTCCCATGACGCCAACCCCTGTATCCCATTTTCAAACAAAGTTTTTTAACGGGTCTGTTTGCAAAAAATATTAAAAAAACTAAAAATTTAGAAATATCACGTACTCTAGCTAGCCGTCGCAGCACGAGATCCCGTGAATAAAAAGAGAATTTGGAATACACGCAGCACGCAGCTGGGATGATCCAACACCCGTCCAGGCCCCCAAATCATGTCAAGTAGATGGCGACAGGCATGTGAGTTTGTTGTAGTTGAACGATCATGTCGTCGGACCGGGTTTTAATTTCCTGACGATCGATATATCTATATTCAGATGACATAACCTTAGAACGTTGCTGGATCGATCCTGGATGGGTTGCGCACATCTCTGTCTTTACGATCAGAATCATTTAATTAGACATGTGTACGTACTCTCGATCTCGATGCATGCTACATATCATCTTGGATCTGCCTAGCTAGCTAGCTGGCCGCCTGGCCGAAAAGGATGATGAAGGATTTTAATTCTCTCTCTATATATATTAATTGTCGGTTGGGTATATATATATATTATATATACTCCGTATGCAACTGAAATTGCAATTGCACCAGTCCACCAGTACCACCCACGTACGCCAATAATAATCATGCTTAGAGTTGTTTCTCCCAGTCCCATACCATATCAGTGTCGTCCTTATTCCCTTCGCCAAATCGCCATGCATGCACATCAGACCAGCGACAGCGAGCAATGATTTCGGAGGAGGACGACGACTGCTGCTGCCTGCCTGCCCCGGAAACAGGTGCATGGCTGCATGCAATGCACCCACACCCACTGCTCGGGGTCGGGCAGGCTGCAGGCACAAGGCCATCAGCTAGCCGGAGAGGGTCCTAGCAGATCGAGCTTCATCATGCCTGCTCTGCATGCCACCAGCGCCACACCGTACCAGCTGGCTGCATTGGCCACCCCAGGAGTTGCACTGGTCTCCTCTCCCGCATGGCCATGGCTCATGTGATCTGTCAACAGCTGCAGCTGCTTGCTGCTGCTGGCTGCTTGTTATTCCGGCAGCACACGCAGGCCGGGTCGATGCGATGCCCATCCGGCCGGCTAGCTAGTAGCTAGACGTCGTACATGCAGAGACGACAGATCGATCATATATACGGCGGCCGCCAGCAGTGGCGCCGTCGAGACCGTACCTGCTGCATGCTGTGAGGAGTTGGCCCGTGGCTCAGTGGCTGTGGGGGAATATAATGAAGGGGAAGGATGCTCCGCGGCCAGCCACATGCCGTTGCTTGGCTGCTAGCAAGCCCAGCGCCATCCATATATGGACGATGGCGGCCCCCCATGTGTTGCGCATGCAGCTCTCAGCTCTGCAAGCGGGAAGGAGGGGGGAAAAAAGATGTGGCCACGATTTTGGAGATCTTTTTCGTGGCCAGGCACGCCTCTGGTGATGTGGATAATAAGTATCCAAGCAAAGGGAACGAACAAAGTAGTACGTAGTGGGCACTGCACCAGGGGGGATGCATTGTTGTACACACTATTTCATTCGTATGTTTTTTTGCGAGACTAAACTCAATTGGGGATTTTTTGGGATAATAATATATATGAATAGCTAGCTAGTTAACACACAAATTAACCCACACAAACGTGCATGTGATCTTTAATTTTATATATGTGTGCTTTGGGTAACTACCTAGGCCAGTGTATGTGAGATCTCACAACTCAAATGCTAGCTAGCTTCTTAGTATATATAGATATTTTTGTTTCCACTAATGAGATGGATTTTTTCCCAAAAAGAACTTATAACAATAATACTAATAGAATATAAAAATGCAGAGATGGACAATAATATTATGCGATCAAGCACAGCCGTGCAGCCCAACAGAAAAATATCCGATCCCCCAGGTCATTTTGTTTGGTATGAGAGAATCGGGAATATTATGAACAAACTGGCAATGCGTGCTCACTATGCACAGTACGTCCAAAATTGCCAATTGTTTGCCATCACCATCATACATAATAAAAGTGCACTACTATTTTTTAAAACCAAGGTCGCGTACTCGCGTTCTTCATCTTTTACTATTTATATTATATCTTTTTTCTATATATACCAGACAATGCCGCTTTTCTAAGTGTATTTATTAAAAACAAATCAAAGTCAAACTAAGAGCCTCCCTCCCATGCTGCTTCAATTCCGGAGGAGGAGGTGTTGACGTCGGAAGTGATCCGAATCACACACCAGCAGGGCTAGAACGCCCGAAGAGGTTGCAGATCAACCTGGCACAGCAGGGAACCTAGCTAAACCGATGAGAACCGATCTAAAGACCGGTTTAGGCCGATTTAGGGTTTTGGATCCCTGTGTTGGTAACTCTACAACTTCTCCCGGAAAGACCCGTCGGGGAGAAGCACGTAGAGGTTGCCCTAGGACCAGCAAGGCCGTCTAGGACGCCGTCGAGTCTCGCCGGGAGACGCGCCGAACAGCAAGATAGAAGGAAAAAGGGTAAAAGGGATAGTAGATTGATTTTTGATCGATTCGGGTTGGATTCCTCAATCGGTCGTAATTCTCTCATATATATAGAGGGGGTTGGTCTTATCCCAATAGGAAACATCTCCAGATACGATCTTCAAGTTTCCTATCCGGACTCTATCAAAATATAGAATCCAAGAGTTCAATACGGACTGGACAAAGTAAACCTGATCTTGCCGATTCACAAATCGATTAAACCAGTCCAATGAGCTTTGTAGACAATAGCCCAAATTGCTCACACCGATTAACAGATATCCTTACAAAAGAAGGATCTTTGAATCGGCACTTGAATCAGCATTCATCACCATTGTAAGGCCTCCGACCAGCGTCGCCTGGTCGGAAATAGCACAACTGGTCGGAAGACCTCGAATGATTAGGTCCATCTTATTTAGAACATCCGACCTTTCAACTCTGAAGTATTAAAAGATAAATTCAACTTCAAAATATTATGAGCCGAATACCTCTTCTAATCTTATTATTTATCTATGACACTTGAGTGTCAACATATGCCCCCCTGTTTTAGGTGATCTTCAGTAGAACCTAAAAACAAACTGAACAACACAACGATGTCCAACTCATCAGTCATTCAATATTAAGGGTAAATATTTTTTGATCTTTTTTGTTCTAAGGGCGATACATGTATCGGCCATTGCTTGGAAGACACTCAGGCTTCTTGCCAAACTTGGAAATATCTTTTCAAATACCTCCTGTTTATTGCTCTTGGGAGACTTTCACCTTGCAATGTCTCCAGCATATATGCATTCCCGAATATCACTTTGATCACTTTATAGGGACCCTCCCAGCTCGGCGACCACTTGCCAAATTTATTGCTTCTCGATCCAAGCGGTAATATAGTCTTCCATACTAATTCTCCCACTTGGAATGACTTGCTTCTCACCTTTTTATTGTAGGCTCTGGCAACTCGGGCTTTGTCCTTCTCCATCTCCTTAAGAGCCTTCAATCTCTTGTTGGTCACTTCGTCAATGTTGTTCATCATGGCATCATGATACATGACAGCAGATAAATCATTCTGTTTAGCAAGCCTATATGCATTCAGATTCACCTCGAAAGGCAACACTGCTTCTTGACCATATACCAGCTCAAAAGGAGTAACTTTTGTAGCGCCATGTCTTGATATGCGATGAGCCCACAGAGCCTCAGACAAGACCTCATGCCACCTCCTTGGGTTATCCTCAATCTTCTTTTTGATAAGTTTGATCAAAGTCTTGTTACTAGACTCAGCTTGCATTGGCTTGAGCATAGTATGGAGATGAATTGAGCATCTTTATTTTATATAATTTGGCAAAATCTCGTACTTCCTTAGAGATAAAAGATGTTCCTTGATCCGTAGTTAATGTTTGAGGTATGTCGAATCTATGTATAATATGCTCAGTAATAAACTCAATCACCTCCTTGTGTGTCATATTCTTCAAAGGTACCGCTTCAGTCCACTTAGTGAAGTAATCTGTAGCGACCAGAACAAAACGATGTCCCTTTAAAGATGGGGGATGAATTTGTCCAATGAAGTCTAACCCCCAACCACGAAAAGGCCACGGTTTGATGATAGGATGAAGCATAGCAGCAGGTGCAAGCTGTATATTTCCAAACCGTTGACATTCTTCACATCCTTTGTAGTAACGAAAACAATCGGCCATCATAGTGGTCCAATAAAACCCACCCCTGCGTAATAGCCACTTCATTTTCGGGGTCGATTGATGCGTACCACAAATACCTTCATGAACTTCTCCCATAGCAACCTTTGCTTGATCAGATCCCAAACACTTAAGTAACAAATCTTCGGCGGTCCTTCGGTAAAGTTCATCATTGTGCAGCACATATTTGAACGCACTCCGTCGAACACTTTGATCAACCTTAGCACTTGGATCACTGAGATATTTTAGCAAGGGAGTCCTCTAATATTCTAAATCGGTTTCACTTCCATTAGAATCTGATTTGGACCGATTTAGAAATTTTTCAGACAAGTTAACTAGACCAAATGTTCCAAGATCGACCAAGTCAATCGCACAAATGAGCTGACCTGATTTATAACTAACCTGGTCGGCCGAGGTGTCCATCCAAGCATTTTTAACATTCACCTAGTCGCCGGGGTAGATCAGCTGAACTGGATCAAAACCAGTCTGGTCGGTTATACGGACCGACAAAACTTCCGAATACTGATGCACCGGCTTTATATGAAAATTACGCCTACTGATACCATAGCCAGATGCTTATTGTGCTAACATATTAGCTTTATGATTTTCATGCCTCGGAATATGCCGAATTTGGAATTCGGTAAAATGAGTAATGATATCAAGGCACATATCAAGATAAACATTTAACGACCCTTCTAGACAACTTGTTGCACAATCAATAAGGAATCACCATAAGCCTTAACATGCTTGACTCCCATGGAACACAATATTTCTAAACTGAATAACAGAGCTTCATATTTGGCTTGATTATTAGTACAAAGGTAATCTAATCGGCTTAACATTTTAAATTCAGCACCGTTAGGAGACATAATGACCACACCAACACCTTGGCCGTCCTTACAAACCGATCCATCGAAATAAAGTTCCCATGGTGTAAAAGTAAGATAACTGATCTCATCTTCTAAGCTAATACTATGCTCAATAATAAAATCAGCAAGAACTTGACCCCTTAATGTTTTCAATGGTTCATAAGTCAAGTCATACTCAATCAATGTATACGTCCATTTGTCAATCCTTCCTCTAAGGATTGTGAAAGGACCTAAACGATGCCTAGAGGGGGGTGAATAGGCTTTTACAAAAATTTAAACCTGCAGAATGAATGGCGGAAGCAAACTGCACAGAGCAGAACCGGCTTGGTCGGCTCAGCAAGCCGGCTTAGTCGACCGACCCGACTTAGTCGGTTCGAGGAGCCGGCTAGGTCGGCTGACCCGGCTAAGTCGGCTCCCTGAGCCGGCTTAGTCGGCTCTGCCTGCAGTGTGGTAGGAACCGGCTAGGTCGGTTCCAGAACCGACCTAGTCGGTTCTCACGACTTGTGCTGTTTCGAGAGCAGGAAGCGCTGCTTTTGATCCCCTCTTTTCCCTTATGGTCTCCAGAGTGTTTAGGGATGTGTTTGACGCTGTCTTGACTTGCTCAAGTGGTCTCTACACCCACAAACACAAACAACCGAGTAGACACAAATAGAGCTCACAAAATATAGTAAATGCAATGTAAAGTGAAGGTGAGCCAAACCAATCAGAGGAGACGCAGGGAGTTGTTTGACCGAAGTTCGGGCCTCACCAAAGTGAGCCGTACGTCTCCGTTGTGGAAGCTGATGAGTGATACCCAACAAGGTCAACTCGTGGCCGGGTCCAAAACGACCTCTTTCCACCTTTCCACTAAGGGGTCCTGTTTCCTTTTTCAGCGGGAGACTAACCCTTACAAACTTCCGGCTGTCCACCACACCTTGGTGACTTGTCGGTGACCACTAAGGCCGTCTAGGAGCAAAGCTCCAAGAGAAGAAAGCTTCACATGAACTTTTGTTACCATAAAGTTCTCAAGGGTTGCTCAACTCAGATTTTGCTCACACACAATCTCACAAGGCTCAAATGTTGCTCTCTAATTCGATTTAATGGCTAAGTGGACACCAATCCCACAAAGGGTGAATTGGAGGCTCTCTTTAGGCTTTGCTGGTGTATATGGGCGTGGAAAAGCTTCAGCAACCGAGCCAAGACCGGGGGATGAAGTATTAGCCGTTGGGCTGTCTGACAGACCAGACCCGGCTAAGTCAGCTTGGCCACCCGGCTTAGTCGGTTTTGGACATGTGACCGTTGGGGCTGGCTGATCCGACTCAGTCGGGTTGGGGGACCCGGCTAAGTCGGTTTTGCCTGGTCAACCGAACTCAAAATCTCTCAAAAGTGTTTCCTTTGTGTTTTCTCTCATGGGGTTTGTTTTGAGCACTTCTAGGTCACACTAGTACAATGTGTTGCATCCCTCTTGATAGTACGACATGCCTAAACTCAAGAAATAGAATTTTACAAATATAGCCACCTTGAGCTTGTCATTTCTCGAATAATGCCGCTTTCTCAATTTTAGTCATCCAAGGGCTTTCAACACTATCCATGCATTAAGTTGATCTTTCTTGAGCTGTGACTTTGAGTTAATCAAACCATCTTATCAAGATTCCTCATATCAACCAAAGTCACTTCGTCTTCTACTAACTTGATCATGACCCCATAGCTTGATTAGTGCCTCGACTAAATGCAAGTACTTACTTCTTCACCCTAGCAAGGTTCTTCAGCCGCCAAGCCGTCGCTTGCCCTTCACCCTTGCTTAGTACCTCAAAGTATTTTCCTTGCTATCTTCACCATCTCAAGCTATCAAGTCACATCTTATTTGTATTGATATCTTTCCATTTACTTGACCAAGCTTCAATTGTGAGACCATTCAATATGCAAATCTCCATGTCTCTTTCATGTATGATGAGAGCAAGCTTGTCAATACAATTTGATGACCATTTCTCATTTGTATCTCATGTGCATGTAATTGGGTCCAAATTCAGCGTAACATACTCGGGACTAAACACCTGTGAATACCTGCAAGTCTTATGAAACAAATTAGTCTCTTAATCGTGTTGTCATTCAATCCACCAAAACCCACTTAAAGACTAGATGCACTTTCAATCTCCCCCTTTTTGGTGATTGATGACAACCTCGATTAAAGCTTACAAATAATATAAAAAGTGAATTTCGGGTTCAATGATATATGAGAGGCTCCCCCTTAATATGTGCGTATGAATGTCATTCATAAAAGATGGCCTCAAATGTCGTTTGCACATTTTAAGTCCATTAGAACCTCCCCTATATCATTGCAACCGAGGGGAACAACAGTGTGTCAACAAATAATATGAGATGCAACATGACAAGATATACACTCAACAAATGAGAAGTAAACAATACACCAAGCAACATATTCATATCACTCTAACAATAATGGTCCTTACATAAATTAAGGTACATGAACATGTGAAAGGTCCAAATTGGCTAGAGGGGGGGTGAATAGCCTAATTAAAATTCTACAAAATTACTTAGGCAAACACTATTAGTATAACAAATGGCGAAGCTTTTTGCGCTAGCCTAATAGTGTGTTGCAAGCCACCTATCCAACAATTCTACCTAATATAACTATGGCACACAAGCAATTAGAGCTAGAAACAATTGCGGAATAAACTAGCTCTAGCACAACTAAGATCAAGATGGTACAAGATAAACAAGAATGTGTAGAGGATGAATTATGTAAACTAATCACAAAAACACTACACAAGGTATACGACAAAATATATATGACAAGTAGTAGTATTTGCACAAATGAAATAGCTCAAGGTAAATGCACAAAGGGAATGAGCTAGATAGAAATGGTTTCACCGAGCCTTCGGGATCGTCTAGTAGAGCGCCAATCACCGGTGAAATCCACTCGTGAAGCCAATCACCAAGAAGTGGAAACAATCACAATAAGCACACGGGACACCAAGATTTATCCCGAGGTTTACGTGCTTGCCGGCACACTACTCCCCATTGTGTCGACCAACACTAGGTGACCCAGTGGCTAATTGGCACAAAGCCAAGCTCACAAAGAGCGCCACAAGAATCTACCGCTAGTGAGGTAGCTCAATGACACGAGCAATCCACTAAGGATGCCTCTTGTCGCTCCGGCGAGGTGAGGCTCCAAAACCTCTCACAATCACGGTCGGTGGTGGCCAAGAACAATCTCCTTCTCTTGCCAACCACACCACAACGCCTCCAAGCCGTCTAGGCACCGGCAAATGCCAAGAGTAACAAGAAAACTCAATGCCGATGCGAAGAACTAGTGCCACTAGATTGAATTCTTTCAAATCATGCACTAGATCACTCAATCTCACTTGGTTTGATCAAATCAACTTGGTAGATGAGTTGGGAGGCTTGCCAAAGCTCACTAGAATGCTTAGGAATCAAAATATGCAAGAGAGAAACCAAGTGAGCCGGCCAAGCCCCTTAAATAGGCCACCCAAAACGGCCTAGCCGTTGGGCCAGAATCGGGGGCATCGGACGCGCCGATGCTCAATCATCGGACGCTGCCCCAGCGTCCGATGCTCCAGATGGAGCCACGTGTCCCCTTGATATGAATTCAGCCCGTTAGATCCCAACAGTCATATTCCTTTGCACCACGGTTAATGTGACATCGGACGCGCCGATGCTAGGCATCGGACGCACCGATGCCACTGCTTAAAACAGCATACTACAACGCCACATCGGACGCGCCGGGACTCTAGCATCGGATGCTAGACCCCAGCGTCTGATGACACACCAGAGAGGTTCCAGAGAGGGCAAAAACACATCGGATGCTTCTGATGGTTCCACATCGGACGCAGGCCAGCGTCCGATGCTCCCTGGAAAGCACGCTCACGCCACATCATCTGCATCGGATTCTGCAATAGTTATTTCTCACCTTCCGTTGCCGGCGTCCGATGCTCCTTCAAACTCTGACAGAAACTAGGGTTAGCCATCGGATGCTCGGCCCAGCATCCGATGATGTCGCCTCCAGCGTCTGATGTTGATGGTCAGCACCTTTCCTTTTCTAACTTCTACCCTTGCTTCCATGCGCCAACACCAAAGTGTTTCAACACTTGTGCACGTGTGTTAGCATTTTGCAAAGCATTTTCCAAGGGATTTTGTTAGACACTCACTAGGTCTATAGCATCAATATGTTAGAGAACACCTAGTGGCACTTGAACACCGCATAAGCCGTGAATAATCTCCTCTTAATAGTACGGCTATGTATCCTAAATGTGATCACACTCGCTAATTGTCTTGATCACCGAAACAAAGAGCCCTATAGGTTATACCTTTGCCTTCGGGCCTCTTTGCTCCATCTCTTCTTTTCTTCATTTCACCAATGGTAGAGCACTTGAACTCTTGAGTGCTTGTGGCCATCACCATCCTCCATGGTTGCCACCTTGCTAGCTCCACCACTTGGCTTGGTCCCAATCCTTTCTTATAAGCTACACACATGCTTAGCAATAGGATTAGACCAAATAGGTTTCATCAATTAACCAAAATCAAACTAGGGCTTTCAATGTCCCCCTTTTTGGTAATTGATGACAACCTATACAAAGATATGTGATTTAAATTTGAGTAACCACATTGATAGTATTGGCTCCCCCTACATATGTGCTATAAAGTTTGGTTCTAAATTTGGCACATATGTATGATTATGAAATGTGGATGAGCAACACTACCAATGATGATGCTAAGGCATAAGAATGGACCTTTGAAGCGTGATACCAATCAGAGTGCACATGTTATACCATCCTTAGCACCATTTATCACTAGACATACATCAAAACTCAAGAACCCCGTGAGATCATCATTATAATAAGGCTCTTGAACCACTTGAAAAACAAATATGTCTAGTTGTAGAGATATACATGCTAGTAAGTCATATCATCAATCATGTTCTTAACACTAGCATTCACCATATAAGCATGAATAGCAAAACAAGTAGCTTATGCAATGCAATCAACCATATGAATATGCATATTTCAAATGCAACATACATGTTTATGAGCTTACTCCCCCTATTTGTATGCTCTTATCCCATTTGAAGGTTTTCTTAGCATGTCTCTTTTTATCTTTAGCATTTCTCCCTCATATCTTAGTCATCATTTTCTCCCCCTTTGTCAACAATTATCATAAAAGTGGGGCAAGTTTTAATGAAAGGAGACAATCTTTGCATTATGAGATTTATATGTGGGGATCAAACTAAGTCAAGTTGTGGCTTAATCTAGCTTATGAGCATAAGATATTTAACACGGTTTGCTCTAGAGTAAGCTTCTTCACACATCTTGCAATGTTTATCTTACTCACGTTGGTTAAACACCCATTGCTCACTTACTAGACCAAACACTAGGGTTACAAGCTCACAAAACAAGTTATATGCTACCACTAGATCAAGTCAAACATAGAAGCAATAGTGGTACCATATATACCTCAAATTCATTTGATTTACCATGAATGAACCTAAATAAGCAATGTTATGGTTATATGAACTAGAATATAGCCTAATAAGAATGAATGCACATGACAAACAATTTCACCTTTGCTTTCTTGGAGGAGAGGCATGTCATAAGTAGGGGTGCATTCAACTCATGTTGGAGAAGTCTAGGATATTCAATTCATTCCTTAGCTTGCAAAATCTTCGTTCATCTAGTGGCTTGGTGAAGATATCGACAAGTTGATCATCGGTGCCTACACTCTCAATAGATATGTCTTTCTTTGCTTGATGATCTCTAATGAAGTGATGTCTTATGTCAATGTGCTTTGTTCTTGAATGTTGAACCGGGTTGGTGGCTATTTTGACAACGCTCTCATTATCACAAAGCAATGGTACTTGTCCAAACTTGACTCCATAATCTTGCAATGTTGCTTTCATCCATAGCAATTGTGCACAACAACTACCGCGGATATGTATTTGGCTTCGGCGGTAGAGAGTGCAACACTATTTTTCTTCTTTGATGACCATGAGACAAGTGATCTTCCAAGCAATTGACAAGTGCCCGATGTGCTCTTTCTATCCACCTTGCATCCCGCATAATCGGAATCCGAGTATCCAATTAATTCAAATTGAGAGCCCTTGGGATACCATAGTCCAACATTAGGAGTGTGCTTCAAGTATCTTAGTATTCTTTTGATTGCCTTCAAATGACTTTCTCTTGGTGAAGCTTGGAACCTTGCACACATGCACACACTAAACATGACATCCAGCCTTGATGCGGTCACATAGAGTAGGCTTCCAATCATTGACCGATATAGCTTTTGATCTACCATGTCACCACTAGAGTCACTATCCAAATGTCCATCTGTTCCCATTGGAGTGGTTATTGCTTTCGCTTCATCTAACCCAAACTTCTTGAGCATGTCCTTGATGTACTTGCCTTGACTAACAAATGTGCCTTTCTTCATTTGCTTGATTTGTAGACCAAGGAAGTAACTAAGCTCTCCAATCATAGACATCTCAAATTCTTTAGCCATCATCTCTCCAAACTCTTCACAAAAGTCTTGGTTGGTTGGTCCAAAGATAATGTCATCCACATAGATTTGCAACACAAACAAGTCACTTCCAATTTTCTTGGTGAAGAGAGTGGTGTCAACCTTCCCAATCTTGAACCCTTTTGCTAGCAAGAAGTCCCTCAATCTTTCATACCAAGCTCTAGGTGATTGCTTTAACCCATATAGTGCCTTCTTTAGCTTGTACACATGGTTGGGCTTCTTCAAGTCTTCAAATCCGGGAGGTTGCTCAACATACACTAGCTCATTGATGAATCCATTGAGAAAAGCACTCTTGACATCCATTTGATAGAGCTTGATATTGTGAGAACAAGCATATGCAAGTAGAATTCTAATGGCCTCCAATCTAGCAACCGGTGCATATGTTTCTCCAAAGTCAATGCCTTTCATTTGAGTGTAACCTTGTGCTACCAATCTTGCTTTGTTCCTTATAACAATGCTATCTTCATCTTGCTTGTTTCGGAAGACCCATCTTGTACCAATAACATTTGTGTTCTTTGGTCTTTCCACTAACTCCCAAACATTATTGCGGGTGAAGTTGTTTAACTCTTCATGCATTGCATTCACCCAATCAATATCCATCAAAGCTTCATCAATCTTGGTTGGCTCAATAGATGATACAAATGAGTAGTGTTCACAAAATGAAGCCAATCTTGATCTTGTTTGCACACCTCTTCTTATGTCACCAACAATTTGATCTAAAGGATGATCTCTTGCAATGTGTGTTGGTTGGAGCACTTGTTCCGGTTGAGCACTTTTACTTGTACTAGCATTTTGTTGATCTTGAGAACTACTAGAGCTTGCAACATCATTGCCATGCATGGTTGGAGGGGAGAGCACTTGATCTTTGTCATCTTCTATGTCAATCACTTGCTTTGGCCTTATATCACCAATGTCCATGTTCTTCATAGCTTCCACCAATTGTGTTCCTCTCACATCATCTAGGTTGTCTTGTTCTTCATGTGAGCCATTGGTTTCATCAAACTCAACATCATGGACTTCTTCAACTATTCTTGATATGTTGGTCCACACTCTATATGCCTTGCTTGTAGTAGAGTAACCAAGTAGGAACCCTTCATCACACTTCTTTTCAAACTTGCCAAGTCTTGTGCCCTTCTTCAATATGTAGCATTTGCATCCAAAGACTCGGAAATAAGCAATGTTGGGCTTTCTATCATTGAGGAGCTCATATGGTGTCTTCTTCAAGAGAGGGTGACAATAGAGACGGTTGCTATAATAGCATGCCGTGTTGATTGCTTCGGCCCAAAAGGAATCACTCACATTGTATTCACTAAGCATGAATCTTGACATATCAATGAGTGTCCTATTCTTCCTTTCAACTATCCCATTGGATTGAGGTGTATACTTGGCCGAGAATTGATGTTTGATTCCAAATTCATCATATAGCTCATCAACTCTTGTGTTTCTAAACTCACTTCCATTGTCACTTCTTACTTTCTTGATTCTTCTATCAAATTCATTTTGACTTCTCTTGACAAAGGTTTTGAATATGCCAAACACTTCACTCTTGTCAACGAGAAAGAAGACCCATGTGTATCTTGTATAATCATCCACTATCACAAAGCCATACTTGTTTCCCCCAATAATTGCATATGTAGTTGGTCCAAACAAGTCCATGTGCAACAACTCAAGTGCATGTGTAGTGCTCATCATTCCTTTGTTGGGATGAGTGTTTCCAACTTGCTTTCCCATTTGGCATGCACTACTGTGACACCCCAATTTTAAGAACAAAATTGGAGCACAATATATGTATGCCAGGATCAATTTTCATACATATATCCACATCATAGTAAATATCAAAACAATGCTTTATTAATAATATCGAACTTTATTACATAAATGACCCTCGGGTCTGAAATAAAAAGTACAGACTCTCATGAAACTAACTCTAAGGTAAACTCTGACGAAGATGCGGAAGATCTGGACTCCATCTCCACAGGAAGGTCGACCGGGGGTAGCGCCATCCTAGTACAGGTCGTCAGGGTCGTAGCCTCCGTCTTCTGGATACTCCGGCTCCTCGTACGCGTAGTCTCCAGCGTCTGGGTGGGGTAGCAGGGGGACAAAGAGGAAGGGTGAGTACATCGAAATGTACTCCGCAAGTGTAGGAAATATATGCTTATGAGGCTAATAACAAAGGTAGGCTGACTTTGTTTGACTCAAGCGCCTAAAGCGACACACCCTATTAATCCTATTAATCCTATGCACCTATTTACTAGGTTATAGCCACAGATACTGTAGAAAAGTAACAACACTCGGAGTCGCACCGAGCAAAACACACTCGGAATCACACCGAGTAACCAACACCTGAAGTCCATCAGGCAACCGCACCTGAAGTCCATCAGATGACCCGAACCCAAAACCAACCAGTAACCAACTAATCTCGAAGAAGTCCAAGCCCGCTCGTGACCGTGAGCACGGCTGATATATCAGTTTTACACTCTGCAGAGGTTGCACATCGTTACCCATGAGTCGTGCAGATCCCGTCACGCTAAACACTGCCAAGGTGCATAGCAGGTTGCACTGCAAGGCCTTTACAAAGTCCCTCCAAGTCTGTGTTACACGTACTCTAAGGTTTCTCCCCTGTCCATAAGTCAACGACCCCAAGGGACCCCTCTTGAGCCACTATACAACCCCCGTATAGCATAACTTAGAGGAAACTAATTAATTAGCCAGGTCCAGCCCATCCAGATCTCATGGCTGCGCTGTTTTGCCGGGTTACTTGTCCAAGAACCGGGTCCTAGGGATCCAGGCAGGATATGTCTAGCACGAGCCCCGAACCAAAAACCAAAAGCAGCTGCCGAGTCCCACGGCACAAAACCACCAATACGGGTCCATCCTGCCGGATTTACCTAATAACCATGTTACTACAAAATTACCATGTCCACATTCGTTTCATAGTTCATTAACCAAGTTTATAAACATTTTAACTCCCATCCCATCCATGACTGCAGGGCTAAGCAAGACACCTACCCGAACATCCCAAAGCAGGCGACAAGGATAATATATACAATTTCTAGTAAACCCTAACATGGGATTCAATTTAAGACTGCATGCAACTACTGGATCTAACTACTCTAGTACCAAAAGTAAAATTAAGTAGGTGCAAGATGTTCAAGGACACTTGCCTTCGGACTGGGTCGAATCAACTGGGTCGCAAGGATGGTCTGGAGCGTCCTCGTACTCCGCACTCTCTAGCCCAAGCAACATACATGGCACAATACATAGAAATAAATAACAGTACAACAAACAGTAAGGAAACAGTAAACTAATAGATCTACTACGTAGAGAACGAAATTATGAATCTAACGCAAGTTGAATGGGTCAAAACGGAATTAAAACGTGAAAGTTATGGGCTTTTGAATCTCAGTGGCAAAACTGTGAATAAACCAAAGTCATTTTCGTGATTTAAATAAATGAAAACTGAAAATAAAATGGCACTGGACCGGGCCTCATTTAGATGAAAAGTGAAGGGCTAGAGTGCAAGATTACGAAGACTCAGCGCACAGTCCTCATGGACTGCGGGTTTGTTTCTAGGAAGTCTAGGGTTTCTTTTGCAAAAAGGCCTCGTGAGCCGGCGCGGTCGCTGGCGTGGCGCCAAGTGGCAGCGCGGGATTGGCCGCGAGCGCCAGCTGTGTGGTGGCGGGTGCCACGGTGCGGGTGGGACTGCGTCTCAGTTGGGTAAAAGAATGGGGGCTTAAATGAAAGAACCTATAGACTCAGTAAATAGGGAGATCGGATCGCGGGTTGATTCAAGGAAAACCGGAGGGTTTTTCTGCAAAAGCACGCCGACGCGGCAGAACGGCCGGCGTGGCGCCTGCGTGGCACCGACGTGGAGCCAGATGGTGTGCTGTGATTGGATCGGTGTACTGCGTGGCGTGTAAACCTGCTGACGCGGCTGCTGTGCACCGAGTTCACGGGGGCATGAATCCGGTGTATACCGGTTCGCACGTCGATCTAATCTAACCCGTCGGCTCTAGATCGGATGGCGCAGAGAGGAACCGAGAGGGAAGAGCGGTCGCCGGCGGGGTCGAGCACGGCGGCGCCAGGGTTCCCGCGGCGGCGCCATGTCCGCTCGGCTCGGAGAACTCGTGAACGGCCCTAGAGAGTGGTAGAGACTGCGGGAAGGAGGGAAAAAGGATCAGGAGCTTACAGCGGGTCCAGTGGCTATGTTCGTGTCGCCGATTACAGCTCGGGGTAGGAGGATGTCGTGGAGCGGCGGCTCGCGGCTCCGGTGAGGTTGAGGGACGCGTCCTGATGAAGATGTACGCCGAAACCTGGTTCTATGGGCGCGGCGTTCTTCGGTGATCACACCCGTGGCCAGGGTTGAGTCGACGGCGGCGGGTATAGGGGGGTGTCGAGCTCGGCACGGCTCGGCAATGGCGGTGCGGTGGTGAGGCGCGCGGTGGAGTCGGTGAGGGCGCTGGGAGGTCGTCTTGGTGGCGGTGGGAGGTTTGGGAGACCTCGGTGCTGGCTAAAAAGGGGTCGGGGTCGAAGGGGAGGATCGCTCGATCGAGCTCGAGGCGGATCGGGCGAGCATCGAGCGGCTGTGCGGATAGGGCGGAGGTGAGGAAGGAAGCTGACGCGTGGGGCCCGCCTGGCAGTGAGCGGCGCAGAGAGCTTGTCGCGCGAGCGGCCGGGGAAGTGGGGTGGTGGGCCGACGCGGGAGGGGGCGATGGTGGGCGCTCGGGCCGGCTGGGTGGAAGCGGCCTGCGCGGGAGTTTGGGCTAGAAGGGAGGGGTGCGGGCTGGGCCACTGGGAAGAGAAAGAGAGGGGAAGGGAAAATGGGGTTGGGCCCTTTGCCTATTTTCTTTTCTTTTTTTCTGTTCTTTTCTTTTTCAATAGCTTTTCAAATCTTTTGCAAACCATTTGAAAACCAATTTGAAATCAGTTTTGAAATCAAACAACTTTTGAAGACTTTTAGAAATATTTTGCCTAGATTTTGAAAATAAAATTTGAGTTTGGTTTTGCAAACCTTTTGTAAACTCTTTTGTTTCTTTTATAAATAGAATAAATTCGATTTGCCCTATACGGGTTTAATAAATTCTTTTTCACCAAATAAAAATTATGCAACGGCATGAATGCAACAAACATCTGGCTAGAATTTTCCTCCATCTAGGGTTTTGGCCATTTTCTAATTTATTTTTAATTAATTAAACACCAGGGGTGTTACAAACTTTCCCCCTTAACTGGAATCTCGTCCCGAGATTCGGAAGGACTACAGTCAATACAAAGAAGCAAATCAAACAAAAGCACAAGCACATGTCAATCAACGTGCTACGAGTTCAAATAATTATGGTGGGCATCCTACTATTGGAGGACCTACTTTGAAACAAAGTTGGAATTTTCAGCAGAGAGAGACTACAGAAGTGGGAAAAGAGATGGGGCTTTTAAAAATAGTTTGGTAAACTTGACGACTGACTAGGGTAGCGTCCTACGGTCAACACGGCTCTGATACCACTCTGTGACACCCCAATTTTAAGAACAAAATTGGAGCACAATATATGTATGCCAAGATCAATTTTCATACATATATCCACATCATAGTAAATATCAAAACAATGCTTTATTAATAATATCGAACTTTATTACATAAATGACCCTCGGGTCTGAAATAAAAAGTACAGACTCTCATGAAACTAACTCTAAGGTAAACTCTGACGAAGATGCGGAAGATCTGGACTCCATCTCCACAGGAAGGTCGACCGGGGGTAGCGCCATCCTAGTACAGGTCGTCAGGGTCGTAGCCTCCGTCTTCTGGATACTCCGGCTCCTCGTACGCGTAGTCTCCAGCGTCTGGGTGGGGTAGCAGGGGGACAAAGAGGAAGGGTGAGTACATCAAAATGTACTCCGCAAGTGTAGGAAATATATGCTTATGAGGCTAATAACAAAGGTAGGCTGACTTTGTTTGACTCAAGCGCCTAAAGCGACACACCCTATTAATCCTATTAATCCTATGCACCTATTTACTAGGTTATAGCCACAGATACTGTAGAAAAGTAACAACACTCGGAGTCGCACCGAGCAAAACACACTCGGAATCACACCGAGTAACCAACACCTGAAGTCCATCAGGCAACCGCACCTGAAGTCCATCAGATGACCCGAACCCAAAACCAACCAGTAACCAACTAATCTCGAAGAAGTCCAAGCCCGCTCGTGACCGTGAGCACGGCTGATATATCAGTTTTACACTCTGCAGAGGTTGCACATCGTTACCCATGAGTCGTGCAGATCCCGTCACGCTAAACACTGCCAAGGTGCATAGCAGGTTGCACTGCAAGGCCTTTACAAAGTCCCTCCAAGTCTGTGTTACACGTACTCTAAGGTTTCTCCCCTGTCCATAAGTCAACGACCCCAAGGGACCCCTCTTGAGCCACTATACAACCCCCGTATAGCATAACTTAGAGGAAACTAATTAATTAGCCAGGTCCAGCCCATCCAGATCTCATGGCTGCGCTGTTTTGCCGGGTTACTTGTCCAAGAACCGGGTCCTAGGGATCCAGGCAGGATATGTCTAGCACGAGCCCCGAACCAAAAACCAAAAGCAGCTGCCGAGTCCCACGGCACAAAACCACCAATACGGGTCCATCCTGCCGGATTTACCTAATAACCATGTTACTACAAAATTACCATGTCCACATTCGTTTCATAGTTCATTAACCAAGTTTATAAACATTTTAACTCCCATCCCATCCATGACTGCAGGGCTAAGCAAGACACCTACCCGAACATCCCAAAGCAGGCGACAAGGATAATATATACAATTTCTAGTAAACCCTAACATGGGATTCAATTTAAGACTGCATGCAACTACTGGATCTAACTACTCTAGTACCAAAAGTAAAATTAAGTAGGTGCAAGATGTTCAAGGACACTTGCCTTCGGACTGGGTCGAATCAACTGGGTCGCAAGGATGGTCTGGAGCGTCCTCGTACTCCGCACTCTCTGGCCCAAGCAACATACATGGCACAATACATAGAAATAAATAACAGTACAACAAACAGTAAGGAAACAGTAAACTAATAGATCTACTACGTAGAGAACGAAATTATGAATCTAACGCAAGTTGAATGGGTCAAAACGGAATTAAAACGTGAAAGTTATGGGCTTTTGAATCTCAGTGGCAAAACTGTGAATAAACCAAAGTCATTTTCGTGATTTAAATAAATGAAAACTGAAAATAAAATGGCACTGGACCGGGCCTCATTTAGATGAAAAGTGAAGGGCTAGAGTGCAAGATTACGAAGACTCAGCGCACAGTCCTCATGGACTGCGGGTTTGTTTCTAGGAAGTCTAGGGTTTCTTTTGCAGAAAGGCCTCGTGAGCCGGCGCGGTCGCTGGCGTGGCGCCAAGTGGCAGCGCGGGATTGGCCGCGAGCGCCAGCTGTGTGGTGGCGGGTGCCACGGTGCGGGTGGGACTGCGTCTCAGTTGCGTAAAAGAATGGGGGCTTAAATGAAAGAACCTATAGACTCAGTAAACAGGGAGATCGGATCGCGGGTTGATTCAAGGAAAACCGGAGGGTTTTTCTGCAAAAGCACGCCGACGCGGCAGAACGGCCGGCGTGGCGCCTGCGTGGCACCGACGTGGAGCCAGATGGTGTGCTGTGATTGGATCGGTGTACTGCGTGGCGTGTAAACCTGCTGACGCGGCTGCTGTGCACCGAGTTCACGGGGGCATGAATCCGGTGTATACCGGTTCGCACGTCGATCTAATCTAACCCGTCGGCTCTAGATCGGATGGCGCAGAGAGGAACCGAGAGGGAAGAGCGGTCGCCGGCGGGGTCGAGCACGGCGGCGCCAGGGTTCCCGCGGCGGCGCCATGTCCGCTCGGCTCGGAGAACTCGTGAACGGCCCTAGAGAGTGGTAGAGACTGCGGGAAGGAGGGAAAAAGGATCAGGAGCTCACAGCGGGTCCAGTGGCTATGTTCGTGTCGCCGATTACAGCTCGGGGTAGGAGGATGTCGTGGAGCGGCGGCTCGCGGCTCCGGTGAGGTTGAGGGACGCGTCCTGATGAAGATGTACGCCGAAACCTGGTTCTATGGGCGCGGCGTTCTTCGGTGATCACACCCGTGGCCAGGGTTGAGTCGACGGCGGCGGGTATAGGGGGGTGTCGAGCTCGGCACGGCTCGGCAATGGCGGTGCGGTGGTGAGGCGCGCGGTGGAGTCGGTGAGGGCGCTGGGAGGTCGTCTTGGTGGCGGTGGGAGGTTTGGGAGACCTCGGTGCTGGCTAAAAAGGGGTCGGGGTCGAAGGGGAGGATCGCTCGATCGAGCTCGAGGCGGATCGGGCGAGCATCGAGCGGCTGTGCGGATAGGGCGGAGGTGAGGGAGGAAGCTGACGCGTGGGGCCCGCCTGGCAGTGAGCGGCGCAGAGAGCTTGTCGCGCGAGCGGCCGGGGAAGTGGGGTGGTGGGCCGACGCGGGAGGGGGCGATGGTGGGCGCTCGGGCCGGCTGGGTGGAAGCGGCCTGCGCGGGAGTTTGGGCTAGAAGGGAGGGGTGCGGGCTGGGCCACTGGGAAGAGAAAGAGAGGGGAAGGGAAAATGGGGTTGGGCCCTTTGCCTATTTTCTTTTCTTTTTTTTCTGTTCTTTTCTTTTTCAATAGCTTTTCAAATCTTTTGCAAACCATTTGAAAACCAATTTGAAATCAGTTTTGAAATCAAACAACTTTTGAAGACTTTTAGAAATATTTTGCCTAGATTTTGAAAATAAAATTTGAGTTTGGTTTTGCAAACCTTTTGTAAACTCTTTTGTTTCTTTTATAAATAGAATAAATTCGATTTGCCCTATACGGGTTTAATAAATTCTTTTTCACCAAATAAAAATTATGCAACGGCATGAATGCAACAAACATCTGGCTAGAATTTTCCTCCATCTAGGGTTTTGGCCATTTTCTAATTTATTTTTAATTAATTAAACACCAGGGGTGTTACAAACTTTCCCCCTTAACTGGAATCTCGTCCCGAGATTCGGAAGGACTACAGTCAATACAAAGAAGCAAATCAAACAAAAGCACAAGCACATGTCAATCAACGTGCTACGAGTTCAAATAATTATGGTGGGCATCCTACTATTGGAGGACCTACTTTGAAACAAAGTTGGAATTTTCAGCAGAGAGAGACTACAGAAGTGGGAAAAGAGATGGGGCTTTTAAAAATAGTTTTGTAAACTTGACGACTGACTAGGGTAGCGTCCTACGGTCAACACGGCTCTGATACCACTCTGTGACACCCCAATTTTAAGAACAAAATTGGAGCACAATATATGTATGCCAGGATCAATTTTCATACATATATCCACATCATAGTAAATATCAAAACAATGCTTTATTAATAATATCAAACTTTATTACATAAATGACCCTCGGGTCTGAAATAAAAAGTACAGACTCTCATGAAACTAACTCTAAGGTAAACTCTGACGAAGATGCGGAAGATCTGGACTCCATCTCCACAGGAAGGTCGACCGGGGGTAGCGCCATCCTAGTACAGGTCGTCAGGGTCGTAGCCTCCGTCTTCTGGATACTCCGGCTCCTCGTACGCTATCGGTGAGGTGTCAGAAAGAGAAGCGATGGCGGCACGTGGCGGCAATCGGTGAGGTTGTGTCCAGGCAACGCTACCAGTTGTGCGGGCATGGCCGTCAGATTACTAGCATCTTCGAGTTGGTCCAGAATAACCCTAGGGTTTAGCTGGTTCACTCTGTAATTAGTTAGGGGTAGAGTGGGAATTAGAATTAGGATAAGTAGAGGGAGACACCCGCCTCCCAAAATATCTCAGTCATTTGCTCTTTGCACTTATGGTTTTCCTGCTCTCCCAATCCCTTGCTGTAGCTACTGAGATCCGCAGAGAACCATACCTCTGTGTACTGGAGATTTTGAGGAAGTGAGACCGTAATCTCACTGTTGTAGCGTGTGGTAGCCACACGGTTGCAAATTCGTGGTTGTGATTCGCGTTTTGTTCGTGTTCTTCGCGGGTTGCTTTTCTCCACGTTTTTCCCATTGATCGATCTCTCTACTCAGTGCATCTTTTGCAAATCCGTTTGAACTGAGTTGTTTTAGATTGTGAGGCACTTCTTTCCACCGAAGGAAATTTGCTCTAACCTCACGAGCTAGTAGATCGGTTGATTTTTGTTCTGGATCGGTTTTTGCTCCCTTAGTCCCGAATTCTTCCAATTCACCGATTTGGAGTTAGGTTCGAGCCATGATTCTTTTGGGATAGCTCACTAATCTCCTTGGAACTCCTCATACCAAGTCTAAGCCTTAGTGCTTTTGATTCGGAGGAGATCGAGTGAATTTCTTGGAAGAGCTGTGCTGATTCGGGACCATCGGACGCTGAGTTCATGAGCATCGGACGCTGAGCTCAAACCATCGGAGCGTCCGTTGCCACGTGTCGTCTGACAGAGAGTTTTAAGGAGCATCGGACGCTGACCATCGGAGCGTCCGTTGCCATCGGACGCACCGAAGGTCAAGCATCGGATGCTAGGGTTTCACTGTAGCAGCGTCTGATGTCTATGCAGTAAGGTACCAGAGAGGACCTGTTTGCATCGGACGCGTCCGGTGCTAAGCCATCGGACGCAGGCCAGCATTCGATGCAGCTGATTCTGCACTGTTTCGTCCACTGTACGTTCGTCCGTTGTCGGTTTTGATTTCCGGCTTTTGCGTTGGGTTTCTAGAGTTGTGTAGTGTTCCGCTGTGCTTCTTGGAAGCATTCACCCTACATCTAGGGTCGTGGACACTTGCAAGCTCTAGGTTTGCTTTTGGGGTTGATTCTTGGGACAGTGGCAACAAGTTTCCGAAAGGAAATTTTGAAGCTCCCATTCACCCCCCTCTGGTCGCTTTCTGTTAGCTCTTTCGATCCTTCAAGTTCCCCAAGCATAGACATCTCAAACTCTTTAGCCATCATCTCTCCAAACTCTTCACAAAAGTCTTGGTTGGTTGATCCAAAGATAATGTCATCTACATAGATTTGCAACACAAACAAGTCACTTCCAATCTTCTTGGTGAAGAGTGTGGTGTCAACCTTCCCAATTTTGAATCCTTTGGTTAACAAGAAATCCCTCAATCTTTCATACCATGCTCTTGGTGCTTGTTTCAACCCATAAAGTGCCTTCTTGAGCTTGTACACATGGTTGGGCTTCTTCAAATCTTCAAATCCAGGAGGTTGTTCAACATACACTAGCTCATTGATGAATCCATTGAGAAAAGCACTTTTAACATCCATTTGATAGAGCTTGATGTTGTGAGAACAAGCATATGCAAATAGAATTCTAATGGCCTCCAATCTAGCAACCGGTGCATAGGTTTCACCAAAGTCAATGCCTTCCAATTGAGTGTATCCTTGTGGAACCAATCTTGCTTTGTTCCTTACAACAATGCCATCTTCATCTTGCTTGTTCCGGAAGACCCATCTTGTACCAATAACATTTGTGTTCTTTGGTCTTTCCACTAACTCCCAAACATCATTGCGGGTGAAGTTGTTCAACTCTTCATGCATTGCATTCACCCAATCAACATCCATCAAAGCCTCATCAATCTTGGTTGGCTCAATAGATGATACAAATGAGTAGTGTTCACAAAATGATGCCAATCTTGATCTTGTTTGCACACCTTTTCTTATGTCACCAACAATTTGATCTAAAGGATGATCTCTTGCAATGTGTGTTGGTTGGAGCACTTGTTCCGGTTGAGCACTTGCACTTGCACTAGCATCTTGTTGATCTTGAGAACTACTAGATCTTGCAACATCATTGCCATGCATGGTTGGAGGGGGGAGCACTTGATCTTTGTCATCTTCTATGTCAATCACTTGCTTTGGCCTTATATCACCAATGTCCATGTTCTTCATAGCTTCCACCAATTGTGTTTCTCTCACATCATCAAGATTGTCTTGTTCTTCATGGGAACCATTGGTTTCATCAAACTCAACATCATGGACTTCTTCAACTATTCTTGTTGTGTTGTTCCACACTCTATAGGCTTTGCTTGTAGTGGAGTAACCAAGAAGTGTCCCTTCATCACATTTCTTCTCAAACTTTCCAAGTCTTGTGCCCTTCTTTAATATGTAACATTTGCACCCAAAAACCCGGAAATATGCAATGTTGGGCTTTCTATCATTGAGGAGCTCATATGGTGTCTTCTTCAATAGAGGGTGACAATAGAGCCAGTTGCTATAATAGCAAGCCGTGTTGATTGCTTCGGCCCAAAAAGAATCACTCACATTGTATTCACTAAGCATAGATCTTGACATATCAATGAGTGTCCTATTTTTCCTTTCAACTATCTCATTGGATTGAGGTGTATACTTGGCCGAGAATTGATGTTTGATTCCGAACTCATCACATAACTCATCAACTCTTGTGTTTCTAAACTCACTTCCATTGTCATTTCTCACTTTCTTGATTCTTCTATCAAACTCATTTTGACTTCTTTTGACAAAGGTTTTGAATATGCCAAACACTTCACTTTTGTCAATGAGAAAGAAGACCCATGTGTATCTTGTATAGTCATCCACTATCATGAAGTCATACTTGTTTCCCCCAATACTTGCATATGTAGTTGGTCCAAACAAGTCCATGTGCAACAACTCAAGTGCATGTGTAGTGCTCATCATTCCTTTGTTGGGATGAGTGTTACCAACTTGCTTTCCCATTTGACATGCACTACATAGCTTGTCTTTCTCAAAGTGAACATCTTTTAGTCCTCTAACCATGTCATGCTTCACTAGCCTCTTTAGTTTCTTCATTCCAACATGTCCCAAGCGCCTATGCCATAGCCAACCCATACTTGATTTGGTGAATAAGCATGTTGTCAATTGAGCTTCACTAGCATCAAAGTCCACCAAATAAAGGTTCTCATATCTAAATCCTTTGAAGACCAAATCACTTCCATCAACACTCACTATCTCCACATCATCAACCCCAAATATGCATTTGAATCCCAAATCACATAATTGTGCCACGGACAACAAGTTGAAGTTGAGAGATTCCACTAATAGCACATTTGAGATGCTCAAGTCATTGGATATTGCAATCTTGCCCAAGCCTTTGACCTTGCCTTTCTTGTTGTCACCAAATGTGATAGCATCCGCATGATCATTGCCACTAGTGTTGATTGATTTGAACATTCTTCCATCTCCGGTCATGTGTTGAGTGCACCCACTATCAAGCACCCAATGCCTTCCTCCCGCTTTATAATTCACCTACAAAGTGATCAATTATTTTTAGGTACCCAAACCTTTTTGGGTCCTCCAAGGTTAGTCACCAAGCTCTTGGGCACCCAAATTGCCTTCTTCTTTGGGCCAACCATGGGTGCACCAATATACTTAGCCTTCACACCATTAGTGCCCTTTGTAAGCATATAACAAGAATCAAGTCTAATAGATAAAACATGATCATTGTTCTTGTTCTTGTTCTTGTTAAAGCAATTTTGCTCTATGTGCCCAAATTGCTTGCAATTATGGCAATACCGACCATTGCTCTTCACAAAACTAGTCTTGTGAGGAGCAAAAGCGGCCTTGCCCTTCTTGGGGGTATAGCCAAGACCCTCCTTGTTGAGTGGACATCTTTGGCTACCCAAGCACTTAAGCAAGCGGGCATCTCCACCATAGGCATTTCCTAAAGCATGAGTGAGCTCATACACCTTGTTCTTAAGGTTCTCATTTTCTACCACTAATGATGAATCACATGTAGTAGAAGTAGGCATTTTAGTTGAGCTAGATGATGATGAAGCATTGGTGGGAGCAACAATAATAGGAGCATAAAAAGATTCATCAAGAATATCGCATGTTACTCCTATGTTGCATGTCTCTACAATATCCTCAATCTTACTTTGATCAAGGAGGGAGGAGTGGGCTTCCTTAAGCCTAGTGTGAGCTTGGTCAAGCTTCTCATGGGCTTCCTCTAGCCTCTCATGAGTAGACTTGAGCTCATCAAAGGATTGCTCAAGAGCCTTGTTGGCCTTGTGCAATACTTTGCACTCCTTCCTCTTAGTCTCAATGTAAGAGTGAGCATCTTGTAGCATGCTCATGAGGTCCTCTTTTGAGTACTCCTCATCATCATCACTCTCACTCTCACTTTCACTCTCATCGGATGATACCTTAGTGGCCTTAGCCATGAAGCATGTCGATGGAGTGTTGAAGATAGAAGGCTTGCTTGAGATAGCAAGACTAGCGATAGCCTTCTTCTTGGTGGTCTTCCTCTCATCATCACTAGAATCATCATCATCGCTTGAGGAAGCATCACTATCCCATGTCACAACATAGGAACCACTCTTCTTCTTTTCCTTCTTCTTCTCTTTCTTTTCTTTCTTCTCTTTCTTCTTGCTCTTCTTGCGGTCATCAACATCTTCATCACTAGAGTATGGGCAATCCGCAATGAAGTGATCTTTGCTCTTGCATCTATAACATCTCTTGGTTGTGCTCTTGGTTGCATCTCTTCTCTTTCTTGCTCCATAGCCCTTCTTCTTCATGAACTTGCCAAATCTCTTCACAAAGAGAGCCATTTCTTCATCATCTATCTCACAATCACTTGAGCTTGCTTCATCATCACTTTCCTCCTTCTTTGCTTTGCCCTTGCTCTTGTTCTTGGAGGATGAAGCCTTGAATGCAACAGTCTTCTTCTTCTTTTCTTCCACTTGGGCTCCCCCATCCCTTTCCACACGGTATGTGTCTTGAGTGACCACATCACCTAGTACTTGGTTTGGGGTTACCGTGTCCACTCCTTCCCTCACTAGGATAGTCACCAAAGTATCAAACCTTGGTGGTAAGCATCTCAAGAACTTGTGAGAAAAGTCCTTGTCATCTATCTTCTCTCCCAAGGCCTTCAAATCATTGATAATGACTTGCAACCGGTGAAACATCTCCGGTATGCTTTCATCATCTTGCATCTTGAACATGGCAAGCTTGTCCTTGAGAATGTATAGCTTGGCACCCTTGACCGCCTTGATGGCCTCATAAGTCTCCTCCAATCTCTCCCAAATCTCACTTGCTTTTTCAAGGTCTTTGACTTGCTCAAACACCTTTGTGTCAAAGGCTTCATAGAACAAGTTGATTGCCACATCATTCCATTGAAGCTTCTCTTCTTCTCTAGGAGTGGGTCTTGCGGGATCAATTACCACAAAGTCATGCTCAATCACATCCCATATCTTTCTATTCATTTCTCTTGTGAATGCACACATCTTCCTCTTCCAACAATCAAAGTTGGTGCCGTCAAAATGTGGTGGCTTCCCCATATAATTGATTTGAGCCATTTTAACACCGGAGGATGTTAAGCCTCAAACAAACGGTGACCACTGCTCTGATACCACTTGAAAGGTCCAAATTGGCTATAGGGGGGGTGAATAGCCTAATTAAAAATCTATAAAATTACTTAGGCAAACACTATTAGTATAACAAATGGCGAAGCTTTTTGCGCTAGCCTAATAGTGTGTTGCAAGCCACCTATCCAACAATTCTACCTAATATAACTATGGCACACAAGCAATTAGAGCTAGAAACAATTGCGGAATAAACTAGCTCTAGCACAACTAAGATCAAGATGGTACAAGATAAACAAGAATGTGTAGAGGATGAATTATGTAAACTAATCACAAAACACTACACAAGGTATACGACAAAAGATATATGACAAGTAGTAGTATTTGCACAAATGAAATAGCTCAAGGTAAATGCACAAAGGGAATGAGCTAGATAGAAATGGTTTCACCGAGCCTTCGGGATCGTCTAGTAGAGAGCCAATCACCAGTGAAATCCACTCATGAAGCCAATCACCAAGAAGTGGAAACAATCACAATAAGCACACGGGACACCAAGATTTATCCCGAGGTTCACGTGCTTGCCGACACGCTACTCCCCGTTGTGTCGACCAACACTAGGTGACTCGGTGGCTAATTGGCACAAAGCCAAGCTCACAAAGAGCGCCACAAGAATCTACCGCTAGTGAGGTACCTCAATGACACGAGCAATCCACTAAGGATACCTTTTGCCGCTCCGGCAAGGTGAGGCTCCAAAACCTCTCACAATCTCGAACGGTGGTGGCCAAGAACAATCACCAATCTTGCCAACAATCACCTCAACGCCTCCAAGCTGTCTAGGCACCGACAAATGCCAAGAGTAACAAGAAAACTCAATGCCGATGCGAAGAACTAGTGCCACTAGATTGAATTCTTTCAAATCACGCACTAGATCACTCAATCTCACTTGGTTTGATCAAATCAACTTGGGAGATGAGTTGGGAGGCTTGCCAAAGCTCACTAGAATGCTTAGGAATCAAAATATGCAAGAGAGAAACCAAGTGAGCCGGCCAAGCCCCTTAAATAGGCCACCCAAAATGGCCTAGCCGTTGGGCCAGAATCGGGGGCATCGGACGCGCCGATGCTCAATCATCGGACGCTGCCCCAGCGTCCGATGCTCCAGATGGAGCCACGTGTCCCCTTGATATGAATTCAGCCCGTTAGATCCCAACGGTCATATTCCTTCGCCCCACGTTTAATGTGACATCGGACGCGCCGATGCCAGGCATCGGACGCACCGATGCCACTGCTTAAAACATCATACTACAACGCCACATCGGACGCGCCGGGACTCTAGCATCGGATGCTAGACCCCAGCGTCCGATGACACACCAGAGAGGTTTCAGAGAGGGCAAAAACACATCGGATGCTTCTAATGGTTCCACATCGGACACAGGCCAGCGTTCCGATGCTCCCTGGAAAGCACGCTCACGCCACGTCATCTGCATCAGATTCTGCAATAGTGATTTCTCACCTTCCGTTGTCGGCGTCCGATGCTCCTTCAAACTCTGACAAAAACTAGGGTTAGCCATTGGATGCTCGGCCCAGCATCCGATGCTGTCGCCTCCAGCGTCTGATGCTGATGGTCAGCACCTTTTCTTTTCTAACTTCTACCCTTGCTTCCATGCGCCAACACCAAAGTGTTTCAACACTTGTGCACGTGTGTTAGCATTTTGCAAAGCATTTTCCAAGGGATTTTGTTAGACACTCACTAGGTCTATAGCATCAATATGTTAGAGAACACCTAGTGGCACTTGAACACCGCATAAGCCATGAATAATCTCCTCTTAATAGTACGGCTATGTATCCTAAATGTGATCACACTCGCTAAGTGTCTTGATCACCGAAACAAAGAGCCATATAGGTTATACCTTTGCCTTCGGGCCTTTTTGCTCCATCTCTTCTTTTCTTCATTTCACCAATGGTAGAGCACTTGAACTCTTGAGTGCTTGTGGCCATCACCATCCTCCATGGTTGCCACCTTGCTAGCTCCACCACTTGGCTTGGTCCCAATCCTTTCTTATAAGCTACACACATGCTTAGCAATAGGATTAGACCAAATAGGTTTCATTAATTAACCAAAATCAAACTAGGGCTTTCAACATGACACACAATAGCACACATTACATAGAGGTCTCAAGTCCACAAGCTAAGATAGAGTATGATACAAAAAGATACATCTCTCACAAAAGATATTACAATAGGGCTCATCTCTCAACAACTCTCTCAGATCAGCAAAACAAAAGATGTGAACTTGAAGCTTTAATCCTTCTTCTTCTTCTCCCCCTTTTTCATCAACTCATCCAAAAAGAGAAGAAGGCACTGAACTGAAACTAGCACTGTTGATCACTCATCATCCTGAGGAGGCTCATCTGTCCAGTGAGTAGTACTACCACTAAAGGTGGAAGCCTGAGTGAAAGGTGGCACAAAGAGTGACTCGTGAACTGGCAAGACACCAAAAATACTATCTGTAGCTCTAGAAGCAAAGTCACAAGACGGCTGAGGCATAGTCTGCTGAAACTGAGGAGGCACAGACTGACTAGGCAAAGTACCAAACTGAGTGCCAAACTGCTGCTGAGATCCAGAGTAAGGAGGGGGAGCAAACTGCGACCCTGAGAACTGAGAGTGAGAAGAGTAGGTGAAGGGTCCAAACTGTGGCTGCTGAGGGTAAGGCGCTGAAGAAGACTCGCCTGCAGTGAACTGTCCACTAGACCCAAAACCAGGCACAAACTGCTACTGACTCGCTGCACGCCCCTGTGCTACTAGTGTCTCAAAGTCCTGCTCAGGGGAACTCTCTGCCACTGACTGGTCCTCAGAACCAGGTGGTGACACCTTCTTCCCTGCTTCTCTCATCAAAACCTTGATATCTCTCCTATTCTTTCTGCTTCTTTCAGTGTCTCTCTTCTTGTCTTTCTTTATACTCTTGCACATACAAAATATTGATTTGAGAACGGTGAAGAGAGAAGAGTCTCGCTCTCTGGCATATGAATACTCTGGAGATCCCCACACAAACTGAGACTGAGGCTGAGAAGAAGTGGCACCCATAGTGCCTGCTGAAGTACTAGCACCAACTGTCCCTGCTGCTGGTGGCACACCTGCTGCTGCATCTGCATCAGGCATAATGGGATGCCTAGCTGGAACAAGCTAAAGTGGCAAGTGTATCCCATCCTTCTCAAATGTCATACCTGTGATCTCCTCTATCATGCCCATAATGTAGGGAGCAAGTGCACAACTCTTCTGGGAGCTGCAAGATATGTCTCTAATCTCATCCCAAATAAAAGCAAAGACACTGAACCTGGTGCCACCTTCTCTCATTCTAGCAAGCAAGTTCTTCATATAGCTCATCACTGTCTTGTTATCTCCAATCCTCATGTATATGGTCTTTCTAAACATTTTGTTGAGAGTGAAGTAGAAGGTGTACAAACCAACAACTTTCCCAAGCTCACCTCGATGTGAAGGGGGGGGGGTACATGAAACCTGTCTGAGCTGGAGGGAGAGGAACCTCATCATGTATCCTAGGACGATCCAAGTCATCATCTCCAAACCCAAGCAACTGAGCAAACCTCTCATATGTAACAAAAAACGAGATCCCTCAGTAGACCAATAAATCATCCACTGTCTAAGATCTAGAGCACTCACATCAAAGTAGACAGTAGCATAGAACTGAGCAATAATCTCTGTGTTCCAATCATGCTGATATCCCAAGATGTTCTTCAACCCTTTCACCTCACAAGCCTCTGAAATCTGTGTGAACACCTCATCATTGAATCTTTCCATAGCAGCCCAATCAATATACTGAGACACAACAACTGGAGTGGATTTTGCAAGAATGACCGTCTCATAGAAATCTTGTTGAAACAAAGTCCTGAACCTGGAATCTGGAGCATCAGCATTCTGTGACATAGGATTAATTAATCTTTCCTTTCTTACAACCTTAGTCCTACCACCAAGTCTGAACATTAGGGTTTCTGCCATAGCAATGTCGAGGTCTCTCTAATCTGGCTGGGAGAAGCTGTCCAATATGTTGACCGGACCTCTGCTGCTGCTCAAAAGAAGCTCTTTGACTGCTAGCTCGTTGCCTCTCAAAAGAAGCCCTCTGACTGCCTCCACGCTGCTGCTCAAAGGAGGCCCTCTGACTGGCCCTAGGCCTCTCATATTTAGCTGAAGGCTGCTGCTGACTAGCACTGGGCCTAAACCGCCCAACAAGAGACTCCAATACTGGCTCATCCTCCTCATCACCTGCATCATGTGGATTTATTCTATAATTTTCATCATCAACCTCATCATCATCATCTGTGCCTTGAGCCATTCCGCTCTCAATTCTCATGGTGCATCTAGGAAGCTCTTGAACTCACTGAGTTGCTGATCTGCTAGGCCTCCTGGGCCTCTGAGCTGCCGCTGCACTGCTCTCTGGTATCTCTGAGGGATTAGCCGTCTCATCTCTTATTGCCCCATCTGCCTCTGAAGGATCAGCGTATCCTCTGGCTCTCACATTTCTTTCATCATCTCTGTTTCTTCTTTGATAATATGCTCTACCAGTTCTCCTTTCCATCCTTGTTGCCCCTGAGATCAAAAGATAAAGAATTCCAACACATAAGATCTTTGAGCATAAGATTTAGATAGAAACACCGCAAGGAATTGTTATTTACACATACACATGTCATGTTTTGAAATACTCCATATATATGTATAAATAGATCAAGAGATGGATTTTGGATTTAAGAGAAACTGCATAAGCATCACAGGAGATTTAGAGGACTGCTAGCATCACAAAGAAGCCACAGAAAAATTACTGTTGCCCTAAATCAACTTGCCATGGTGAGAGAAGGAAATTAATATGATCTTTTTCAATCCATTTTCACCGTCATGAATTCTTGACAAAGTATCCAACTATATTTCTTTTTAAGCTCTGAAAATGATATGAACTCCATACAAAATATCCGGATCAACACATGAGCTGCACTAAGCCAAGAGGGCACTGACCAGCAGGATCCGGCTTAGCCGACCCCAGGACCCGACCTAGTCGGCTTGACCCGACCTGGTTGGTTCTGGAACCGGCTTAGCCGGTTCTTGCGGCCAGGGCCTGGAACAGTTAGGGTTCAGGATTTTCCAAGAAAAAATACCTATCCATTGATTGAATCCTTTTAGGTATAGCATCTAGATCATAAGGGGAACAAATCTACCCAAGGGATTTGAAAGATATGCCTTGAATTCATAGATCGAGGAAGAAGCTTATCCAATACCTTTGGAGAGAAGAGGAGCTCAAGAACCAACTCAGGAATCGACCAAGTCGAGAGAGGGAGTCGACTATCAATCCTTGGGAAACATCTCCTACTTCAATCCACTAACTTTCTCTTGCATTTTGAGATTGGGATTTGGAGGGAGTAGCAAGAGAGATGAAGAGGAGCAGCCGGCCTAGGGAGAGCTGGAAGCACGGGCCAAACAGCAAGAATGAGAGAGAGAGTTCACAGAGGCACTTGGCCTGCCATATGGGCTGAACCCGCAAGACCCGACCTGGTCGGATCCTGGAGCCGGCTTAGTCGGCTAAGCCGACTTAGTCGGCTAAGCTGACTTAGCCGGGTTCTAGAACCGGCTTAGCCGGATCCAGGGGTACCTGCAGGACAGAGACAAGAGACGCTTCATCTTGAATCCAAATTTGCTCAAGCACTTTTCCAAATATTATTACTAACATATCTCATCACTTACACATCCATTCAAACATCTTTTGGAGTCGAAAGATTTAAGCCTTTCTCTTTCAGCACTTATTTCTCTATTTTCAAGATTTTGCAAAGGATATAACTTTGGACCAAAAACTTTATGCCCTTGCTGACAAATGGTCCATCCAAACCTTTAGAGACCAAGCTTGATTGATAAAACAGAGAGAAGAGAGATTTATTAGATTTGAAAGGATTTAGCTTATGAGGACTTGAGGATCATCTCACTTGAGATTAGCCAACAATCAACCACGCAACTATAGCCTCAAGTGAAAATGATGAGATCACAAAGATCCAAGATTTCAAGAACTTTATAAATCTCCTACACATGGGCATCTAGTTGGGTTTTCGCAATTTCTAGCTTATTTCACTCAAATGCACAATCTAGCAAATAGAGGCCCTAGATGCACAACCGAATTGAAATGCTCTAAAATAGAACCATACCTTGGCCTTGAGCAACCAGTGTGCTTGTGATATAGCCATTTCTATAAGCACAATTACTTGAGAAACACATTCTCGATATAGTGAGACTACAATAATTTCTCAACAAGCATGTTAGTCTCACAAACTCTAGCCATAGAGTTAGCCCCCCCCCCTTGATAAGTACTTTAAGCATTTGAATTTCTCATATAGTACTTTTATTCTTGTAAGAAAATGGGAGAAGACTCTATGTCTAGATCATAGCAATAAAAGGAATTATACAATTTAAACTTATGCCTTGAATTACTCACAAAGCTACACACAAGATTATATATGAAAAAATCAACATTACGACACAAAGAATGTAATGAGCTCCCCCTAAATGAGTGCATCAAGTATTTGAATAACACAAACATTGCACTTAGTCAATTTCTCAACTTGAGAGGCTCATTTCATTCTTTTTGTCCAAACAAAGAATATTAAAGAAATGAACATGTGCGGATACATGGGTGTATGTCGAGTCTCTGAGTGATGAGTGATTGTCAACTGAGATAATGCGCATGTTCTTTGGCTTGTGTTGTGTAGGTGTCGAGCACGGAGACAGTGATCAGAGGCAAGGTGAAGGTCAAGTAGAGACGTGCCGTGTCGATGGACCGAGAGTGGCGAAGGTCGGACGTGAGGCTTGGACTGAGGGACCGGTGGCCCGAGGATCAGTTGTGGTGGCTGGCAGCCTGGGACAGCGACGAGCGGAGACTTGCGGGCATGGTGTTGCTCAGGTCGAGGACCTGGGGACACGTGTCGGTGGACGGGGTGCACGGGCGGTGCATCCCCTCTACAGCTTCGGTTTGGTGGTAGAGCCAGGGAAAAACCATCGGGTGGACGGTTTCCAGGTTTGGGCCTCAAAACCTGGGCGTGGATGGTTTCCGAGTTTGGCCACAAAACTCGGGCTGAGGACGGTTTCCAGGTTTGGGCCTCAAAACCTGGGTGCTGCGGGTTTGCTGAGTTTGGGCCACAAAACTCAGGCTTCGTGGGCTGGTTTCCCGGTTTGGGCCTCAAAACCGGGGGTGGACGTGAAGGCCTGGTTTCCCAGTTTCGGCCACAAAACTGGGGGCGGAGTCCGTGAAAAGGACGGCAGAGCGAGGGCGGCACATGGCGGCAATCGGTGAGGTTGCGTCGAGGCAACGCTACCAGTTGTGCGGGCATGGCCGTCGGATCCACCTACCACCGAGTTGGTCCAGAATAACCTTAGGGTTTAGCTGGTTCGCTCTGTAAGTAGTTAGGGGTAGAGTGGGAATTAGGAATAGTTAGAATTAGGATAAGTAGGGGAGACACCCACCTCCCCATCTATCTCAGTTCATTTGCTCTTTGCACTTAGGGTTTCCTGCTCTCCCAATCCCCTGCTGTAGCTAGCTGAGATCCGCAGAGAACCATTCCTCTGTGTACTGAAGATTTTGAGGAAGTGAGGCCGTATCCTCACTGTTGTAGCGTGTGGTAGCCACACGGTTGCAGATCGATGTGTTGATTCGCGTTTTGGTTCGTGTTCTTCGTTTCCTCGCAATTTTCCCGTCACTCGATCTCTCTCCCTACTGCGTCTTTGCGAAATCCGTTTGAATCAACTTGTTCGTTTTTGAAAGGAGATCATTTCCACTGAAGGAATTCATCTAACTCCTCGCGAACAAGTAGATCGGGTTGATTTCGATTTCATGGCGCTTTTTCGTTCATACTCCTCCCTTTTCGATTTCCCGGTGATTGAATCGATTTGAGCGGATGATTTCTTGGGGATAGTCTCCTAACTACCTCGTGATCATCCTCTCCAAGTTTGGGAACGTGGGATTGTGAGTTGATTCGATTTTGGGAGATTTTTGGAGAGGGGCGACCAGAATCGCCCTCTATGCAAGGTCGCGGACAGTCCGCGCCTAGGACCACGGACAATCCGGGCATCAGGGGTGAGTCAGATCAGTGGCTGCGTTCCTCGGCTGCCCTGTTGATTTTTGACCGGCGGACAGTCCGCCGTTGATTTTCGCGGACAGTCTAGGAGTCGACCAGGGACATTCAACAACCTTGCTGTTTTGTCCATTTGGCCAGCGGACAGTCCGAGCTTCTGTGGTGGACAGTCCGCAGTAAGCCCGGACAGTCCGGGACCGTACCGGCGGACAGTCCGGGAACTCGCAGACAAGTGTTCTTCAGTGCATTTGGTCTCCCAGCTTTTCCGTTTGGTTTTCGGACTTCTCGTTTGGCCTTATAGTTGACCAAGGAACCCCTCTAGGTATCTTTGCTACTTGTTAGCATAGGTATTTGAGGATTTCTCGACGTAGCCGTCTATCTACGTTCGAGACTTGGTTTTTGAGGGTCGAACTTGGTCCGGTACTTTTGCCGTTTGGTTTGCTATCGCTTTGTGGTGCCTCGCTGTGATCCTAGGGATCATCCACCCTCTTCCAAGGGTCGTGGGCATCACGGTTTCGGTCGTAGCTTTCGGGGTTGATTTTGGGACATTCAGGCCAAAGTTTCGAGAGAAATTTTTGAGCTCCCATTCACCCCCCCCTCTGGTCGCCTTGCTAGTGCTTTCTCGGTCCTTCAATTGGTATCAAAGCAGGTTAAGGATCTTCCACCTTAGCCGGTTCCAGATCCACAGAAGGCGACATGGATCGCGGCGTGGGCAAACTGCCGTTCTTTGATGGGACGAACTATGCGTATTGGAAGATACACATGTCGGCCTATCTCCAGAGCATGGGCTCTTCTGTTTGGGAGATTTGCAACAAGGCCGATTACGTTGTCTTGGCTGCTCGTGTCTCTCAGCTCCAGATCGATGAGCACGAAGCCAATAGTCGAGCACTAAACGCTCTTTTCTCCTGTTTGAGCATGTCCGAGTTTGATCGCGTTTCTCACCTCCCCGCGGCTCGTGAAATTTGGGCGACCCTCATGCGCTTCCATGAGGGAACCACTCAAGTCAAATCTCATCTCTACGAGTCGCACAAGCGGGAGTATGAGAACTTTCGACATATGCCTGGCGAGAGCATAGAGAGTTTATTCGCTCGCTTTCAGGTCATTGTCAACAAGATGAGAGCGAACAAGGAGCTGTTGCCTTTTGACGATCATTAGAGGGCTTTGAAGCTTTTGCACACTCTTGATCGGTTGGTGTGGGACTCAAAGGTCCAGGCGATCATCGAATTGCCTAACTATGAGACCCTCACTTGCGACGAGCTCTTTAGTAAGCTCAAGTCTAGTGAGATTGACACCATGTCGATGGCTTCCTATGAAAATCCTTCCAGCCCGACTATGGCTTTGGTTTCTGGCTCTTCTGCTAACCCCTCTGGAGGATTTGCACTTTCTTCACTCTTTTCTGTCACAGAGGACCAGCTGGAGTCTTTGGGGGATGATGAGTTGGCTTTGCTTGCCAACCGGTTCTCGCGGTTCCATAACAACTGCATGAACAATTGTGAGCATTGTGGGAGAGATGGACACTTGAGTGAGTTTTGCTTTCGGCGCAAGAGAGAGGCGCGCCGTGCTATGGAGATGAACAATGCAGACATGTACCATCCTTTCCATTATGTACATGCGCCAAATGTTCAGAGACGTGCTGCTAGGCCCAGAGGTCCAGAACCTCAAGTTCCTAGGCCTAGGCGGAGGAAAGCTCCGAGGAGAGAAGCTAGGCCTAGAGGTGCAGTGCCTCAAGTTCCTAGGCCTAGGCCTCGTAGAGATCGTGCCCGGCGGGAGCCTGCTATTGTAGGCTATGGACCCCGTGGCAGTGGCTTTGTAGTTGAGCGTTTTCCCCCACCGTGTTTTGAGTATCGCGACGGACGCTCCTCCCTTAGCGGACCACGTCTTTCTAAACGTGGTGATCGCTTCCTCCATAGGTGTACTAGGAATGGTTTTTCTGTTAACCGTTCTTTTGAGCAGCCGGCCCAACACTGGTATTCCCCCTACTTCACTAACCCCAGTGTTGGACCGTATGCTCACCCTATGTCTTTTTATTGATGTAGGTAAAACGATTGGAGAACGTTTGGTTGGTGGATTCCGGTTGCTCGAGGCACATGACCGGAAACGCCAAGTGGTTCTCCAGTCTTAGTCCAGTCGCCGGAAAGGAGTTTATCACCTTCGGCGACAATAGCAAAGGTAAACTGTTGTCTCGTGGGTCGGTGCGAGTTAATGAGCACTTTGTGTTGCGCGATGTTGCTCTTGTTTCTAACTTGCATTTTAACCTTCTTTTTGTTTCACAACTCTTTGATGATGACTATGAGATTCGTTTTAAACCGAATCTCAGTCGTATTTTGGATCCTCAGGGCAATCTTGTATGTTTGATTTCGCCCTTTGGAAAAGTCTTTCATGCGAATTTCTCAGAGTCTTTTGGCATTTCTCGTTGTCTTGTGGCTGGACCTTCTTCCTCTGATCTTTGGAAGTGGCATAGGAGACTAGGACACTTGAGCTTCGACTTGCTTGCAAGACTTAGTTCACTTGGCCTAATCCGAGGATTGCCCAAGTTATCCATGGAGAAGGATCTTGTTTGCCACTCTTGTAGACATGGGAAGATGGTTGCCGCTCCCCACCATCCAGTGACTCAGGTCATGACCAAGCGCCCTGGAGAGCTTTTGCACGTGGACCTTGTTGGTCCGGCTCGGGTGAGCTCGGTTGGGGGGAAGTGGTATGTGCTTGTTGTTGTTGATGACTTTTCGAGATATTCGTGGGTCTTCTTTTTAGCTGAGAAGACCGAGACTTTCTCCTTTGCTCGCAATCTGATTTTGCGTCTTCAGAATGAGTTCCCTTTGAACTCGATGCGAGCTATTAGGAGTGATAATGGTTCTGAATTCAAGAATTCAGATTTTGAGAAGTTTTGTAACTCTTTGGGTTTAGAGCATCAGTTTTCTTCCCCCTACACACCGCCCCAGAATGGTGTTGTAGAGAGGAAGAATCAGACCCTTGTAGAGATGGCCAGGACGATGCTCGATGAGCATAGGACTCCTAGGCGATATTGGGCCGAAGCCATGAGCACTTCATGCTACATTTCCAATCGCATTTTTCTCTGAGCTTTCTTGAAAAAGACTTCTTATGAGTTGCGTTTTGGAAAACTGCCCAAGGTGAGTTATTTTCGAGTTTTTGGTTGCCATTGTTTTATACTCAAAAAGGGCAACTTGGATAAGTTTGAGTCTCGTTCTTCTGACGGAGTGTTTTTGGGTTATGGCACTCACACTCGAGCTTATCGTGTACTTAACCTTGACACTAACCGAGTCATGGAGACATCCGATGTCACCTTCGATGAGACCATGGTTTGTCCTTCTTCTCGTTTTGAGCGTGCAGGTGATCATGAGGTTGGTGAGCCTCTTTTTGATGACGAGGATGAGGTTGCTGAAAGTATGGATGATCCAGCACCCCCTCCACCTGCTGTGCCGCAAGGAGCGGCTTCCACGATGACTCACGGCCCCGATACGTCTTCTTCCTGGGGGCTGTGAGATCCGCCACCCCGAGCGGTACCATTTGTACCCGGGGAGGCACCAGCTGCTGTTGAGGGGGAGATCACATCTGCACGAGAGGCGCCACGACACATCCAGCGCCAACACCCCCCTCAGCAGATGATCAGCAACATTGACGAACGTGTCACTCGGTCCAGGTCTCAACTCACTCACTTTGCTCATTCTGCTTTTGTTGCTGATTTTGAGCCCCGAGATGTTGGACACGCTTTGACGGATCCGGATTGGGTCAATGCCATGCATGAGGAGTTAGAAAACTTTGAGAGAAATCGGGTTTGGGTTCTAGTGTCTCCACCTTCTGAGTGTCACCCAATTGGGACAAAATGGGTTTTGAAAAACAAACAGGGAGAAGATGGCCATGTTGTGAGAAACAAGGCCAGACTCGTAGCCCAGGGATATAGTCAGAAGGAGGGGATAGACTATGAGGAGACTTTTGCTCCTGTAGCTCGTTTGGAGGCGATTAGGATGCTCTTGGCTTTTGCTGCATCCAAAGGTTTCAAACTTTTTCAAATGGATGTCAAGAATGCCTTCTTAAACGGCTACATAGAAGAGGAGGTGTATGTTAGACAACCCCCCGGTTTTGAAAATCCCAAGTTTCCAAACCATGTCTTTAAACTTCACAAAGCTTTGTATGGTTTGAAACAAGCCCCTAGAGCCTGGTATGATAGGTTGAAAATCTTTTTGCTTGCTAAGGGTTTCAAAATGGGATGTGTAGATAAAACGCTCTTTCTCCTCAAGCAAGGCACTGATACTCTCTTGGTCCAGATTTACGTGGATGATATCATTTTCGGTGGTTCTTCTCACGCTTTGGTTGCCAAGTTTGCAGATACTATGAGCAGGGAGTTCGAGATGAGCATGATGGGCGAGCTGACTTTTTTTCTCGCATTGCAAATTAAGCAATCCCGAGAAGGGACGTTTGTGCACCAGGGCAAGTATACCAAGGACTTGCTGAAGAGGTTCGATATGGGTGAGGCCAAGCCTCTTCCAACACCCATGTCAACCACGACGGCCCTGGATGCGAACAAGGATGGAGAAGCTGTGGACCAGAAGGAGTACCGAAGCATGATCGGGTCGCTGCTCTACCTGACAGCGACACGCCCGGACATTCAGTTTGCGGTGTGTCTGTGTGCGCGCTTTCAGGCGTCACCGCGCACTTCTCACCGTCAGGCGGTGAAGCGCATTTTCAGGTACCTTCGTCTCACACCTGAGTTCGGGATTTGGTATTCAGCTTCCTCCACCCTTTCCCTTTGCGGTTATTCCGATGCCGATTTTGCTGGTTGTCACATTGAGCGCAAGTCCACTTCTAGGACTTGCCAATTTATTGGTTCTTCTCTTGTATCGTTGTCTTCTCGCAAGCAGTCTAGTGTCGCTCAGTCTACCACAGAGGCTGAATATGTTGCTGCGGCTAGCTGCTATTCTCAGTTGCTTTGGATGATGGCCACTTTGCGTGATTTTGGTCTGAGCTTTACTTGTGTTCCTTTGCTTTGTGACAGCACGAGTGCTATTAGTGTTGCTAAGAACCTCGTGCTTCACTCGAAGACCAAACACATTGATGTGCGCTTTCATTTTTTGCGAGACCACCAGGAGAAAGGTGATATCGACCTTCGCCATGTCGATACTCATCATCAACTGGTTGATATTTTCACCAAGCCTTTGGACGAATCAACCTTTAATCGGTTGAGGGGTGAGCTTGGTGTATGTTTCCCCTTTTAGATGGGGGAAGCATTTTGGTTCTTGTATCATAAACTGACTCTTTTTCGTTTGACTTTGTTTTCTTTTGCACTTTAGCATACGCATTTACATTCTGAGCTTCATGTATATAATCTTTAGAATGTAACTATGCTCTATGTAGTATGCTCTGATGCTTTATGATGCTTATAGCTTATGCTCCTTCTGATCACTAATCCATACTATGAGCTGAGCTATTTTGAAATGGTGAACTTGTTAATGAACTTAAAATCTGCAAATGTTCACCATAGAGATATGCAACTAGCATGTGTAGGATGTGTTGAGTTCACTCGTGCTTTTCATATATGCTAGGTTGCTATGTCTCTAGTTCTGAGTCAGTCACTTGCTTGGTCTGTTCATATTCTGTTTAAAATTTGAACCAAGTTAAGTGAATTAGAAAGATCGAGATGGGATTGCTTGTCCACACATCACAGTTTCGAGACTGTTTCTCATTGCACTTTGAGTTAAACTTGAGTTGTGTAGTGTATGACCGAAACTGTTGCCTTAAGCTTCTGATTGCTTCTGCATAGGCTTCGCACAGTTGAAAAATTAGGCGATGACAAGCTTTCAACCTCTCGCAATCACATGCTAAGTTTTGAACTTGTGAAATTTCACCGCTGCAACTCTGATTTAAAAACTGAAATCACAAGTGTATGCTTCATTCTATAGCATGATGGTTGAACTTTGCTAGGGGTAGTTCACCGTGTATACATGGTTAGCACTTGTCTGAATTCCTGTTTTTACATGACTAATGCTATTTTCTGTGGTGAACATCCTTTTCTGAATGGCTAAAACTGCTCACTTTGCTCATATGTTCATGTTTCTTTTGGTGATCAGTTTGAGCCTTTGCTAGCATGTGTGCTTCAGTTGTGTCATTGGACTTATACTGTGTAGAGCATCCTTGCATTCTCTTGACTATATTCCTGAAGCTGCTAACTTACATTCCAAATCATATGCATTTTCTGAGGGGGAGAAAATTGCTTTTGGTTCCTTTTACTTGATGGTGCATTTTCAACTAGGGGGGGAATTTGCAAAACATATGCTTCCCTGAGTTCATCTATGGGGGAGTGTTTTAGTTGTGTGCACTATTTGAGGGCGAGTCTGCTGTTTTTGTCAGCTGCAAGGCTTTGGTATCGAGCTTTCTTTGCTAGTTGTGTTGAGCCTCTGTGCCTCTGTCTTGAGGGACTAGCATTTGCCTCGATTTTGCCTCGACTTCTCAATTGGTATCTGCTGATTTTTCAATTGGTTTTGCTAGCGGTGTTGAGCCTGTTCTACCCCTTCTTGAGGGCTAGCTTTGTTTTGCTTGATGTTCAGTTGATTTTCCAATTGGTGTCGAGTTTTCCTGCTAGCGGTGTTGAGCCTGTACTACCTCTTCTTGAGGGCTAGCTTTACTTTGTTTGGTTGCGTCGAGCCGTTGCCCATGTCTTTGGGAACCAAGTTGTTCTGCTCTTTCCACTTGACCTTCTTCGGCTTTGCTATGCTTTTGGGTCATTTGGTCGAGTTCTCTCCTCTCCTTTCTCCCTTCCTTCCTTCTATTATGATTTGTGTTGGTAGTTGACAATGCACTCATCAAGGGGGAGATTGCGGATACATGGGTGTATGCCGAGTCTCTGAGTGATGAGTGATTATCAACTGGGATTAAGTGCATGTTCTTTGGCTTGTGTTGTGCAGGTGTCGAGCAAGGAGATAGTGATCAGAGGCAAGGTGAAGGTCAAGTAGAGACGTGCCGTGTCGATGGACCGAGAGTGGCGAAGGTCGGACGTGAGGCTTGGACTGAGGGACCGGTGGCCCGAGGATCAGCTGTGGTGGCTGGCAGCCTGGGACAGTGACGAGCGGAGACTTGCGGGCATGGTGTTGCTCAGGTCGAGGACCTAGGGACACGTGTCGGTGGACGGGGTGCACGGGCGGTGCATCCCCTCTACAGCTTCGGTTTGGTGGTAGAGCCAGGGAAAAACCATCGGGTGGACGGTTTCCTGGTTTGGGCCTCAAAACCTGGGCGTGGATGGTTTCCGAGTTTGGCCACAAAACTCGGGCTGAGGACGGTTTCCAGGTTTGGGCCTCAAAACCTAGGTGCTGCAGGTTTGCTGAGTTTGGGCCAAAAACTCAGACGCTGGTGGGCTGGTTTCCCGGTTTGGGCCTCAAAACCGGGGGTGGACGTGAAGGCCTGGTTTCCCGGTTTCGGCCACAAAACCGGGGGCAGAGTCCGTGAAAAGGACGGCAGAGCGAGGGCGGCACGTGGCGGCAATCGGTGAGGTTGTGTCGAGGCAACGCTACCAGTTGTGCGGGCGTGGCCGTCGGATCCACCTACCACCGAGTTGGTCCAGAATAACCTTAGGGTTTAGCTGGTTCGCTCTGTAAGTAGTTAGGGGTAGAGTGGGAATTAGGAATAGTTAGAATTAGGATAAGTAGGGGGAGACACCCACCTCCGCATCTATCTCAGTTCATTTGCTCTTTGCACTTAGGGTTTCCTGCTCTCCTAATCCCCTGCTGTAGCAAGCTGAGATCCGCAGAGAACCATTCCTCTGTGTACTGGAGATTTTGAGGAAGTGAGGCCGTATCGTCACTGTTGTAGTGTGTGGTACCCACACGGTTGCAGATCGATGTGTTGATTCGCGTTTTGGTTCGTGTTCTTCGTGTTCTTCGTTTCCTCGCGATTCTCCCGTCACTCGATCTCTCTCCCTACTGCGTCTTTGCGAAATCCGTTTGAATCAACTTGTTCGTTTTTGAAAGGAGATCATTTCCACCGAAGGAATTCATCTAACTCCTCACGAACAAGTAGATCGGGTTGATTTCATTTTCATGGCACTTTTTCGTTCATACTCCTCCCTTTTCGATTTCCCGGTGATTGAATCGATTTGAGCGGATGATTTCTTGGGGATAGTCTCCTAACTACCTCGTGATCATCCTCTCCAAGTTTGGGAACGTGGGATTGTGAGTTGATTCGATTTTGGGAGATTTTTGGAGAGGGGCGACCAGAATCGCCCTCTCTGCAAGGTCACGGACAGTCCGCGCCTGGGACCGCGGACAGTCCGGGCATCGGGGGTGAGTCAGATCAGTGGCTGCGTTCCTCGGCTGCCCTGTCGATTTTTCACCGGCGGACAGTCCGCCGTTGATTTTCGCGGACAGTCTGGGAGTCGACCAGGGACGTTCAGCAACCTTGCTGTTTTGTCCATTTGGCCGGCGGACAGTCCGAGCTTCTATGGCGGACAGTCCGCAGTAAGCCCGGACAGTCCGGGACCGTACCGGCGGACAGTCCAGGAACTCGCAGACAAGTGTTCTTCAGTGCATTTGGTCTCCCGGCTTTTCCGTTTGGTTTTCAGACTTCTCGTTTGGCCTTGTAGTTGACCAAGGAACCCCTCTAGGTATCTTTGCTACTTGTTAGCATAGGTATTTGAGGATTTCTCGATGTAGCCGTCTATCTACGTTCGAGACTTGGTTTTTGAGGGTCGAACTTGGTCCGGTACTTTTGCCGTTTGGTTTGCTATCGCTTTGTGGTGCCTCGCTGTGATCCTAGGGATCATCCACCCTCTTCCAAGGGTCGTGGGCATCACGGTTTCGGTCGTAGCTTTCGGGGTTGATTTTGGGACATTCAGGCCAAAGTTTCGAGAGAAATTTTTGAGCTCCCATTCACCGCCCCCTCTGGTCGCCTTGCTAGTGCTTTCTGGGTCCTTCAATTGGTATCAAAGCAGGTTAAGGATCTTCCACCTTAGCCGGTTCCAGATCCACAGAAGGCGACATGGATCGCGGCGTGGGCAAACCGCCGTTCTTTGATGGGACGAACTATGCGTATTGGAAGATACGCATGTCGGCCTATCTCCAGAGCATGGGCTATTCTGTTTGGGAGATTTGCAACAAGGCCGATTACGTTGTCTTGGCTGCTCGTGTCTCTCAGCTCCAGATCGATGAGCACGAAGCCAATAGCCGAGCACGTAACGCTCTTTTCTCCTGTTTGAGCATGTCCGAGTTTGATCGCGTTTCTCACCTCCCCACGGCTCGTGAGATTTGGGCGACCCTCATGCGCTTCCATGAGGGAACCACTCAAGTCAAATCTCGTCTCTACGAGTCACACAAGCGGGAGTATGAGAACTTTCGACATATGCCTGGCGAGAGCATAGAGAGTTTATTCGCTCGCTTTCAGGTCATTGTCAACAAGATGAGAGCGAACAAGGAGCTATTGCCTTTTGACGATCATGAGAGGGCTTTGAAGCTTTTGCACACTCTTGATCGGTTGGTGTGGGACTCAAAGGTCCAGGCGATCATCGAATCGCCTAACTATGAGACCCTCACTTGCGACGAGCTCTTTAGTAAGCTCAAGTCTAGTGAGATTGACACCATATCGAGGGCTTCCTATGAAAATCCTTCCAGCCCGACTATGGCTTTGGTTTCTGGCTCTTCTGCTAACCCCTTTGGAGGATTTGCACTTTCTTCACTCTTTTCTGTCACAGAGGACCAGCTGGAGTCTTTGGGGGATGACGAGTTGGCTTTGCTTGCCAACCGGTTCTCGCGGTTCCATAACAACTGCATGAACCGTCACCGCGGAGGAGGACGCTCAGGATGCTTTGAGTGCGGCGACCCCGACCATTTCATCGCCAACTGTCCCAAGAAGAAGAACACATCTAGGAAGGGCGATCATAGGCACAAGTATGACTCCGACAAGCGCAAGGAGAAGTATGTCCCCGCGAGGCACAAGCGGAGGGGCGGCTTCGACAAGGAGTACATCAAGAAGAAGTACTTGGAGAAGGCCCAGGCTGAGCAGCGTGCATTCTTCGCCACGCTTAGCGACGTCGACGGCTCGGATGACGACTCCGCTTGCTCAAGCGATGACGAGTTCGAGAAGAAGAAGAGGATCGAGGACAAGCTGAACGGTCTCTGCTTCTTCGCCGACAACGACGGCTTCTACACCATGGCCCTTGGTGATGAGGTCGATGGCAAGCTGGAGGACTCCCGTCGGAACTCCCATTCACCCCCCCCCCCTCTGGTCGCCTTGCTAGTGCTTTCTCGGTCCTTCAACATGTGGAGCAATACTCATTGTACAAAAGTCACAAGTAACAACCATATAATGGGAACACAACAACAAATGTTGATCAAGATAGCAATTACACAGTTTAGCACTAATGGACCGTTCTGCACCAGGGGACCCGACTAAGTCGGCTATGTGACCCGACTAAGTCGGCCAGGTGACACAACTAAGTCGGTTCATCCAGTGCAGAAACACCATATACCAGATTTCTTGCTTTCATTGGTTGTTTTAACTTGTGTATCTAATTGGGATTGCATTGGGTAAATAATATACAACCTTTTTCCATGTCTCTTTCTCTTGATTACATTGACATTGTTAGAGTAGTGATTCTTTTGCTGGGATTTGGAGGAAGCAAGGTTTGAGCCCTTCTCAAGCTTCTTCACCATGTTTTCACGGTTATCTTGAGAAGGTTGTGCTTTCTCCTTTCCCTTCAACTGAATCACATCTCCCTTCATCTTTTCAGTTTCTTCCTTGAGCTCATTGTTTCTTATAAGAGTATGCTCAATCGAAGATTGGCTTTCTTGAGAAATACACTCATTAGCACATAAAGCATTTGATTGAGATAGTGAACAAGTGTGTGTGTGTGAGTGGGGTTGGATTGACTTTACCGAATTAATTACAACCCCATGTGCCACCTCAAGCATAATATGAGATTCTACAAGTTCTTCATGTGAGTCCTTGAGATGAACATAATCGGCTTGTAGAGTTCTATATTTGCTTGAGAGCTCATCCAATTTTGCCTTGAGCTCAATGTTGTCCTTCTCTAGTTGAGCAACACTAGAAGAGGAGTTAGTAACTAGAGCTTGCTCAATTGACAACTTTTCATACCTTTCGGTTATTGCCTTTAGCTCTTCCAATTTGGAGATGAGAAACACTTCTTGTCTTACAAGTGATTGCTCTTGCTTCTCATTCTCTTGCCCTAGCTCATCATTCTTCACTACTAGCTTCATGAAGATGAGCTTGTCTTTGTTGCTTAGACGATCAAGAATTGTATCTTCAATTTCAATATCACTCTCAATTTGATCATCCTCTTGTCTCACCTCTTCTTGCTGCACCTCAACTTGTTTTGCCTTCTTCTTCTTTTTCTTGTCTCTCTTGGACATGAGGCAAAGGTGAGGCGGGTCACTACTTGCGGTGGAGGTGGTGGTGGTGTTGACTTGAGGATCATCACATTTGGATGTTCCAAACTTTTTGCAAAGTTTGGTCCAGATGAGATGAGCATCCTCAAGTGGCTTTCCATCACCGAAGATAATGTCATCCACAAGCTCTGCACACATTGTTCTCAACAATACATTAATAACTTGAGCGTTAAGTTGCAAGAATTTTTCTTCTAAAATGCTTGTAACTACAACCCTCTGAGCAGCTGGACCAATGGTCCTAAATATGTCAAGAACATGCAGTGACCAAGAAGGAAACTTTGAGCCATCCTTCCGAAGTAGCTCAAACGGTACCTCGCACGAAGCCGACATCGTTTCTCACAAGCGGTTAAGCTAGATTGTGAGACCTTGCTCTGATACCAATTAAAAGGACCTAAACGATGCCTAGAGGGGGGGTGAATAGGCTTTTACAAAAATTTAAACATGTGGAATGAATGGCAGAAGCAAACTGCACAGAGCAGAACCGGCTTGGTTGGCTCAGTAAGCCGGCTTAGTCGACTGACCCGACTTAGTCGGTTCAAGGAGCCGGCTTAGTCGGCTCTTCCTGCAGTGTGGTAGGAACCGGCTAGGTCGGTTCGATTCTCACGACTTGTGTTGTTTTCGGAGCTGGAAGCGCTGCTTTTGATCCCCTTTTTTCCCTTATGGTCTCCAGAGTGTTTAGGGATGTGTTTGACACTGTCTTGACTTGCTCAAGTGGTCTCTACACCCACAAACACAAACAACTGAGTAGACACAAATAGAGCTCACAAAATATAGTAAATGCAATGTAAAGTGAAGGTGAGCCAAACCAATCAGAGGAGACGCAAGGAGTTGTTTGACCGAAGTTCGGGCCTCACCAAAGTGAGTCGTACGTCTCCGTTGTGGAAGCTGATGAGTGATACCCAACAAGGTCAACTCGTGGCCAGGTCCAAAATGACCTCTTTCCACTTTTCCACTAAGGGGTCCTGTTTCCTTTTTCAGCGGGAGACTAACCCTTACAAACTTCCGGCTGTCCACCACACCTTGGTGACTTGCCGGTGACCACTAAGGCCGTCTTGGAGAAAAGCTCCAAGAGAAGAAAAGCTTCACACGAACTTTTGTTACCACAAAGTTCTCAAGGATTGCTCAACTCAAATTTTGTTCACACACAATCTCACAAGGCTCAAATGTTGCTCTCCAATTCGATTTAATGGCTAAGTGGACACCAATCCCACAAAGGGTGAATTGGAGGCTCTCTTTAGGCTTTGCTGGTGTATATGGGCGTGGAAAAGCTTCAGCAACCGAGCCAAGACCGGGGGATGAAGTATTAGCCGTTGGGCTGTCTGACAGACCAGACCCGGCTAAGTCGGCTTGGCCACCCGGCTTAGTCGGTTTTGGACATGTGACCGTTGGGGCTGGCTGATCCGACTCAGTCGGGTTGGGGGACCTGGCTAAGTTAGTTTTGCCAGGCCAGCAGAACTCAAAATCTCTCAAAAGTGTTTCCTTTGGGTTTTCTCTCATGGGGTTTGTTTTGAGCACTTCTAGGTCACACTAGTACAATATGTTGCATCCCTCTTGATAGTACGGCATGCCTAAACTCAAGAAATAGAATTTTACAAATATATCCACCTTGAGCTTGTCATTTCTCGAATAATGCCGCTTTCTCAATTTTAGTCATCCAAGGGCTTTCAACACTATCCATGCATTGAGTTGAGCTTTCTAGAGCTGTGACTTTGAGTTAATCAAACCATCTTATCAAGATTCCTCATATCAATCAAAGTCACTTCTTCTACTAACTTGATCATGACCCCATAGCTTGATTAGTGCCTCGACTAAATGCAAGTACTTACTTCTTCACCCTAGCTAGGTTCTTCAGCCGCCAAGCCGTCACTTGCCCTTCACCCTTGCTTAGTACCTCAAAGTATTTTCCTTGCTATCTTCACCATCTCAAGCTATCAAGTCACATCTTATTTGTATTGATATCTTTCCATTTACTTGACCAAGCTTCAATTGTGAGACCATTCAATATGCAAATCTCCATGTCTCTTTCATGTATGATGAGAGCAAGCTTGTCAATACAATTTGATGACCATTTCTCATTTGTATCTCATGTGCATGTAATTGGGTCCAAATTCAGCGTAACATACTCGGGACTAAACACCTGTGAATACCTGCAAGTCTTATGAAACAAATTAGTCCCTTAATCGTGTTGTCATTCAATCCACCAAAACCCACTTAAAGACTAGATGCACTTTCAGATTGGCTGATATAACATGTGCTTAATTACATCGTCCTGGCATGCAACAACACATGTACTAGACAGTAAATAATGTCTCATTTTAGCACAAGCATAGTACAAGGATAAGCATAATTTCTTAATATGGGCGTACCTTGTCGCGGGATCAAGAAGACGACGACCAATATAAGCAATCACATATTCCTTGCCTTCGTCTTCTTGCATTAAAACAGCTCCAATGACTTTTTCTTCGGCGGCAATATATAATCTGAAAGGAACTCTTCTCTTAGGCGCTCGAAGAACTGGTGGAGATGACAAATATTCCTTTATCTTTTCAAATACTTCTTGTTGTTCTGCTCCCCAAACAAATTTAGATTCATCCTTCAATTTTAGTATGAGGGTAAAAGGAATAATTTTTCCGGACAAGTTTGCAATAAATCTCCTCAAGTAGTTTACTTTCCCCAAGAACTTTTACAAGTCCTTTTTACATGTAGGCGCCTGAACTTTCTTGATCTTTTTTATCCTCTTAGGATCAATCTCTATGCCTTTGTCGTGAATAATAAACCCTAAGAACTTCCAAGCCGATACACCAAAAGCACATTTCAGTGGGTTCATCTTCAAACCATAGCGACACATTCTTTCAAATGCCAAACGCAAATCGGCTAAATGGGACATACGAGCAGCCGATTTGATCACGATATCATCGATATATACTTCCATGATTATACCAATTAAATCATGAAAGATTAGATTCATAGCACGTTGACAGGTAGCGCCTGCGTTCTTCAAACCAAATGTCATTACAACCCACTCAAAAAGACCAACAAACCCAGGACAAATGAAGGTCGTTTTAGACATATCCTCTTCGGCCAAGAATATCTGATTGTAACCTGCGTTGCCATCAAGAAAACTGATAATTTCGTGTCCTGAAGCATCATTTATCAACATATCGGCTATAGGCATAGGATACTCATCTTAGGGAGTGGCTCTGTTTAAATCTCTAAAATCAATGCATACCCTTCAGCCTGGGCATTCGGTTAACCGAGACCGATCGGTTCAGTTCTTCGGTTCTGGACACAAATTCGGTTCCCTAGAAATAGGAACCGATTGGTTCTTCGGAAATCTTGGAACCGAGCAAAATCGGTTTCGGTTAGTTTGGTTCGATTTCGGTTCTAACCCAACTAACCGGAAATTTACCCAAGTAGCAAAAAAAATAATAGAAAAATAGCCAATTTTTTTTAAAAAAATAAACACAAAGCCGAAATTTTAAAAAGTGAGGTTGTGAGGCTATGAGAGAGGTGTTATCCACCTTTTATATCTAGGATTAAGGTAGTATTAGGCCTAGATTATGAGGTTTATTGGACTTGTTTATGAAATTCTGTTATGTTCGGTTATTTCGGTTAATCGAGGTAGAGAACCGAATTGACCTGCTAAAATTTGGTTCCTGAGAAGTGAGAACCGAATATGGAACCGAATTTTTTGGTTTCGGTTATTTCGGTTTCGGTTCCGGTTATTTCGGTTTGGTTTTCGGTTTTCGGTTATTTTTGCCCAGGGTGACATACCTTGATCTTTCCAGTGTCTTTCTTCTCAACAGGCACAATATTAGAGACCCACTCTGCATATCTGCATGGCTGGATAAACCCCGCTTGCAATAACCGATTAATTTCTTCTTTAATCCGGTCATATATTGTAGAATTAAAACAGCGAGGATGTTGCTTGAAAGGCCTGAACCCAGGTTTAATAGGAAGCCGGTGTTCAACAAGCTCTCGGCTTAATCCAGGCATCTCTGTATAATTCCATGCAAAGCAATCAACATATTCCTTTAAAAGCGCGATTAATTCTAATTTATAATCGGCTTCAAGGTTCTGATTTACAAAAGTCGGTCTAGGCACAGAACCATCCCCAATATCAACTTGTTCTAAAGGGTCGGCCGACGTGAAACCCTGACCCAACTTATTGAGCTCATCAAAGTCATCAATGGCTTCACAAGCATCGGTCTTTAAAGCCCGATATTGTTCAACACGATGTTTTAACCAATCAACATTGACATCCATTAGATTACATGATAATGTTGAACCGATTGCTAATCGGTTTTAAGGATACTGGTACAAAACTTTCTTTAGTTACACTAACAAATTGAAAATCAGAAAGGTCCCAACCAGATAAGCAAGCAATAGTATCATGCCCCCCCCCCCCCCCGAGCAAAGGAGCATCGGTCGCAGCTACGTAGGCCGATGCATCTGAGTGCACAATTTCCACATCGTCACCCACCCACTGAATGAGAAACTGATGCAGACTAGAAGGGATGCACCGATTAGCATGAATCCAATCACGTCCGAGTATAAGGTTGTAACTACCTTGTATGTCGGCAACAAAGAAAGCACTAGCCAAAGTCTTGCTCCCAATGGTAAGCTCCATGGACGCAACTCCTTTGGCCGGAATAGGATCTCCTCCTCCGACTCCAGTGATAGTCATGTTGGTCTTGATCAGCTCTTCATCAGTGCCACCAAGCTTCTGATAAAGCGAGTACGGCATCAGATTCACGATCGCCCCGCTGTCTACCAACATCCTGTGACCCAGTGTGCCATTGATATGGCCCTTCACATGTAACGGCTTGAGATGATTGACAGAATCCTCTGGCTTCTGAAATACAGCAGTCTGTGTAGCAAAGTTGAACTCCGCTGCCGTCAAATCATCTCCGACCACGTAGTAATCAGCCAACAAGTAAACTACATTGACCTCCGCCCTTTCTGGGGAAGGTTCATAATCTACCATTTCCTCATCTTGTTCTTCAGGTAATTCTTCACTGGTCGTGGCAACGCCAGCGGAGGAAACAGGATCACTAGGACATGTATTGGATCTCATCGGAGCATCAAGAACTGATTCGGTCTTAGAATCTGGTCGGGTCGGCTCAATTCTTGACTCAGTAGTAGCCGACTTAGCCTGCTCGAGTCCTAAACTGGTCGGCGCCTGATCTGAGGTAGTTGGATTGAGATCCGACCTGATTGGGTCTAAAGCTACCTCAGTAGATTCGGCATTCAGACTGGTCGGCTTAGGTATCCGACCTGTCCGCTTCAATAATTGCCGAAGTTAGTTTCTTATTAATAAAAGCCGACTCTTCACCTCCTCGCTTACCTTTAGGGAAGATAGGGTGTGTTGAATTAAATATGTTTTCTCTCATTTTCTCAAGCTGCTCCCGCCTTTGTTTGTTGCAGCGAGCTCTCTTTACCTTTCTCTGTTGAGTCTTACTCAAACCAGGGGGACACCACCTGGGTTGAGTGTATCTGGAATCGCGCTCGACAAGCTTCTCTTCCTTTAAACCAGCTGAAGCATCTTGGGCCTCTTGAGCCTTTGTTGGAGTGGTTTCCTCAATTATCATCGGCTCGACTTCATTGGCAATAGGGACCTCCATAGAACCGATCATAATCGTGGGCACAGGATCAGGTCTAGTCAGGGAGACAGTAGTACTTTGCACCCTTTTAGGCACATAGATCTGTCATACTTGCGCCTTTCCTGTCTCTTGAGTGGTCAAAGTCCTTGACATGATCGGCTGATTCTGACCTACATTACTAGAGCTCGATCGATCACCCAATCGATCGAACACTGAGATCCTTGTAGGCTGGTTAACAGGCATTCCCCACCCTGGCTGATAGTACATAGGCGTTGGCATAGGGTAAGGTACCCAAACCCCTTGAGGACCCCATTGTGGAGGTGGTGAAATTGGAGGAGCCCACTGGGGTCTATGAGGAACGGTCCTCGGTGCTAGAGATGCTGCTGGGGCCACTACCAGCTGCTTAGACCTCTCATCCTCGCGCTTCGGAGGAGTAGACTCTCTTTTTTTTAATGGCCGATTCTGAGAATCGGCCTTTTGCTGTTTGTACTTAGCCATGAGCTTATCAAAAGTGCATGACTCTCTGACAACCTTTTCCTTGCTATTCTCCACATTAGTCTTCCAAGTGCCAACTTCAGGCTTCTGTGGGACAAATATGCGTAAGATATTCACTCCGGAAGGGGTAGAACTGCTAGAACCAGCTCGGCAGTCGGTTTATCGGTCCCACTTGGAATAGAAGAAGCCAGTCTGATCTGGTCGGCCTTTTGATCTGACTAAATCGGTTGTTTTGAGGACGAACCAGACTGGTCGGCCTGAGAGCCCGACCTGGTCGGCCTTTGCTGTGCTGCCCTGGTCTCAAAATACCTATGTTTGTGCAGGTGTCGTGCCGACCCTGCAGTAATTGTGAGCTTGCTCTTGCCATCATTACCCTTTTCAAGCACCACCTTGCACCCCGAATCGTTCTCAACGTTCGGTGCGACCCGTGGCTCACCGATGACGACATTCTTGCCTCTGGTCGTACCGGCCTGCTCTGGACGAATCAAAACAGCAGGATTCCCTGCTTCCACCATATGAACCGGAAAAGGACCAGTACTGATCTGCATCTCAGTAAGACTCAATCGTCCTTCATTAAGGGCCGATTGGACCTATCGACGAAAAACATTACAGTCATTAGTGGCATGAGAAAAAGAATTATATGATATTTACAATAAGCCCTTCTTTTCAATTCGTCGGGTGATGGCAAAGTATAATTAATTTTAGGGAGAATTAGCTCTGGGACATTCCGAAAGGCCTAAATTGGCCGGTGCACACATCCACTTTGAATATTTGTCAGAAGACACTATGGTTTCGTGTAATTGGGCCAATAAACATCGACCCTCATCCAATATGTTTATAAAATAGATATAAAATTATATAAGTGCCAAAAAATTATAATATAATTTTTTCGACACTCTACATGATAAGAACTACATACTAAAAATATTATTTTGCACTAAAATGATAATTTTGCCTCTCTTCATGAATAGACAAAGATAACCATGATTAATTAGTTAATTTATTTGTAATATATTAAAAATACTGACAAAATCACAGAATGCATACATCACCAAATCTTGTCTATCATAAAAATATCATATCAAAATAACAAAGTTTAATATATCAATTAAGCTCCACAAGAGATAAATCTATAATTCAGTCATGCTAAATATGTCACTATAACCTTTATTATTTTGAGCTAATATTTTTAGCATTGTCAAGATTTGTTGATGTATGCATTCTATGATTTGTCCCAAGATTTGTAGTGACCTACAATCATATAAGCAAATTAACCATGGTTATCTTTGTCTATTCATGAAGAGAGGCAAAATGATCATTTTAGTGCAAAATAATATTTTTAGTATGTAGTTCTTATTATGTAGAGTGTCAAAAAAATTATATTATAATTTTTTGGCACTTATATAATTTTATATCTATTTTATAAAAATATTGGATGAGGGTCGATGTCTATTGGCCCAATTACACGAAACCATAGTGTCTTCTGGCAAATATTCGAAGTGGATGTGTGCACCGGCCAATTTAGGCCTTTCGGAATGTCCCAGAGCTAATTCTCCCTTAATTTTAAGATAACTGAATTTAAGCAATTCGTCAAAGATTCGGTCACACTTGGAGAAATCAAAAGTAAAGTTTACTTCCTCACCCCGATTCTTTTGAATTGGTTTAAGGGAAGGAAAGGTAACTAATTTATTTTGTGTTGGCCATAAAAACTCGACAGCATAACAATCTTTAGATTCATCGTCCGAACTATCGGAATTCATTTCAACAATATGTACACTCGGTCGATGAGTCTTATGAGGATCGTAAGGTTCTTTAAGGCGCGATTCAATTGAAACGGCCTTCTGCAAAAGTTGATTCACATTAAAGAAATCATAATGTTCAAGCTTATCCTTAATCTCCCGACGTAAACCAGCGAGACATAGGTCTGTTAGGTCTCTATCGGAGATCATTAAATGAAAACATCGGTTCTTAATTTCTTTAAAGCGCTTAAAGAAGTTGAGCACAGGCTCACTACGCCCTTATCAAACCGACGTGAGATGTGACAACCTAGTTTCTTGGACCCCGTCATAAAAGTGATTATGGAATTTCTCTTCTAATTCGCCCCAAGAACCAATAGTAATTTCCGGTAGTGAAGTGAACCAAGCGAAAGTTGTACTAGTAACAGATAAAGGAAAATGTCATACATTCATATAATCTAAAGTACTAGCTTCGCCCATCTGTGTAAGGAACATGCTAACATGCTCCATGGTTGTTTTACTACCGTCACCACTAAACTTATAAAAATCTGGTACCCTCCAACCATCAGGTGCTTTCATAAAATCAAAACATGAAGGATACGATTTAGAATAAGTGGTCCTTTTGTAAGCCTAAGTTGGTTGTCATCAATTACCAAAAAGGTGGAGTTTGAAAGTGCATTCGCCCCCAATGTGGGTTTTGGCTAATTAATGATAATCAAATTAGGGACTAATGACTTTATAAAAGCATGTATGTGAAGGACCGAGAAGCAACCAGAAAGCGACCAGAGGGGGGGTGAATGGGAGCTTCAAAATTTCCTTTAGGAAACTAGTAGCCACTGTCCCGAGAATCACCCCGAAAGACAAACCCTAGAGCTTGCTAATGTCCACGACCCTAAATGTAGGGTGGATGCTTCCAAGAAGCACAGCGGGACACTACACAACTCTAAAAAGCCAACGCAAAAGACGGAAATTAAATCCGACAAAGAACGACCAGACTGCGGACTAAACAACCCGGGACAGCACTGACCGGACTCACCAGAGCGTCCGGTCACCAGGCACCGGACGCGTCCGGTCACAGGAAATCGGTTCTGGAACCTCTCTGTATTGGACCGGACTCTAGGGAGCAGAGCGTCCGGTCGACTGCTGTGCGTTCGGTCAGAACAAACGAGAGCAGTGAACAGTAGCGCGCATGAGTCCGGTCGCTTGAGCAGATGAGCGTCCGGTCAGCTACACGAAATCTGCGCGTGACATTCAACCACCGGACGCACGTGGTCAGCGTCCGGTCGTGTCGAAGCCAGCGTCCGGTCACCCCGAGACTGCAACGTTCGTCCACCGATTCGACTCGATCTCTCCCAAAACAAATCCTCTACGGATCAAACTTGGAGAGAGGAGTCACAAGGAAGATAGTGAGCTATCTCTAAGAGATCATGGCTCGAACCTATCTCCAAATCGATGAATCGAAGAAATCCGGGGGAAGGGAGAAAAACTTGACCCAAAACCAAAATCGATCGATCTCCTAGACCGTGAGGTTAGAGGTGAATTCCTTCAGTGGAAAGAAGTGCCTCACGACCTAGGACAACTTGGTTCAAACGGATTTGTGAAAGATGAACCAAGCAAAGAGATTGAGCGACGGGAAAAACGTGGAGGAAAAGGATTCCGCGAAGAACACGAACAAAACGCGAATCACAACCATGAATTGCAACCGTGTGGCTAACACACGCTACAACAGTGAGGTTACGGCCTCACTTCCTCAAAATCTCCAGTACACAGAGGTATGGTTCTCTGCGGATCTCAGCTAGCTACAGCAGGGGATTGGGAGAGCAGGAAACCCTAGAAGCAAAGAGTAAATGATTGAGATAGATGGGGAGGTGGGTGTCTCCCCCTACTTATCCTAATTCAAACTATTCCTAATTCACACTCTACCCCTAACTACTTACAGAGCGAACCAGCTAAACCCTAAGGTTATTCTGGACCAACTCGGTGGTAGGTGGATCCGACGGCCACGCCCGCACAACTCGTAGCATTGCTTCGACGCAACCTCCCGATTGCCGCCACGTGCCGCCACCGCTCTGCCGTCCTTTTCACGGACTCCGCCCCCGGTTTTGTGGCCGAAACCAGGAAACCAGGCCTTCACGTCCACCCCCGGTTTTGAGGCCCAAACCGGGAAACCAGGCCTTCACGTCCACCCCCGGTTTTGAGGCCCAAACCGGGAAACCAGCCCACCAGCGTCTGAGTTTTTGGCCCAAACTCAGCAAACCTGCAGCACCTAGGTTTTGAGGCCCAAACCTGGAAACCGTCCTCAGCCCGAGTTTTGTGGCCAAACTCGGAAACCATCCAAGCCCAGGTTTTGAGGCCCAAACCTGGAAACCGTCCACCCGATGGTTTTTCCCTGGCTCTACCACCAAACTGAAGCTGTAGAGGGGATGCACCGCCCGTGCACCCCGTCCACCGACACGTGTCCCCAGGTCCTCGACCCAAGCATCACCATGCCCGCAAGTTTCCGCTCGTCGTTGTCCCAGGCTACCAGCCACCACAGCTGATCCTCGGGCCACCGGTCCCTCAGTCCAAGCCTCACGTCCTCCCTTCGCCACTCTCGGTCCCTCGGCACGGCACGTCTCTACTTAGCCTTCACCTTGCCTCTGATCACTGTCTCTGTGCTCGACACCTGCACAACACAAGCCAAAGAACATGCGCATTATCCTAGTTGACAATCACTCATCACTCAGAGACTCGGCATACACCCATGTATCCGCAGTATGCAGGTGTTAGTTCCTAGAAAGATTTGAAATGTTGAAATCTCGTGAACAAAGCACGTTGGATACATTTGGACATAAAGATACCTAGCTCAAGTGGTGGTTTGAAAGTTTGATTTTAAACTTGAGTTATAGGTAAGCCGGACTATCAAGAGGGTCACAAATTAGGCTGGCTAGATGTGGAGAAAAGTGCTCAAATCAACTAACTAAAGTTTGCTTGAGAAACACCGCACGATCACGAACACATAGAGATTTTTCTGTGCAGTCGGTAGTACCGACCATGGGGGTCGGTAGTAGCGACCAGGGCTGCAGCGCGCAATGATCTCTGTGTAGAGTTCTTTTTGAACTGTCGGTAGTACCGCCATAAGGTCGGTAGTACCGGGAACCCAGAGCATTCTAACACCCTCTCTGTGTAGGCTCAAAAATGACTTGGCGGTAGTACCGCCATAAGGTCGGTACTACCGACCCTCGGTGGTACCGACCCTGGTCGGTAGCAAGTCAGTTTTTGCAACCTCTCTGTGTTCACTCGAAAATGGCCTGGCGGTAGTACCGCCATAAGGTCAGTACTACCGACCCTCGGTGGTATCGACCCTGGTCGGTAGAAAGGTCATTTTTGCTAACCTCTCTGTTCGTGCTCAAAATGGCTTGGCGATAGTACCGCCATAAGGTCGGTACTACCGACCCTCGGTGGTACCGACCCAAGCCGGTAGTAAGTCAAGTTTTCCGAGCTCTCTGTGTTGACGCGTTTTTGACTTGGCGGTAGTACCGCCATAAGGTCGGTACTACCGACCCTCGGTGGTACCGACCTTGGTCGGTAGTAACCGAGGGACCAAGTCCCTTTCTACGGAGCTCTCTGTTCGCGGCCGTTTTGGCCTCGCGGTAGTACCGCCATAAGACCGGTACTACCGACCCTCGGTGGTACCGACCTTTCTTCGGTAGCTGACTTTAGGTCAGACTCAGATCTGTGCAATGGTTTTTTTACTGGTCGGTACTACCGACCATGGTGGTCGGTACTACCGACCAGCCTCGGGACTGAGGGACTATAAATAGCCCTTCTCTCCTCGTTTGACCGTTACCCACTCATTCCACTCACTTATTGCGACCTAACTTCAGACAAAGCCTCTCCAAGCATTGACTCCTCCCCTCTCTCTCCCCCTTTGCTCCTAGATTCACTTTCTTGCAAGATTTGAGCTAGGAAAGTGAGATTAGAGAGTGGGAAGCTTCGATCTACGACTTGAGCACTTGGTTTCTATTTAGCCGGCTTGATTTGTGTCTATTACTCTTGGGCTCTTTGAGTCCTAGTCGGTTAGGTGTTCTTCGTGGTAGCCCGTGTTGCTTCATTTGTGAGGGCTCCCCGAAGTGTTTGTATTTCCCGTGTGATTTCTAGTGGAGAAACTCTAGTAGCCTTTGTGGTTGCTTGAGTGAGGCTAGGAGGTGAAAGAGACTCCAACCTTTGTGGTCACCTCAACAACAAGGACGTAGGCACTCCTTAGTGGATTGGCCGAACCTCGGGATAAATCATTGTGTCCCGTGTGCTTGTTGATTGTCTCCACTTTGCATATTACTTGTGTTCTTCGTGTTCTTCCTCTCCCTATCTCTTTCTTAGGTTGAGAAGGCTCGATCCACACCGTGGAAAGCAACCAAGGCTTGGTAAGGCTAGATTCGCTATCTACAATACTTAGGGAAGTGGGGCATATTCTTGTATTACATTCATAGCTCACATATATTGGATTTGTAGTCTCCTTTTAGGATTCCGGTAGTGTCATTTGTTTGTGTCGGTAGTACCGGTGTGTTACACTCGGTAGTACCTACCCAAACAAACTGACAACACCGGTTGTTATCTAACTACGAATTCTAGTTTATGAAGTTTCAGATTGTCAAAAATCACCTATTCACCCCCTCTAGGCTAATTAGATCCTTTCAATTGGTATCAAAGCCTAACCCTTGTGTTAGCGCTTCACCGCGTAAGGGAGAATCATGTCGACCCTGTGTCAAGAAGTTGATGACATTGTAAAGAGGGTTTCTACTCAGTTGCTAGAAGATCAAGCAAAGAAATTTGAAGATCAAATGAAAAAGATGAAAGATGAGATTGAGAGCTTGAGACAAGCTTTGGGCAACAAAGGCGAAACATCCGGAAACGGAGAAAATCCGCCACAGCCCAAAGAAGATAAGAAAAAGGAAGATGAAGAGAAAGGCAAGAGGGAGAAGGAGTTCTCTAGCATGTCTTATGACTATAGCCAAATGGGCAAAGTCCTTCAATTGCCTAGCGTCAATCTAGGCAAACCACCTTCCTTTGATGGAATCAACTACAATGATTGGGCACACAAGACGAAGCTACATCTCCTTGCCGCAAGAGCTTGGGAGATTGTCGAGAATGGACCAAGTCATGTTGAAGGCGAAGAGTTCACCGACAATGATGTGAAGTTTCAACAAAATGTTCAAGCCACGTCATTGATTCTATCATGCCTTAAGCCCGAAGAAAGCAACAAGGTACATGGAATGGAGAATGCCAAGAAGATTTGGGACACTCTCAGGATATCATATGAGGGTGATGCAAGTGTAAGGAAGTGCAACATAGAGCTTCTTGAAGGAAAGATTGAGAACTTCACTATCAAGAGTGGTGAGACCACTCAACAAATGTTTGATAGATTCATGACCTTGATCAACAAGATTATAGCTCTTGGAGACAAAAAGTGGGATGACAACTTAGCTGCAAGAAAGCTATTAAGAGCATATAGAAAGAAGAACAAGATACTTGCATCAATCATCATGGAGAGACCTAACTACGAGAGCATGGGACCCCATGAGATGCTTGCCAAAATAAAGCATCATGAAGTCTTGGATGATGAAGCCATAGAAGATCAAGAAGCAAGGAACAAGAAGGTGGTAGCTCTCAAGGCAAACCAAGAAGAAGGAAGCAAGGCCCAAAATGACTCATCAAGTGAAGGGAGTGGTGACTCCGATGATGAGATTGCACTTCTTGTGAAGAACTTTAGAAGATTCATGAGAAAGAAGATGTACAAGAAGGGCAAAGGTGGATACTTCAAGAAGTCAAAGAAGAGGAATTGCTATGAGTATGGTGCGGACGATCATTTCATTGTCGATTGTCCACACAAGAAGAACAAGAACAAGTATAGCAAGAGTGATGACAAGAAGCAAAGAAGAAGTGAGAACATATATGATGAATGATTGACTTTGATGAGGAAGGTTTGAGGCTTTTACCCGGTTGAGTCATTATCTCGCTATGCGCTTAATGTTTATGACTAACCGGTGGCGTTGAGTTGTGGTGTTTCTGTGTTGGTGTGCGTGTGCAACATGTGTCTCTTGGCTGTGTTGATGTGCAGGTGTTGAGCTCAGATACAGTGGTCAATGGCGAGGTGAAGGTCAAGTAGAGACGTGCCGTGCCCACGGACCGGGAGCGGTGAAGGATGGGCGTGCCGTGTGGCGGACGTGCCATGCCGATGTACCCAGAGCGGTGAAGGGCGAACGTGAGGCTTGGACTAACGGACCAGAGGGCCAGAGGACCAGCTGTGGTAGCTGGCACATGGCATCAGCGAGTGAGAGCACATGGGGATGTCCGATGCATCGGCCGAGTCAGGAGGAAGACGATGGCGTCGTGGCACTTGGCGGGAGGTCGCACACGGGCTTGCGTGCGGCGCAAGTGCCGTCGGCCGAGTCAAGAAGGATGGAGAAGGCATTGTGCCTGGCGTGGAGGCTGGACATGCATCGGCGTCGGTGCCGGTGGTCGGGGTGTGCGAACCACATCCCGTCTACGGTGCGGGTTCGGTAGCTGAGCCCCAAAAAGCTACACTCGACGGTTTCCAGGTTTGGGCCTCAAAACCTGGGGTGGCCGGTTTCTGAGTTTGGGCCTCAAAACTCGGCGAGGACGGTTTCCAAGTTTGGGCCTCAAAACCTGGGCTCGCGGGTTTCCGAGTTTGGGCCTCAAAACTCGGGGTGGACGGTTTGCCAGGTTTGGGCCTCAAAACCTAGGCTGGCGGGTTTACCGGTTTGGGCCTCAAAACCGGGGTGGTCCGAAAGGACGGTCGACGCGTGGCGGCGTGGAGAGGCTGGCGCGGTGGCGAAGCTATCCACGAGGAAGGCGCAGTGGTCGACATGACGGCACGTGGCGGCATCAGGGAGGTCGCGTCGAGGCGAAGCTACCAGATGTGCGGGCGTGGCCGTCGGATGAAAATCGCCAGGACTGGATGGTTTTACCCCTAGGGGGTATTTGGGATGAGTGCTTAATGTAAGGGTGTTTTGGTCTTCGGACGTGCGCCTATATATATGAGGGGGCTGCTAGGGCAGCCGTATTCTTGGACGGTGTCTCTCTCATTTTTGTTCCTGTGAGAGAAGGCTAGGGCGAGAGGAGAGTTGGCTCTTGTTCTTGAGCTTTTCGCCATCCGCGTTTTGTACTGCGAGGAGTGGCTTGTAACCCGACACAGAGTGCTACACAATTCATCATCTAATAGCAATCCAAGGATCAATTTTGCCCCTCCTCTTTGTTGGCTGCAATTTGGATCGAATCGCGTTTTTGTTCTTCGCGTTTTGGTTTTTCCCCTCCCGGAGATTTGCCTCGTTCTCCCTCTCTGAGCGACGATTTGCGATTCCGTTTGAATCAGATTGTTTGTTGCCGTGAACTCCTTCTTTCCACCGAAGGATTTCCCCTCTAACCTCACGAGCACATAGATCGGGTCGAAATCACGTTTGTTCTTCGTTTCTTCCGCTTTTCTAGTGTTCTTCGGATTCCTCATGGATTAGTTGGTTTGGAGCGATGATATCATAGGATTAGCTTCCCAACACATAGAAGAACACTTGGGAGAAGTTTGGTTGCAGCCCCATTCGATTTGGTGAGGATCCAATCGATTTTGGTTTTGTCCCGTGGGGATTTTGGGTGTTCTGGGGAGTGGCGGACTGTCCGCCCCCCAGCCGCGGACAGTCTGCGAGTCGGGGTTTCAGCCGGTGCAGTGGCTGCCTTCCTCGGTGTTTTCCCCTCGGGTGATCGGCAGACAGTCCGCCGTTGACAGGCACGGACAGTCCGCAAGTCGCGCAGGGGCGTCCAGAACCATTGCTGTTTTTGTCTTTTGGCCGGCGGACAGTCTGACCTCCGTGTGGCGGACAGTCCGGCCCACACCGGACAGTCCGGGAGCCTGACGGCGGACTGTCCGGGATTCTGCAGCTTGTGCAGTTTTAGTGTTTTTGCTCTCCCGGCTTTTCCGCTTCGTTTCCGGACTTCTCGTTTGCTCCTAGAGTTCACCTAGGAACCTCTCTAACTATCTTTGCTACGTGTTAGCATATGTTTTTGGAGGAATTCCAACGTAGCCCTCTATCTACGTTCGGGAGTCGGTTTTTGGGTCCGACCTTGACTCGGAGTTTTGGGAGTTTTGTTTTGCTCCCTTGTGTGGTGCCTCGCTGTGATCCTAGGGATCATCCACCCTCTTTCTAGCGTCGTGGGCATCGCGTTTGAGTCCGAAGCTTTTGGGGTTGATTTTGTGGGGACAGAGGCCGTAATTTCTGAGAAGAAATTTTAGGCTCCCATTCACCCCCCCCCCCTCTGGTCGCCTTGTTTTAGCATTTTTGGTCCTTCAATTGGTATCGGATCCAGTTAAGGATCTCTCTACCTTAACCGGTTCCGGATCCATGAAGGCGACCTTTTTAAGAGCGGTTGTGTTTCCGGCTTTGCTTGTCGAGGTGTTGAGCTTGTGTTTTGGCTAACACTAACGGTGCTTTTCGAGATGGCACCAAGTTCTTCTTCCAGTGTGTCTTTGTCCTTAGGTTTGAGTCTAGGACATGCGACCGAGGATGACACTTTGGCAAGAAGGAGGAGTACGGCTCTTGAGGCGGAACGTGAGGTGGATGCTTTGCTGGGCTTCCTAGGAGATGATGAGCATTCAACGGAGGATCGTATACGCGAACTTGGCAAGGCCAAGAAAGGTATTCTCGTTGCTTGTCTTGGGATTTTATCCCAACAATTTGAAGCTTGTTGTGATGATAACTTGAGATATGATGAGCTTTGTGATACCTTGCATAGAAAGATCAAGAAGTTGAAATGCTCCATTGCTAGGTTAAAATGTGGCCTTTTTCATTGGAAGTATAGTGCATCTTTACCTTGCACCTCTTGTAGTGACATGGTTAGGAAGAATAATGAGCTGTGCTTTTCGCTTGCTAGCTTAGAATCTGAAAATGAAATATTGAAATCAAATGCTTCCATACCATGTCTTGTTTGCTTTGACTTGCGCAAGGATCTTGTTTATGCTAAATCTGAAATAGCCTTGCTTAGGTCAAAAGCTTCTCTGCCATGTGGTTCTTGTGAGTTTTTGCATGCTGAAATTGATAAACTAAAATTGACTCACACCACATGTGTAGATGAATTTGAGAATGCTAGGGCTGAAATTATTGAGATAAATGCTAGGCCTTGTAGCTTGTGCTCTTTGAATAAAGATGCTTGTCATACTTCTTGTGCTAATCATGATTCTTTGCTTGATGTGAATGGTGATGTTTCTTTGGAAAAAGAAGTTTTGGCTTTGAAGGTTTTGCGCGATGATATGAGCGCCAAGTTGGTTGAGCACAATGATATGAGTGCCAACCTTGAAAAAGAAATTGAACTCTTGCGTACCACATATGCCGAGTGCATTAGAGAGGAGATGGAAAATCTTAAGAATGCTCCGTGTGGTACTTGTGATAGCCTCATGTTTGAGAATGAGGTTTTAGCTAAAAGATGCAAGAGTCTTTGTGCTAAGTCTTTGGAGTCACGCATTTCTTGCAACTCCGATGTTGATGCTTCTAAGATTGCTTCTTTGCAATCGGAGTTGAGCTCTTGTTTTGCGCGTGAGTCTTTTGATGTTAGCACTAGTGTCAAGGTTTCGGATAGCTCTTTCATAGCTACTCCTAACCTTGTTGTTTCTTCGAGTGATGTCCAAGGGACTTCTCTTGACAAAGGTGCTTCTCACATTTTTGGGACTCGTGTTCCCAATCCGGTTTTCCATTGCACCTTTTGCAAGAAGGATGGACATTCATTTGATTTTTGTTTCCGCCGTGTCAAACACGAGCGACGAATTCGAGCTAAGGCTTCTAGGAAGCCGCGTAGCCTTTCCCGTGGCACGTGTGCTCCGAGTATTGGCACCAAGCTGGTTATTGATGCTTCTTGTTCTAAGTCCCAAGGGACTTCTCACTTGTCGGAGAATGGTGTGTCTTCCAGTAGGCCTTTGTACCATTGCTCTTTTTGTGATAAAGATGGGCATCAAGAAAGCTTTTGCTATCGGCGTGCCAAACGCTTGCGCCAAGCTCGCTCTTCTAGGAAGTTGGTGGTTCATTGCCCTTCTCATGGCATGAACGCTAGTGCTCCTAGTAAGAAGCCCCTCTTTGTTGATGGGTTTTATGACTCCTTTTCTAGTGGATTAGGTCATGATCGTGGACATGCCTCTAGTGCTTCTTCTCTTGGTCCACGTCATGCTTCTCATGATGCTTCTATTGGTTCTTCTACAAAAACCTTGGAAGATGTTTGCCTCTTTTCCTGTGGTACAACTCGTTCTTCTCCTCGAGTTGTCCTTTTGAGGAATGCTTCCAAGGGTGTTTCACAATTGCATTTGAACCAACATTTGCATCATGCTAACCCACAAGATAAGTTGAGATTTGTGACCAAGTCTTGGGTTCCCAAGTACATGCTTGCTAACCCTTCGGAATCCAAGACTCGGGTTACTTTGTCCTCTTGTGTGTAGATATGAGGACGCGGGGTGGAGAACATGAGCCTGATGGAGCTTGATCTTTTAGATGTGATCAAGATTTGATGGTTCTCTACACCCCGCTTAGAATTGCCTCCAAAGAGGCTTTTGCAGTTTGGTGAGCTTTCCTATACACTCATACCTTGCACATCCATGATCTATATCTTGTGGTATGAGATGGTCTTTCATGTGCTCACTTGTATAGTTTTTGCATGTACATTTTTGTTTGTATCATGTTTTGTTTTAGACTAGCATATGCTATCTTGTATATCATGTCATGCTAGTCTTGTGTACAGTTTTGGTGGCTATTCCACTTTTCATGCTAGTTGGTGATCCTCATGAACATTGTGCCATGTTTTACCGTAGTTATCCATGAGCTTGACTTGTAGTGGTATGATGTTCATTAGGCGTCACTTTTCAGGTGCTAGTTTTGTGTAGCTACATGTATCCTGTTGATGTGATTAGTTTGAGCACTAGCCTTTCCACACTTTTATCATGTTACATGCTTCTGGATATATTGCTATCATTATCTTGCATTGTAGCATGTGTTGAGGTTTAGGCTGTGTTTGGGTTGATCATGTTTTTAGGTTGCTTTTTGCTATACAGTGCTTTATCCTGTTTGCATGGTAGTCTTGACTAGTTTGAGTTTAGATCTCCTTTGCGGTATCATTCATAGGTAGACCTCTTTTTGTTGAGAGCTTACCTTATGCTTTTATGTGACTAACCGCTCTGTGGAGACCTTGAGGTCACACTGGACAAGCCTTGTGTTTTCTTCTTCCTTTGAGTGTGCAGGAGAACAGGAGCCTGGAGAGAGCATTTCGGCTCACGGACTCGATCCCTCTTCTTCCACGACTTGGGGTTCCGTTCGAGCAGTTCTCCAGCGAGCACTAGCTGCACCTGTGGGAGCGGCAGCATCAGGCGAGGGGGAGACGACTTCGGCGAGGCAGGTGCCCCGAAGATTTCAGCAGATTCAGGCGTCCCCTCGTGTATCACACCAGCAGGCGGTCATGCGTATCATGAGGTACCCCGACACACTTCTGAGTTCGGTTTCTGGTACTCTTCTTCTCCGACCCCTTTCTGCTGTGTGGTCTTTTCGATGTGGATTTTGCTGGCTGTCGCTTGAGCATTTCATGGCTCTTTATTTGTGTCTTTGGTGCATGTTTCCCTTTTAGTTGGGGAAGCATTTTGCTTGTTGTATCTTAGTTGGGCTTCTCCGATACCCTTTTATTTTGGGTTTTCCTTTTTAGGCTAGTTTTGTTTTGTCTTTGATAGACTAGCTTTTGCATGCATTTCATCATGTATATCTTGCATTTTAGAGCTTCATGAATATAGTAATGAGAATGAGATTATGCTCTTTTTGGTATGCCCTGTTTATTCATGATGATGCTTGTAGCTTAGGCTCTTTTTGATCACTTGATACATGTTATGAGCTAAGCTATTTTTGCAAATGGTGAACTTGACTAATCAACTATGAAACTTTTAATTTGTTCACCATTGAGATTGGCAACTAGCATGGGTAGGATGTGTTGAGATCACTTGTGCTATCTTTTGTATGCTAGGTTGCTATGTCCCTTGCATTGAGTCATTCACTTGCTTGGATTGTTCATATTTACCCTATGCTTAAAATTTGATCCAAGTCTAAGTGAAATGAAAAGATCGAGATGGGATTGCATGTGTCAACACCTCACGGTATCGAGACTGTTTCTCATTGCACATTTGGGTTAAACTTGAGCCGTGTAGTGTAAGACCGAAACCGATGCTTTAAGCTTCTGATTGCTTTTCTTGCATAGGCTTAGCCCGGTTGAAAAGTTAGGCAATGACCATGCTTTCAACCTCTCGCAATCACATGCTTTTAATTTGAACTTGTGTTAATACCGCTGCAAATTCCGATAAAATTTGATGATGACACAAGTCTATGCTTCATTATATGGCATGATGATTGAACTTTGCTAGGGGTAGTTCACCTTGTATACTTGAGTTAGCACTTGATTGATTTCTTGTCTATTCATGCTAAGTGCTATTTTTAGTGGTGAACTGCTTTTGAATGGCTTAAAACTGCCCATATGCTCTATTGTTCATATTTCGTATTCATTTGATCAGTTTGAGCCTTTGCTAGCATTTGTATTGATTGCTACACTTTCAGGGCAGCACCCTTTTGAGCATCTTTTCATTCTGATTGCTATACACTTGAAGCTGTTGCATTGTGCACATCATGCATTTTTAGCTTAGTGTACATACCTCCAGCTCCGATACATGTTGTGATGACCCCCATATGCTTTTGATTGATGACTTGTCTTGTGTTTGTGTCAACTTTGTGAAAAATGTCAAAACCCCTCAGCATGTTCCCTTTTGTCAAGGGGGAGAAGCTGTTTGCAAGGGGGAGTTTTAGTGTTGGCACAAAGGGGAGAGTCATGCATTTTGGGGAGAGCTTTGAGCAAGGGGGAGTTTAGTTCCTTTATGTTCTTCTTCACTCGGTATAGCTCTTTTATGTGTTTTCATTTGATATCCATCTTTTGGTATGGAATATAATTGGTGTCATGAGCTTTGTTGCATAGTCTTTGTGTATAGGCTTGCTTTCAGGGGAAGTTGTTTTGTCTTGCAGCTTCTCCGCATGCTCCGAGTGTTTGTGCTCCATTCGACTTTGAGTTTCTTTTTGTGCTTTCTCAGTCGGTATCGAGCCTGCTAGTCGTGTTGAGCCATTTTGCCTCTATCCTGAGGGACTAGCAGTTTTTTGCTTGGTATTTTCGATTGGTTTGGAGCCTCCAGCTAGTTGTGTCGAGCCACTTTGCCTCTGTCTTGAGGAACTAGCTGTTTTCACCAATTTTTGGCTGCTTGTGATTGGTATCAAGTCTTATGCTAGTTGTGTTGAGCCTCTGTGCCTCTATCTTGAGGGACTAGCAGTTTTGCATTATAATGCATTGTTTCAGCCTCAATTGGTATCGAGCCTTGAGCTAGTGGTGTTGAGCCTTTTCTGCCTCTTCTTGAGGACTAGCTCATTTTTGACTTGGTTGCGTCGAGTCGTTGCCCATGTCTTTGGGAACCAAGTTTTTCGCTCTGTGTGATCGAGTTTTGCTCTTTGATGAGTTGTTGCTCCGATCCCTTGCTTGGTTGCGTTGAGCCGTTGCCCATGTCTTTGGGGACCAAGTTATGTTCATTTCAAATTGCCCCCTCTTTAGCATTTCTTTGGCTTTTGGGCATTTGAATGGATAATCTTCTCATGACAAGTGACTTTGTTCTTTGCCCTTCTATGGCTTTTGATCACTTGAATGAGATTTTTGGTTTTGGTATCTCAAACCATCTCTTGTGCCTAGTTTTTGTCAATTCAATCATCAAGGGGGAGAAAGAGAAAGAGAAAGAGAAAAAGGGGGAGAAATTTCGACCCAAGTGAACCCAAGTGGATAAGTACCTTGGTTTCTTTTGTGATGATTGTTTGACAATTTATTTGAGATTGGTTTTCGAGTACCTTTTGGGATTTCATGAAACTCTTGTTTTATCATGACTCTTCGGTTGTGTGGAGGCTTTGCCCGCTTTTCCCGTTTCTTTCGGGACCGAGAGCTTTTATTTGAGTTTTCATGATCCTTCCTCATCTCAAGTAGCCTTGTGTTTGCTTTTGCTTGGCTTTTGGGCACTTGAATGAGGCTTGCATTCAAACCCTTCCTTTGTGGTTTTATTTTTAGTCAATGCATTCATCAAGGGGGAGATTGAGAACATATATGATGAATGATTGACTTTGATGAGGAAGGTTTGAGGCTTTTACCCAGTTGAGTCATTATCTCGCTATGCGCTTAATGTTTATGACTAACCGGTGGCGTTGAGTTGTGGTGTTTCTGTGTTGGTGTGCGTGTGCAACATGTGTCTCTTGGCTGTGTTGATGTGCAGGTGTTGAGCTCAGATACAGTGGTCAATGGCGAGGTGAAGGTCAAGTAGAGACGTGCCGTGCCCACGGACCGGGAGCGGTGAAGGATGGGCGTGCCGTGCGGCGGACGTGCCATGCCGATGTACCCAGAGCGGTGAAGGGCGAACGTGAGGCTTGGACTAACGGACCAGAGGACCAGCTGTGGTAGCTGGCACATGGCATCAACGAGTGAGAGCACATGGGGATGTCCGATGCATCAGCCGAGTCGGGAGGAAGAGGATGGCGTCGTGGCACTTGGCGGGAGGTCGCACACGGGCTTGCGTGCGGCGCAAGTGCTGTCGGCCGAGTCAAGAAGGATGGCGAAGGCATTGTGCCTGGCGTGGAGGCTGGACATGCATCGGCGTCGGTGCCGGTGGTCGGGGTGTGCGAACCACATCCTGTCTACGGTGCGGGTTCGGTAGCTAAGCCTCAAAAAGCTACACTCGATGGTTTCCAGGTTTGGGCCTCAAAACCTGGGGTGGCCGGTTTCTGAGTTTGGGCCTCAAAACTCGGCGAGGACGGTTTCCAAGTTTGGGCCTCAAAACCTGGGCTCGCAGGTTTCCGAGTTTGGGCCTCAAAACTCGGGGTGGACGGTTTGCCAGGTTTGGGCCTCAAAACCTGGGCTGGCGGGTTTACCGGTTTGGGCCTCAAAACCGGAGTGGTCCGAAAGGACGGTCGACGCGTGGCGGCGTGGAGAGGCTGGCGCGGCGGTGAAGCTATCCACGAGGAAGGCGCAGTTGTCGACATGACGACACGTGGCGGCATCAGGGAGGTCGCGTCGAGGCGAAGCTACCAGATGTGCGGGCGTGGCCGTCGGATGAAAATCGCCAGGACTGGACGGTTTTACCCCTAGGGGGTATTTGGGTTGAGTGCATAATGTAAGGGCGTTTTGGTCTTCGGACGTGCGCCTATATATATGAGGGGGCTGCTAGGGCAGCCGTATTCTTGGACGGTGTCTCTCTCATTTTTGTTCCTGTGAGAGAAGGCTAGGGCTAGAGGAGAGTTGGCTCTTGTTCTTGAGCTTTTCGCCATCCGCATTTTGTACTGCGAGGAGTGGCTTGTAACCCGACAGAGAGTGCTACACAATTCATCATCTAGTAGCAATCCAAGGATCAATTTCGCCCCTCCTCTTTGTTGGCTGCAATTTGGATCGAATCGTGTTTTTGTTCTTCGCGTTTTGTTTTTTCCCCTCCCGGAGATTTGCCTCGTTCTCCCTCTCCGAGCGACGATTTGCGATTCCGTTTGAATTAGATTGTTTATTGTCGTGAGCTCCTTCTTTCCACCGAAGGATTTCCCCTCTAACCTCACGAGCACATAGATCGGGTCGAAATCGCGTTCGTTCTTCGTTTCTTCCCCTTTTCTAGTGTTCTTCGGATTTCTCATGGATTAGTTGGTTTGGAGCGATGATATCCTAGGATTAGCTTCCCAACACATAGAAGAACACTTGGGAGAAGTTTGGTTGCAGCCCCATTCGATTTGGTGAGGATCCAATCGATTTTGGTTTTGTCCCGTGGGGATTTTAGGTGTTCTAGGGAGTGGCGGACTGTCCGCCCCCCCCCCCAGCCGCGGACCGTCCGCGAGTCAGGGTTTTAGCCGGTGCAGTGGCTGCCTTCCTCGGCGTTTTTCCCCTTGGGTGATCGGCGGACAGTCCGTCGTTCACAGGCGCGGACAGTTCGCAAGTCGCGCAGGGGCGTCTCGCAGCATTGCTGTTTTTGTCTTTTGGTCGGCGGACAGTCCGGCCCCCGTGTGGCGGACAGTCCGGCCCACACCGGACAGTCCAGGAGCCTGACGGCGGACTGTCCGGGATTCTGCAGCTTGTGCAGTTTTAGTGTTTTTGCTCTCCCGGCTTTTTCGCTTCGTTTCCGGACTTCTTGTTTGCTCCTAGAGTTCACCTAGGAACCTCTCTAACTATCTTTGCTACGTGTTAGCATAGGTTTTTGGAGGAATTCTGACGTAGCCCTCTATCTACGTTCGGGAGTCGGTTTTTGGGTCCGAACTTGACTCGGAGTTTTGGGAGTTTTGTTTTGCTCCCTTGTGTGGTGCCTCGCTGTGATCCTAGGGATCATCCACCCTCTTTCTAGGGTCGTGGGCATCGCGTTTGAGTCTGAAGCTTTTGGGGTTGATTTTGTTGGGACAGAGGCCGTAATTTCTGAGAAGAAATTTTAGGCTCCCATTCACCCCCCCCCCTCTGGTCGCCTTGCTTTAGCATTTTCGGTCCTTCAAGAAGAAGAGGTGGTGAAGCTCATCTTGGTGAAGAATGGTTCTCGGAAGATGACTCAAGTGATGAAGAGAAGAGCAAGGGCAAGGAGAAAGAGAAGGGAGCGGCCAACATCGCCATACACAAGACTTCTTCTCCAAGCCCCCTCTCCAACATGACTACCTCGACCACTTCATCACGCTTGTTCGAGGGCCTCACCGACGATGAGGATGACATCACTCATTCTTGCTTCATGGCTAAGGATGAGAAGGTATCGCCTCACTCTCCTACCTGTTCTAGTGATGAATATAGTGATGATGACATGGATGAATTTGAACTAAGCATCATAAGAAAGTTTGGTAAGAAAGGTGGACCAAAGATATTAAAATTGCTTAGTAAATTGGAAAGTCAGAATGAGAGTCTTGGTTTGCAAGGGGACTTGATCTCTCAAGAGAGAGAAAAGAACCTTGCATTGGAAGCCTCTCTTGCCGAGGAGAAGTTGAAGGTTGAGAAATTGACCATGGAATTATCTTTAGCTAATGACTCTAACAAGAAGTTGGCTAAGGAGTGTTCCATGAGCAATGACTCAATTGCTAATCTAAAGAGTAAGATTAGCTTGGTTCAAGAAAGCCTCACAAGCTTTCAAGATAAATATCAAACTCTTGAACTAAGCTACAACACTCTTTGGAGAGTAGTACTTCTTCAACTACTCCTAAGGATTCCGACAACTCTAATGCTTCAACAAGTAATTGTGGCGGAACCGTCCTGATTATAAGAGCTCAAGTACCATCTTAGTCAAATCCGTCTGACTTCGACTCATACTTGAACCCATATAACCCCGGTAGTCCGGAAATCTCGAAGGATTTCTATCACCGTACAACATACAGGATCGCATTGTTCAAGAATTACATTCGCAAAGATACATCACAGAGAACGAAACTGAATTTAAGGTATCAGAGTGCGAATTTAAAACAGAGTTATTACAATACCGAATTTAAAAGTGCGGAAGCTGAAATAGTTTGAAACTCGACCACCACACATGTGGTCCAAATGAAACGTCGTTTGACAAATCCAACTCAACACAACTCACTCTTCCCTTTTTAGATAATGTGCCACTAGGAGTCTCAGACCAGCAAAAGAAAAGGGGAAGCTTCTGGACGACCCTGCCCTGGGCCTACTCCTCATCACCTTCCACTGGGTAGAGGCAGTGCTTACAATAGCCAAAGTAGACCTGGCCATCTGCAACTAACGGGATAAACCCTGAGTACGGGAATGTACTCAGCTAGACTTACCCGTCCAACTGAAAATAAAGACACCAAGGGTATGCAAGGCCTTTTTGGGTGGATCTGGGATCTTTAGTTGCGAAAAGCTCAAATTAAGATAAGTGAGGATTTAATGATATTGCTGAGCTGTCATTTTTAGACCTATTTCTTTACTCTAGGTTTGCACCTGAACTATTTCACACACTTGAGTCTAACAAACAATAATATAACCATATCCAGTTGACTTATCCATATTTTTAGTTGAACCTTTAAAACATCACATGGAGTTGTATCGTGGTGAAGCTCGCCATAGTTTCCCACTAACCGGGGGAGACGGCGACTCGAATCGAATTCCAAACCAGCTGGTGAAAGACCTTTAATACCAGCCCACACTTTCCCCGTCGGGTCCATGCATTGGGCAACCGCTCGATGCTTGTTCGTGGTGGTAATCGTCGCGGTTCAAGCACGGACCGCTCAATTGGAACCTGGCGATGGCCTCACGCGGCAGATCGCAATTTCCATACTAGAGGGCGCGACACGGGTCGAAACCGGCCCGAACAGCTTCTAATCGGCTTTGGGGTCGATGATTACAGCACCGACGTATCCCTAAGTAAAAGGGCGCGTTCAAAAATGAACGAGGGCCAACATCGATACAAACCTACACGATCCAACGGACGGACTGCCCCCAAGTTCTAACTTGGTGCCCTGCCTTCCAGTTGACCGTATTTCATTACTACTCAGGTTCTTTTCCACGATAGCAAATATAGCCAACCGTGATCCGGTAACTACCCATCAGGGTATTACGGGAATATTCTTAACTACTACTTTTATTAAGCAAGCTAAGCAATTCTACATGGTAACTCAATAACAGGATAACAAGGTAGATATTAATCAATAACCAAGGAATGGTAATGCAGCAAGTAGGATTCATCCCAACTCCTAAACCTAATGCATCACAATATAAAAGGACTCAAGTAATTTTAATTGCAAAAGATAGGAGGCTTAATATGCTCCGGGGCTTGCCTTGAGAGAAGACTGAGGCCTCGTGGGAGGGGCACTCAGGCAGGTTAGTGTCGGCCGCGGGGTCGGCTTCCTCGACTTGATGCAGTTCCGGGATCTCCTGCTCGGCGCTTGTCTCCTGCTCTAGGTCTTGCTCCTGAACTGTCGATCCTATTGCAATGCGGTTGAAAATAATAAATAAATAATTCGTGGTGCGAGATGCGGTGGTAAGAAAAGTTACATTTCTTGCAAACCAATAAAACCAACTTGTTGAACCACTTTTGACATTGAGGTAAATAATTAATTATCTCATAAAACAATTTCATTAATCCACCTATTTCTTATTTAGTAATTCAAAAGAAATTTGAGTTTGAACTGCAAGTGCATTTTTCTGGACTCAGAAAAATCCACAAAAATTCCAGAAGGCAAATGGCATCTGCTGGACTTCACTGAACAATTTTTAGCCAGAAATAAAATAGAAAACTGCAGATATAAAAATAACAAATAAACTGCTCAAAAGGTGCTTTGAACTAACTTTTCACACAAAAGGTGTTCAACAGCAGATTTCATAATTTTCCTAGCTTCATCTACTCATACACATTCTACTGTAGAAAACTTGCGGTCAGAGCATAAACATACAAGCCTACACAAAATAAACAAATCTATTCCAAATTAAACCATTTGAACTACAACCCTACTGGAAAAGGGTGCTAAACTCAATTTTATATTTTTCCCAGATTCTACTTCACATTTCATACTTATCAAGAAAGTTCCACGAACAGAAACATTATTTTATTTCTTACATGAATTTCCAAAGGAAAACACAGAAAAGTACATTTGTAAAGAAACTTCAGATTCTTCCATACAACAGCTCATGCTTACATTTTTCTTAGCCTGAACATGCCATACAGAGACCACACAATTTTTCCCACATTTTATTTTGACATATAAAATACCTTAACACTTATTCTAAGAAATCATTCAAAAAGGACTTTAAATCATAACAGAAACTTTTTCCACATAAATAGTGCCTCATATATTTTTCACAGGTGCAAAACAAGATAATAAACCTACACAAATTTTTCCATGAAATAACTCAAGCATAAAACACCTATTTCCATTTATCTAAACAAAAGCTCACAAACTGAATTAAATAAAAACAGTAATAAAAACTTTCACCAAAAATACTTTCATATTTTTTCCTGATAGATCTACTCATAAGCAAGCTAACAAAACTGAAAGTACTTCATTTGGACTTTTAAAACGAGCTACACAAAAATAACAAGCATTTCTGGAAAATAAAACAAAAAGGAAAACATATTTGAATCTTCCCGGCTGGCCTGTGTGAACGTGGTCCATGGACCGGGTGAGGCTGACGCGCGGGGTCCGCTGGTCAACGGGACCCACCCGTCAGAGAGGGCGAAGCAGGGGAAGGTGTTGACCGGCGAAAGCTCGTCGACGGTGAGGTCGCCGGCGGTGAGGCTAGGCTCGATAGACTCGTCTCGACGAGGCGCATCCAGCGGTGGGGTCGGTTTGGCCAGAGGGTGACCGAAGCATGCCGGCGGCGAGCGGTGGCGGACGGCGGCGGCGGCGACACACGGCTACGCCGTTTCCGGTGGTCGCCGGTGAAATTGGGGAAGGCGAAGGCTCACACGAACCCTAGGGAGGCTATCGGCGGGCTCGGATTGGCTCGGGAAGCTCCGAGGAAGCTTGGCCACGCGAGCGGCCTCGGCGGACGATGGCGGGGCTCGGCTAGGCCATGTCCGGCGATCGCCGGCCAAATTGGCGCGTGCGCAGTGCTTTGTGAACCCTAGGGAGCTATCGGAGGGCTCGGCTTGGCTCGGGAAGCTCCGAGGAAGCTTGGCCTCGGGCATGGCCTCGGCGGACAGCCATGGCGCTCGGCCGGGGAAGAAGAGGTGGGTGAGAGCGGTAGCATTGAGGCTAGTCGGTGTTCTCACCTTGCCTTGGCTTGGTGATGCTCGACGGAGAAGAGGGGAAGCGAAGAAGCTTCGGTCGATGTAGAACAGTCGCGAGCTCCGAACGGTGCCGATGGCGACCGCGGCGGCGCTCCACAGACTTCGGTGTCGGCGAGGCTCGAGGGGTGGTGCTAACGCGAGCACCGGGTGTCTGGGGTGTGGGCGGAGAGGTTTGCGCGAGGAATTGGACGGCGAGGCTCCGGCGTGGCTGGAATGGCGAAGGGGTTTTGCGGTGTCGAACGGCGGCGGGCGAGCGCTGTCGTTCGTTCGCGGAGAGGAGAGGGAGAGAGCTAGCGGGGGTGTTCGAATGAGCAGGTGAGTGAACAAGCGAAGGGAGGTGCTCGGTTTTGCTCGGCAGGGCGAAGGACGGCCGGTCGTGGCAGGGGCCACGGCGTGGCGTGCGGCAGGCGATGGCGCGGCGGGCGAGGGCAGCGCGGCAGGCGAGGCGAGCGGAGAGTGGCCGGGGAGGATTGCTTGCGTGCTCGGGTGAGAGGGGATCGAGCGAGGAGTGGCCGGCGAGGATCCTCGGCAGGATGCGGCGGCACGTGGCGGTTGCGGCCGGCGTACGGCGCGGCGGCGCTGTCGGGGCTGGCGTGCACGGCGTGAGCGAGCGCGCGGGAGCGGGGGCAGGCGCGGCGCGGGTTTGGGCCGGAAAGGCCGAATGGGCCGAAAGGCTGGCGCGGGAAAAAAATGGTTTTCCATTTTCTTTTTCCAAAACCTTTTCAAACTTTGACCATTCAAAAACAGTTTCAAAAACTCCAAACTAGACTTTGACCCAAAAATAAAAGTTGCTCAAAATAATTTTCTCTACAACTTTCATATAAGACACTTTTTCTGAAAACCATTTTTACAACCTCCACATAAACAAAGCCAGTTTTGAAACATAAAATATTTTGCTTGCCTCATTTTTATTTGATAAACTATTTTGAACTAGGTCAAAATATCAACATAAAAAGCACTCTACTCAATATTCTCTATTTTTATAAAACTATTTGCCAAAACAGAAATCCACTTTAATCATCAAGTCAAATAGAAATCCAAAATCCAGATAAATAAACAAAAGGCAAAAAGCACTCATATGCACATGGAATGATGCCATGCATTACTTATGCTCTTTAGTAGCTAATGTGGTTCCTAATGCAGTGCTTGACACTAGGGTGTCACAGCCCTTCCCCCCTTAAAGAAATCTCATCCCGAGATTTTGAGTTACGTACCAATCTTTATAAAAGCGGGATAGTTCACTCGCAAGTACTCCTCGGTTTCCCAAGTCGCATCGTTGGGTCCGTGGTTGCTCCAGAGAATCTTGTAAGTCTTCACTGTTCGGTTGCGAGTTTCTCGGGTCTTGGTGTCCATTATCTCCCGAGGTTGTTCATAGTATTCTAGATCTGATCTGATTGCGAAATCTGGGATCCGAACTTCTTCTTGTTCTGGAACTCGAAGACACTTCTTCAACTGGGATACATGGAACACTGGGAAGACTGCGCCCATCTCTAGGGGTAACTGCACTTCATATGCCACTTTTCCCTTTTTAGCTACGATCTGATACGGTCCTACATATCGAGGTGCTAGCTTTTTCTTAATTCCAAAACGTTGGACTTTCCTCATGGGTGAGACTTTGAGGTAAACATAGTCTCCGACTTGAAATTCCAAGGGTCTCCTCCGTGTGTCAGCGTAACTTTGCTGTCGGGATTGTGCTGCTTTGATATGTTGTTGTACCTTTTGCACAATCTCTTCAGCATCTTTCACATAATCTGACCCATAAAATCCTCGATCTCCTGATTCAACCCAATTTACCGGGGTTCTGCATCTTCGTCCGTATAATACTTCAAAAGGTGCCATCTTTATACTTTCTTGGTAGCTGTTGTTATACGAAAACTCGGCAAGGGGTAACCATTTCTCCCATGATTCTCCTGAAGATAAAACACAAGCTCTGATGATATCTTCCAAAATTTGATTCACTCTCTCTGTTTGTCCTGCGGTTTGGGGGTGATAAGCGGAACTTCTTACCAACTTGGTTCCTAGCTCCTTGTGCAACTGTTCCCAAAAACGTGCTATGAACTGGGGTCCTCTATCAGAGACAATCCTTTTCAGAACTCCGTGTAACCTCAAGATGTTCTGAATGTACAGGTCTGCATACTGATGAGGTCGGTGTGTAGTCTTAACCGGGATGAAGTGAGCCACTTTAGATAACCGATCCACGATAACCCAGATAGAATCATTTCCCTTTTGAGTGGTGGGAAGACCTGTGATGAAATCCATACTAATCTCTTCCCACTTCCATTCTGGAATAGATAACGGCTGTAACAATCCGGCAGGTCTCAGATGTATAGCTTTTATCCTGCAGCAAATATCACACCTTGCAACATAAGCTGTAACTTCCTTCTTCATCCTAGACCACCAGTACCTTGTTCTCAGATCTTGGTACATCTTACTGCTTCCTGGATGAATAGATAACTTTGAATTGTGAGCTTCATTCAGAATTCTTTCTTTCAGCTCTGTGTCCTTAGGAACAACCAACCTCTGGTTATACCACAAGATTCCCTGTTCATCAGTCCTGAAGTTCAAAGAACTACTGGTTTCCAACCTCTTCTTGATCTGACAGATCTCTTCATCGGTCCTTTGTCCTTCGATGATGTCACTTTCCAGGGTGCACTGTAGGGTGATATTGTTTAACATAACGGGGTGCATAAGGTTGAATCCATCTTCCAATAGTGGTTGTAGGGAGTTGCAATGAGTCTTGTGACTCAAGGCATCTGCTACCACGTTTGCTTTTCCGGGGTGGTAATGCACTTCAAGGTTGTAATCCTTAATCAACTCTAACCATCTTCTCTGCCTCATGTTCAACTCTGGCTGGGTGAAGATATATTTCAGACTTTTATGATCAGTGTACACATGACATAGGTTTCCCATAAGGTAATGCCTCCAGATCTTGAGTGCATGCACGACGGCTGCCAATTCCAAATCATGAGTGGGATAATTCTCTTCATGTGGTTGCAACTGGCGCGAAGCATATGCTGCTATAACTCTCCCATTCTGCATGAGCACACATCCAAGTCCAATCTTGGATGCGTCACAAAACACATCAAAAGGTTCCTCTAAGTTTGGCTGAGCCAAAACAGGCGCGGAAGTCAACAACGTTCGCAGAGTGCGAAAAGCTGCTTCACACTCTGGAGTCCATTCGAACTTCTTGTTTTTCTGCGTTAAACGGGTCATAGGTTTGGCGATTCTCGAAAAATCCGGAATGAACCGACGGTAGTATCCAGCCAAACCCAAAAAGCTGCGAACCTCAAAAACACTTGTGGGTGCTTCCCAATCCATAACCTCTTGCACCTTAGAAGGGTCTACAGAGATCCCTTCCTCTAAAAGGACGTGACCAAGGAAAGGTATCTTCTTTAACCAAAACTCACACTTACTGAACTTAGCATACAACTTGTGCTCTCTAAGACGGGTCAAAACAAATCGTAGATGCTCAGCATGATCCTTCTCATTCTCAGAGTATACCAAGATATCATCGATGAACACTACAACGAACTTATCTAACTCTGGCATGAAGACCGAATTCATCAGGTACATGAAATGTGTCGGTGCATTGGTCAACCCAAAGGACATAACGAGATACTCATAGAGTCCATATCTGGTAGAGAAAGCTGTTTTTGGTATATCTTCTCTTCTGATCTTAATCTGATGGTATCGTGATCTCAGGTCGATCTTGGAGAACACTTTCGCCTTTGATAACTGATCAAACAAGACATCGATTCGGGGTAAGGGATATTTGTTCTTTATAGTTACTGCATTCAACGGTCTGTAATCCACACACATCCTCAAAGTTTTATCCTTCTTCTTCACAAAGATAGCGGGACATCCCCAAGGTGACGAACTAGGGCGTATCAAACCCTTATCCAAAAGCTCTTGCAACTGAACTTTGAGCTCTGCTAACTCCTTAGTGTGCATCCTATACGGTCTCCGAGATATGGGTGCCGTTCCAGGGACTAACTCTATAGCAAACTCCACATCCCTATCCGGCGGTAGTCCAGGCAACTCATCAGGAAAAACATCCAGAAACTCACACACTACTGAGATTTCAGCTATCTGTTTTGCGGTGACGTTGAACAACACTCCGATCTCGTGGGGGTTTTGGGGTAACTTAAACCGAAAGGTAGACCCATTCCGGGGACTAACCATAGAAACTATTCGCTCTGTGATGTCAAGATTGACCTTCCAAAGTTTCATCCAACCCATACCTAAGATCACATCCAAACCCAGACCAGGGATTACGATGGGATCCACTATGGCCTTCTTATCCCCAAAAGTCATTTCCACTCCTTTAACCATTTTACGCGCGGAGAGAACAGCTCTGGCGGAACTTATCTGATATCCCCGATCTAACTCTACCAACTCAAGATTACTTCTCAAAACAAAGTTCTCACTTATGAAAGAATGCGATGCTCCAGAATCAAACAGCACAACTGCGGGGCATTGATTAACAAGAAACGTACCAGCGGTGACAGGCTCTCCTTCTGGCACTTCCTCCACGGTGGTGTGATGCACATGACCTGCGCGAGGTGGAGGCTGGGTGTATTGCTTCTTTGGACGAGGGCATTGACGTGACAGATGTCCAGTCTGACCATAGTTGTAACAAGGCCCAATCACATATGGAGTCTTGGGGCCTCCTGCACTTCCTGCCTTATTCTTGTTCTGCATCAGTGGAGCAGTGTAGGGCTTCTGAAAACTGGGACGGGGTCGGTTGGTAGTGATCTTCCTCTGCGGGGGACGGAACCTTGCTCCATCCACTGGCGGGCGATACGGGGTGCGTGCTCCGAAAGGGGTTCTCTGTTGAGACGAACCTCCTTCGTTCGCACGAAGGCGGTTTTCTGTCGCCAGCCTACTGCCATTGGTCTCTTGATTTAGGCAGTCACTGACAAAGTCACTGAAGGTGGTGCGATGACTGTTGCCCATTTTTGAAAGAATGGCGGCACTCATTCCACGCTTGAAGCTTGCGATCTTCTTGGCCTCAGTGTTGACAAAGTCGGGGGCATAGCGAGCTAGGTTGTTGAAGCTGTGCAGATACTCGGACATAGATCTGGTTCCCTGAGACAGCCTCATGAACTCTGCAATCTTCATTTCCATCAGACCCCTAGGGATGTAGTGGTTGCGCATAGCAGTCAAGAACTGATCCCAAGTGACACGTGCATTTGCAGGCAAGGCTGCATGGTACTGGGCCCACCACAAACCTGCGGGTCCTTCCAACATGTGCGCGGCATACTCTGCCTTGAGCTCTTCCGTCAGCCAAAGCAGACGGAACTTCTGGGTGATGGAGTTGAGCCATTCATCAGCCTCAAGCGGTTCGGTGACTTCCTTGAACATCGGGGGACGGGTGTCCAAGAAGTCACGGTAGGAGCTGTACTGGTTGGGCTCTGGGCCTTGGCGTTGATGATGCTGCTGCGCAGTGTTGTTAGCGATATTGCGGAGGGTGGCCTCCATGTGCCTCTGCATCTCCTCCATGTTTCTTTGACTGCCCAAGAACTGGCCGAAAAATGCTTCCGGCGTCATCGGCAGCGGTGGGGGAGGTGGCAAATTCTCCTCTTGTCCTGCCCCCTGTCCACGCTGGCTGCGAGTGTGTGCCGGCATCTGCATATCCCATTAATAAACAATCATTAGGTGGTGTTACATTGATCATGAATAAATACTGCGCTGTACATAATTCAAAAATTTAGCACATGACCAAGTATAATTACTCATTTCCATACAACATCACAGAATAATCGCCCGAATTTAGACATGCAACGACGGATTTCCATAAAAGATGCCAGATCGAAGTCTGGACTTTGTCCCAAAAGACATACATGTCATCCAACATCTTAAACATAAAACCAACACATGTTTTGAGTGTTACATCACTTAGCGAGCGTGCTCAAGCTATACAAAAGAAAACGACTCCTAGCGAAACTAGCGCTCAGGCGTCTCCAGCGGCGGATGCGGCGTCCTCTGCGTCGACGTCGATCATTGGCTTGTCAGCGTGATCCTCCTCTGGTGGGGCGTCGAGACCAAGGACCTCTCCGTCCTGGGGATCCAGGGCCTCGGCTGTGGCTGGGGCGGCGGCCTCCTGTGCGGCATGATGCATCTGGTGTACTGCCTCGTGGAGCTGGTCGATGTAGGCCTGCTGTCCATGGATCTGCTGTATCAAGAGGTGGGCTCCCTCTCTGAGCTGGTCGAGCGTGGTGCGGGCCTCATCCCTCTGAAGGGCGGTAGTCAGGTACATCTGTTCTGCAACGGTCCTGGCAGTGGCCTGTGCTGCTGCTGTAGTACGGGCGTCGTCACGCTCAAGAGTGATCTGCTGAATCCTCTCCTGGAGACGAGCTACCTCGGCATCAAACTCTTCCTGTAGCTTCCTCTTGCTCTGGTAGGTGGCGGTGAGGGTGAAGGACACGCTCTCGAGAGTGTGCTCCAAACTCTCACATACACCCAACAAAGCTCCGGTGGCGCTCATCGCGGGCGTCTCACAGTAGAACCTCTCCTCTGGGCTCCCTGTCAAGACTGACTCCAGAGTCTGCTTCCAGCGCAATGGAAAAAGTGATCCACGGGGGAACACTCCTGCCATAGCGCTAGCTAGGTCGGCGGGGAAACGGGCGATGATATCCTTCAGCACAAGATACGCTGCCTTGTTGGCTCCATCCTTGGCACATGTGCCTCTGGTGATCTCCGTCCATCCTGTCCAGTAGGGCTTGGCGGGCAAAGCTTTGACTTTGATCTCCACCATGACCAAGGAATCCTGCCCGTAGATCTCCTTCTGTCATGAGTACCAGGGCTCCTGTCCTTCCTCATAGCCCACGGCCTGCAGAATCCTCCAAAGGATAGTCGGCAATCCGAAGTAGGACAAGAACGTTTTCCGGGTCAGCTTGGTGGCCAAGCGGTGACGCGGAACTCCTCTACCTTTGGTGGCCTTGCGAGCGGTCAGCTTAGTCCGGGCCATCTGTAGAAACAAAAGGGTTTCGAACTCTCGTGAGACGGATATTAAGTTGGCAAATTTTTATATAAAAGAGATAACTTTTAATTAAGGGGAGGTAATGTAAATGCAAGAATATAAACATGATGCATGATTGTACTTACGTTCTCACTCACTAACATGACTCGTAAGTCCTAACGTTCTAGTCGGTGGCAAGAATGATCTCTCATGCGTTATCTACACGTTCTACTTGATCGCATAGTTAGCGTAGCCCAAAGCAATCCCAATGATAAAACAATTGAGCATTGGCTAATATGCGCAAAACACATAGAAGCCAACACTAAACACCATGCACCAACATAGAAAACACCCTCAAAAACATTGATACCCTCATATGTGTCTGCGTGGAGCTCGCACATACTTGGTATAAGAACTCTCACCTAGACCGACGGTTGGACGGTCATGCTCTCATATCTCACAAAATCATTTTATGCATGTTTTCGCGATCGACGCATTCTCTTTTCCCGAGGATGGACCAGCAAATAAAGATCCAGCATGAAGCAAAACCCTGAACCCTGTTAGCAGTTAAACCACCTGAATCCTAGTATAGGGCTTAAGGACGAGACTGGGCACACTTAGTAATTGAAAATAGTTTTGAAAATAGTTTTGAAACACCCATTTTAGTTCAAAAATAGCTCTTTACGGAGGTAATCACTTGAACCATGCTCTGATAACAGTTGTGGCGGAATCGTCCTGATTATAAGAGCTCAAGTACCGTCTTAGTCAAATCCGTCTGACTTCGACTCATACTTGAACCCATATAACCCCGGTAGTCCAGAAATCTCGAAGGATTTCTATCACCGTACAACATACAGGATCGCATTGTTCAAGAATTACATTCGCAAAGATACATCACAGAGAACGAAACCGAATTTAAGGTATCAGAGTGCGAATTTAAAACAGAGTTATTACAATACCGAATTTAAAAGTGCGGAAGCTAAAATAGTTTGAAACTCGACCACCACACATGTGGTCCAAATGAAACGTCGTTTGACAAATCCAACTCAACACAACTCACTCTTCCCTTTTTAGATAATGTGCCACTAGGAGTCTCAGACCAGCAAAAGAAAAGGGGAAGCTTCTGGACGACCCTGCCCTGAACCTCTCTAACTATCTTTGCTACGTGTTAGCATAGGTTTTTGGAGGAATTCCGACGTAGCCCTATATATACGTTCGGGAGTCGGTTTTTGGGTCCGAACTTGACTCGGAGTTTTGGGAGTTTTGTTTTGCTCCCTTGTGTGGTGCCTCGCTGTGATCCTAGGGATCATCCACCCTCTTTCTAGGGTCATGGGCATCGCGTTTGAGTCTGAAGCTTTTGGGGTTGATTTTGTTGGGACAGAGGCCGTAATTTCTGAGAAGAAATTTTAGGCTCTCATTCACCCTCCCCCCCCTCTGGTCGCCTTGCTTTAGCATTTTCGGTCCTTCAAGAAGAAGAGGTGGTGATGCTCATCTTGGTGAAGAATGGTTCTCGGAAGATGACTCAAGTGATGAAGAGAAGAGCAAGGGAAAGGAGAAAGAGAAGGGAGCGGCCAACATCGCCATACACAAGACTTCTTCTCCAAGCCCCCTCTCCAACATGACTACCTCGCCCACTTCATCACGCTTGTTCGAGGGCCTCACCGACGATGAGGATGACATCACTCATTCTTGCTTCATGGCTAAGGATGAGAAGGTATCGCCTCACTCTCCTACCTGTTCTAGATGAATATAGTGATGATGACATGGATGAATTTGAACTAAGCATCATAAGAAAGTTTGGTAAGAAAGGTGGACCAAAGATATTAAAATTGCTTAGTAAATTGGAAAGTCAGAATGAGAGTCTTGGTTTGCAAGGGGACTTGATCTCTCAAGAGAGAGAAAAGAACCTTGCATTGGAAGCCTCTCTTGCCGAGGAGAAGTTGAAGGTTGAGAAATTGACCATGGAATTATCTTTAGCTAATGACTCTAACAAGAAGTTGGCTAAGGAGTGTTCCATGAGCAATGACTCAATTGCTAATCTAAAGAGTAAGATTAGCTTGGTTCAAGAAAGCCTCACAAGCTTTCAAGATAAATATCAAACTCTTGAACTAAGCTACAACACTCTTTGGAGAGTAGTACTTCTTCAACTACTCCTAAGGATTCCGACAACTCTAATGCTTCAACAAGTAATTGTGGCGGAACCGTCCTGATTATAAGAGCTCAAGTACCATCTTAGTCAAATCCGTCTGACTTCGACTCATACTTGAACCCATATAACCCCGGTAGTCCGGAAATCTCGAAGGATTTCTATCACCGTACAACATACAGGATCGCATTGTTCAAGAATTACATTCGCAAAGATACATCACAGAGAACGAAACTGAATTTAAGGTATCAGAGTGCGAATTTAAAACAGAGTTATTACAATACAGAATTTAAAAGTGCGGAAGCTGAAATAGTTTGAAACTCGACCACCACACATGTGGTCCAAATGAAACGTCGTTTGACAAATCCAACTCAACACAACTCACTCTTCCCTTTTTAGATAATGTGCCACTAGGAGTCTCAGACCAGCAAAAGAAAAGGGGAAGCTTCTGGACGACCCTGCCCTGGGCCTACTCCTCATCACCTTCCACTGGGTAGAGGCAGTGCTTACAATAGCCAAAGTAGACCTGGCCATCTGCAACTAACGGGATAAACCCTGAGTACGGGAATGTACTCAGCTAGACTTACCCGTCCAACTGAAAATAAAGACACCAAGGGTATGCAAGGCCTTTTTGGGTGGATCTGGGATCTTTAGTTGCGAAAAGCTCAAATTAAGATAAGTGAGGATTTAATGATATTGCTGAGCTGTCATTTTTAGACCTATTTCTTTACTCTAGGTTTGCACCTGAACTATTTCACACACTTGAGTCTAACAAACAATAATATAACCATATCCAGTTGACTTATCCATATTTTTAGTTGAACCTTTAAAACATCACATGGAGTTGTATCGTGGTGAAGCTCGCCATAGTTTCCCACTAACCGGGGGAGACGGCGACTCGAATCGAATTCCAAACCAGCTGGTGAAAGACCTTTAATACCAGCCCACACTTTCCCCGTCGGGTCCATGCATTGGGCAACCGCTCGATGCTTGTTCGTGGTGGTAATCGTCGCGGTTCAAGCACTGACCGCCCAATTGGAACCTGGCGATGGCCTCACGCGGCAGATCGCAATTTCCATACTAGAGGGCGCGACACGGGTCGAAACCGGCCCGAACAGCTTCTAACCGGCTTTGGGGTCGATGATTACGGCACCGACGTATCCCTAAGTAAAAGGGCGCGTTCAAAAATGAACGAGGGCCAACATCGATACAAACCTACACGATCCAACGGACGGACTGCCCCCAAGTTCCAACTTGGTGCCCTGCCTTCCAGTTGACCGTATTTCATTACTACTCAGGTTCTTTTCCACGAAAGCAAATATAGCCAACCGTGATCCGGTAACTACCCATCAGGGTATTACGGGAATATTCTTAACTACTACTTTTATTAAGCAAGCTAAGCAATTCTACATGGTAACTCAATAACAGGATAACAAGGTAGATATTAATCAATAACCAAGGAATGGTAATGCAGCAAGTAGGATTCATCCCAACTCCTAAACCTAATGCATCACAATATAAAAGGACTCAAGTAATTTTAATTGCAAAAGATAGGAGGCTTAATATGCTCCGGGGCTTGCCTTGAGAGAAGACTGAGGCCTCGTGGGAGGGGCACTCAGGCAGGTTAGTGTCGGCCGCGGGGTCGGCTTCCTCGACTTGATGCAGTTCCGGGATCTCCTGCTCGGCGCTTGTCTCCTGCTCTAGGTCTTGCTCCTGAACTGTCGATCCTATTGCAATGCGGTTGAAAATAATAAATAAATAATTCGTGGTGCGAGATGCGGTGGTAAGAAAAGTTACATTTCTTGCAAACCAATAAAACCAACTTGTTGAACCACTTTTGACATTGAGGTAAACACTTAATTATCTCATAAAACAATTTCATTAATCCACCTATTTCTTATTTAGTAATTCAAAAGAAATTTGAGTTTGAACTGCAAGTGCATTTTTCTGGACTAAGAAAAATCCACAAAAATTCCAGAAGGCAAATGGCATCTGCTGGACTTCACTGAACAATTTTCAGCCAGAAATAAAATAGAGAACTGCAGATATAAAAATAACAAATAAACTGCTCAAAAGGTGCTTTGAACTAACTTTTCACACAAAAGGTGTTCAACAGCAGATTTCATAATTTTCCTAGCTTCATCTACTCATACACATTCTACTGTAGAAAACTTGCGGTCAGAGCATAAACATACAAGCCTACACAAAATAAACAAATCTATTCCAAATTAAACCATTTGAACTACAACCCTACTGGAAAAGGGTGCTAAACTCATTTTTATATTTTTCCCAGATTCTACTTCACATTTCATACTTATCAAGAAAGTTCCACGAACAGAAACATTATTTTATTTCTTACATGAATTTCCAAAGGAAAACACAGAAAAGTACATTTGTAAAGAAACTTCAGATTCTTCCATACAACAGCTTATGCTTACATTTTTCTTAGCCTGAACATGCCATACAGAGACCACACAATTTTTCCCACATTTTATTTTGACATATAAAATACCTTAACACTTATTCTAAGAAATCATTCAAAAAGGACTTTAAATCATAACAGAAACTTTTTCCACATAAATAGTGCCTCATATATTTTTCACAGGTGCAAAACAAGATAATAAACCTACACAAATTTTTCCATGAAATAACTCAACCATAAAACACCTATTTCCATTTATCTAAACAAAAGCTCACAAACTGAATTAAATAAAAACAGTAATAAAAACTTTCACCAAAAATACTTTCATATTTTTTCCTGATAGATCTACTCATAAGCAAGCTAACAAAACTGAAAGTACTTCATTTGGACTTTTAAAACGAGCTACACAAAAATAACAAGCATTTCTGGAAAATAAAACAAAAAGGAAAACATATTTGAATCTTCCCGGCTGGCCTGTGTGAACGTGGTCCATGGACCGGGTGAGGCTGACGCGCGGGGTCCGCTGGTCAACGGGACCCACCCGTCAGAGAGGGCGAAGCAGGGGAAGGTGTTGACCGGCGAAAGCTCGTCGACGGTGAGGTCGCCGGCGGTGAGGCTAGGCTCGATAGACTCGTCTCGACGAGGCGCATCCAGCGGTGGGGTCGGTTTGGCCAGAGGGTGACCGAAGCATGCCGGCGGCGAGCGGTGGCGGACGGCGGCGGCGACGACACACGGCTACGCCGTTTCCGGTGGTCGCCGGTGAAATTGGGGAAGGCGAAGGCTCACACGAACCCTAGGGAGGCTATCGGCGGGCTCGGATTGGCTCGGGAAGCTCCGAGGAAGCTTGGCCACGCGAGCGGCCTCGGCGGACGGTGGCGGGGCTCGGCTAGGCCGTGTCCGGCGGTCGCCGGCCAAATTGGCGCGTGCGCAGTGCTTTGTGAACCCTAGGGAGCTATCGGAGGGCTCGGCTTGGCTCGGGAAGCTCCGAGGAAGCTTGGCCTCGGGCATGGCCTCGGCGGACAGCCATGGCGCTCGGCCGGGGAAGAAGAGGTGGGTGAGAGAGGTAGCTTTGAGGCTAGTCGGTGTTCTCACCTTGCCTTGGCTTGGTGATGCTCGACGGAGAAGAGGGGAAGCGGAGAAGCTTCGGTCGATGTAGAACAGTCGCGAGCTCCGAACGGTGCCGATGGCGACCGCGGCGGCGCTCCACAGACTTCGGTGTCGGCGAGGCTCGAGGGGTGGTGCTAACGCGAGCACAGGGTGTCTGGGGTGTGGGCGGAGAGGTTTGCGCGAGGAATTGGACGGCGAGGCTCCGGCGTGGCTGGAATGGCGAAGGGGTTTTGCGGTGTCGAACGGCGGCGGGCGAGCGCTGTCGTTCGTTCGCGGAGAGGAGAGGGAGAGAGCTAGCGGGGGTGTTCGAATGAGCAGGTGAGTGAACGAGCGAAGGGAGGTGCTCGGTTTTGCTCGGCAGGGCGAAGGACGGCCGGTCGTGGCGGGGGCCACGGCGTGGCGTGCGGCAGGCGATGGCGCGGCGGGCGAGGGCAGCGCGGCAGGCGATGGCGCAGCGGGCGAGGGCAGCGCGGCAGGCGAGGCGAGCGGAGAGTGGCCGGGGAGGATTGCTTGCGTGCTCGGGTGAGAGGGGATCGAGCGAGGAGTGGCCGGCGAGGATCCACGGCAGGATGCGGCGGCCACGTGGCGGTTGCGGCCGGCGTACGGCGCGGCGGCGCTGTCGGGGCTGGCGTGCGCGGCGTGCGCGAGCGCGTGCGGGAGCGGGGGCAGGCGCGGCGCTTGTTTGGGCCGGAAAGGTCGAATGGGCCGAAAGGCTGGCGCCGGGAAAAAAAATGGTTTTCCTTTTTCTTTTTCCAAAACCTTTTCAAACTTTGACCATTCAAAAACAGTTTTAAAAACTCCAAACTAGATTTTGACCCAAAAATAAAAGTTGCTCAAAATAATTTTCTCTACAACTTTCATATAAGACACTTTTTCTGAAAACTATTTTTACAACCTCCACATAAACAAAGCCAGTTTTGAAACATAAAATATTTTGCTTGCCTCATTTTTATTTGATAAACTATTTTGAACTAGGTCAAAATATCAAGATAAAAAGCACTCTACTCAATATTCTCTATTTTTATAAAACTATTTGCCAAAACAAAAATCCACTTTAATCATCAAGTCAAATAGAAATCCAAAATCCAGATAAATAAACAAAAGGCAAAAAGCACTCATATGCACATGGAATGATGTCATGCATTACTTATGCTCTTTAGTAGCTAATGTGGTTCCTAATGCAGTGCTTGACACTAGGGTGTCATAGTAATGGTTGCAATAGATGTTATAAAATTGATATAAATGCTTGTGCAACTAACACTGTTGAGCTAGAGAAGAAGAGCAAAGAGATCCAACGATTGAACATGATTTTGAGGAATGGTTGCAAGTGTAAGATGGAACAACCAAAGGACATCCTCAAGACTGCAAGACACCCATCCATCAAAGATGGGATAGGCTACAATAGGTATGGTGGAAAGGCCAATGGAAGGAAGATGGTCAATGGGGTACCTTTTGTTAACTTTAACAAAGGGCTTCCTCTCTTTGACCTCATGAACAAGGCCAACAAGATTGCCAATCCAAAGGCTCCATTTGCTAATGGTAAGATCAACAAGGAAAAGCAAGTGGAGGTTCCCAAGCAACAAAAGCCTATATCAAGAAGCTATACATGTGATTACTTGTGTTGTTGGGGAGAGAACGGCAAGATTGTCGTTAAGTATGTTGGTGCCCTCAAGAAGAGGGAGATTATGAGAAATGTTTGGGTGCCTAAAGTTTATGTGACTAACCCCCTAGGACCCAATCTCATTTGGGTACCTAAATCAAGAACATAATCTTGTTTTGTAGGAATATGCCTCTGGTGGAACAAGTTGTGTGTTGGATAGTGGATGCACCAATCATATGACCGGGGCAAAAGAAATGTTCACCTCCTTCCAACCAAGCAACGATTCATGCAACAACATTGTGTTTGGTGACAATGGAAAAGGAGAAGTGCTTGGTTTGGGTAAAATTGCTATCTCAACTGACAATTCCATATCTAATGTATTACTTGTGCATTCGTTGAGTTACAATCTGTTGTCCGTTTCTCAACTTTGTGAAATGGGTTACGATTGTCTCTTTATGGATAAGGGCGTGAACGTCTCTAGAAGAAGGGATTCCTCTATTGCATTTAAAGGCGTGTTGAAGGGAAAACTTTACCTAGTTGACTTCTCAACTAGTAAGGTAGAACCTACAACATGTCTAATGGCAAAATCTAGCATGGTTGGCTTTGGCATCGCCGACTAGCTCATGTTGGGATGAGGAACTTGGCCCAACTTCAAAGGGAAGGGCACATCTTTGGACTAACCAATGTCTCGTTTGAGAAAGATAGGATTTGCAGCGCATGCCAAGCTGAAAAGCAAGTTGGAGCAAAGCATCCAATAAAGAACGTCGGGTCAACCACAAGATCATTGGAGCTACTACATATGGACCTCATCGGACCCGTTGCTTACCAAAGCATCGGCGGTAACAAATATGGTTTCGTTATTGTTGATGACTTTTCTCGTTTCACTTGGGTGTTCTTTTTAGCAGATAAAAGTGAGACCCAAGGCATCTTCAAGAAGTTTGCTAGAAGGGCTCAAAATGAGTTTGAGCTCAATATCAAGAAAGTGAGAAGCGACAATGGGACTGAGTTTAGGAACACCAACATAGAAGAGTATCTTGATGATGAAGGAATCAAGCATGAGTTCTCCGTTCCATATACCCCACAACAAAATAGGGTTGTGCAAAGGAAGAATAGAACTCTTGTCGAAGCCGCAAGGTCTATGTTGGATGAATACAAGACGTCCCATGGATTTTGGGCGGAGGCGATGAACACCGCGTGTCATGCTATCAACCGCCTCTACCTCCACAAGCTAAGGGACAAAACGCCATATGAGCTTCTAACCGGTAACAAACCAAAGGTGCATTACTTTCGAGTTTTTGGATGCAAGTGTTTCATACTTAACAAGAGGGCCAAAAGTTCAAAGTTTGCACCTAAGGTACACGAAGGCTTTCTACTTGGTTATGGTACTAACGAACACGGCTACCGCGTATTCAATAATGCCACCAGCACTATTGAGTTAACGGTAGACGTGACTTTTGATGAATCCGACGGCTCCCAAAAGGAGAAAGTCAATGACGAGCTTGTAGGTGATGACATGTCTCCATCTGAAGCAATAAAGAAGCTTGCAACTGGTGATGTGAGGCCTATTGAGATTCAAGATGATGAAGATGAGACATTGCACACTCCACAAGATTCAAATGTCCATCATGTGCATTCAAATGTACATGGTGAAGCTTCCGCAACTTCGATAGATGGAGGTGCAAATGATGTTCAAATGCAACATCAACTTGATGATCAAGCTCAAGCTCAACATGATGACCAACAATCAAATGAAGACATTCACGCATATGGTGAGGATGATGAAGATGGACCCATTCAAAGGAGATCACTCGTGCCACATCCTAAAGTGCATCATACGATTCAACGGGATCATCCCATTGACAACATACTGGGGAGCATATGACGTGGGGTAACGACACGCTCACGTTTAGCAAATTTTTGTGAACATTACTTGTTTATCTCCTCTTTGGAACCTCTTAGGGTGGAAGATGCACTTGATGATCCGGATTGGGTGATGGCCATGCAAGAAGAGTTGAACAACTTCACTCGCAATGAAGTATGGTCATTGGTGGAAAGACCCAAGCAAAACGTGATAGGAATCAAGTGGGTCTTCCGCAACAAGCAAGACGAGCATGGCGTGGTTACAAGGAACAAAGCTCGGTTGGTGGCTCAAGGTTTTACCCAAATCGAAGGTTTGGACTTTGGGGAAACCTATGCACCTGTAGCTAGGCTTGAGTCAATTTGTATATTACTTGCCTTTGCTACTCACCATGATTTCAAGCTGTACCAAATGGACGTGAAAAGTGCATTCCTCAACGGCCCCCTCTCCGAATTGGTGTACGTGGAGCAACCACCGGGTTTTGAGGATCCAAAATTCCTCAACCATGTCTACAAGCTCGACAAGGCGCTCTATGGGCTCAAGCAAGCCCCTAGAGCTTGGTATGATTGCCTTAAAGACTTCCTACTCAAAAAGGGTTTTGAGATAGGGAAGGCCGATGCTACTTTATTTACTCGCAAAGTCAATAATAATATCTTTGTGTGCCAAATATATGTCGATGACATAATATTTGGTAGTACTAATGTGGCTTTTGTGAGGAATTTAGTAGGATCATGACCAAAAGGTTTGAGATATCCATGATGGGTGAGTTGAAGTATTTCCTTGGATTTCAAATCAAGCAACTCAAGGATGGCACATTCATCAGTCAAACCAAGTATACAAGAGACATGCTAAAGAAGTTTGAGATGGACAAGGCCAAACCCATCAAGACCCCCATGCCTACCAATGGACATCTCGATCTAAATGAGGATGGTAAGTCAGTGGACCAAAAGGTATATCGCTCTATGATCGGTTCATTGCTTTACCTTTGTGCATATAGGCCTGATATTATGCTTAGTGTGTGAAGGGTCGAGATGGCGGACTAGAGCGGGGGTGAATAGTCCTTTATAAAAATAATCGCACCGGCTAATCGAAACAAATGCGGAATTAAAACTATCGGTCTAGCCAAGACTACACCCCTCTACTTATACTCTATGACACCTTATAAAAGATTCTAAACAATGCAAATAAGGTGTCGGGCTAGCTAGGGCTCACCTAAACAATTCTAGCTTGCAAGGTTACACAAACCTAAGCAACTAGTACTCAATCAACCGGGGAGCTCCTACACATGCCACTAAGCAAAAGCACAAAGCCTAAGCTCACTAGCAATGCTCAATAACAAGGCTACACAAGCCAAATTAGAGAGCTCAACTTAGCTACACAAACTAAGCAATGTGACTAGCAAGACTACAAGTCAACTAGTCACTTATGGGATCAACTTCTATGCTACACAAGCAAGGAAGGTAACTAGCAAGCTACACAAGCTAACTAATTACAAGAGCAACTATACTAGCACAAGTATATGAACAAATAAATACAAGCTAGTGAATGGAGTTTGCAAACCACCGAGAAGATGAACACGAAGTTGACACGGTGATTTTTCTCCGGAGGTTCACTTGGTTGCCACCAAGCTAGTCCCCGTTGTGTCGACCACACACTTTGGTAGTTCGGCGGCTAATAGGCACCACACCTAGCTCGACACTCGAGCGCCGCAAGAACTCACCCACAAGTGAGGGTAACTCAATGACACGCTCTACTAGAGTTGCTCTTCGCGATCCCCGCGGGGCGAGCACAATGCCCCTCACAATCCTTCTCCGGAGCCACGCACAATCTTCACGCGGGCTTCACGACGGAGACTCGATCACCAAGCCGTCTAGGAGGTGGCAACCTCCAAGAGTAACAAGCACCACCGGCTTGCAACACGAACACCTAGTGCCACTCGATGCAATCTCTCAAAGCAACGCACTAGAATCGCTCACTCGCAATAGATTCGCACACTAGCAAGCACAAGCGAGTTAGAGGGCTCCTAAGCACTCCCCAAGCATGGACACCAAGTCCCAAGGGTGCTCCGACCGCTGACCCAAAGCCGGCCTCAACGACTATATATAGCCCCAAGGGCCAACTAGCCGTTATGCCCCTTCACTGGGCATTCTGCGCTTCAGTCGGTAGTACCGACCCCCTTGGGCGGTAGTACCGACAGTGTCAGAACTAGCCGTTACACACAGCGCGTTGACCAAAACGGACAACCGACTCCTAGTCGGTACCTCCGACGGTCGGTAGTACCGGCCCTATGGCGGTACTACCGACAGGCCAACTTTGGATCTACACAGAGAGCATCCAAAACTCCTCCATACCATGGTACTACCGACCCCCTGGTCGGTACTACCGAGCCCGGTACTACCGTCCCTATGGCGGTACTACCGGTAGGCCAAAACTGGCCACTTTCAGAGAGCTTCCAAACTCCTTATACCTCGAAACCTTGAACGGTCGGTAGTACCGACCCTATGGCGGTACTACCGGCATGCCAAACTCAGCTCAACACAAAGAGCCTGCAAAACCCTTCAGGGCCACAGTACCACCGACCCTCTGGTCGGTACCACCGCGGGCGGTAGTACCGAAGTTATGGCGGTACTACCGCCAGGCGAAATCAGCCCCAACACAGAGAAGGTTGCACGCAGCACCCATGGGCGGTACTACCGACCCCCCTGGGCGGTACTACCGACCATACTCAGAAAACTTCCCTTTTCTTCTCTGTGTTGATCCAAAACAACTCCAACAACTTCTCCTTTGCAAATGTGCCAACACCACCAAGTGTACACCATCATGTGCATGTGTGTTAGCATTTTCACAATCATTTTTCAAAGGATTTTCACTTCCTCTCACCACGTCACTCGATCCTAACAACATCGCAAAGTTAGATCGCTCAAGTGGCACTAGATGACCGATATGCAAACAAGTTTGCTCCTCTTAATAGTACGGCCATCTATCCTAAACCCGGTCATAATCTTCTCTACACACCTATGACCGGTGAAATGAAATGCCCTATAAGTATACCTTTGCCTTGCGCAATCCATTCCATCTCCTCTGGTGTTGATGCAACACATGCACCAATCCTCTTCATCAAATGATATGATCCACTTCATATCATCACATGGCCTCCATGGTCCATTGATCTTGACATCACTTGCTCTTCACCATCGCTTCGGTCCTTCGGCGCCAAGTCTTGCTTAAGCCTCCCGACACTCGGTACCAACGGCTTCAAAGCCTCAACTTGCCCTTCACCTTTGCAACTGGTCCATCAAGCCAAGTCTTGCCTTGATCTTCACCATCTTAGCCACATGACCACATGTCATGTTTCATGTGCATTAAGCTCCTTCTTCACATGTGTGAGCCTTGCAACATCTTCCAAGCCATTTCACCTCTATGGCATATGTTGCTCACACATGATCACCTATGGACTAATCACCTGTGTAATTCACTTCAAACACATATTAGTCCACCTAAGTTGTCACTCAATTACCAAAACCAAACTAGGACCTTTCAATCTCCCCCTTTTTGGTAATTGATGACAACTCTACAAAGATATGGAAATTAAGCTTATTCCAAGCTAGCACTTCACAAGAATGTAAATTGCTAACTTGGTTTGGATTCATGTTGCTTGCCCAAGCTATTTTACCATGTGTAAAGGATTTTGGACAAGTAGCACAAATCCGAATTGGTAGTATTAGCTCCCCCTACATATGTGCTAAGGTGTTTGGAAATGAAACTTGCACATATGCATAGATATTGAAATGTGGGAGAGTAATTACTATCAAAAGGTGCTAAGGTGTATAGAATAACCTTTGAAGCGTGTTATCGATGAAGTTCATAGTTGTACACCTTCTTTAGCACCACGAGTAGCTAGACATCATAAAAACTAGAAAACCCCGTGAGATCAACATTAATAGCAAGGGTCTAGTTTTGCATGAAAAAACACAAGTCTAGCTATCAACCTATGCATGCTAGTTATTAAATCATCAATTAAATCCTATAACTAGCATACACCACACAAGCATGCATATAAAATTTTAAAACTTATGCAATGCAAGCAAGCACATGATTATGCACATATCAAATGCAACAACCAAGTTCATGAGCTTGCTCCCCCTACTTGTGTGCTCTCATTGTCCAAGAATTTTGATCCTTTGCATTATCCAATCTTGCTCCCTCTTGATCCATGTCCATTTCATTTTCTCCTTCTTTGTCCTTGACATATCTTTACCACATCTCCCCCTATCATATCATATCTTTGGCACTTTCTCCCCCTTTGTCATCAATAACCATAAAAGGCATGCTTTACTTGATACAAAGGGTTGCACTAGGGTAGATGGTTGACACTTGAGTCTTCATTTTTTATGGACACCACCATATGTGTTGGAATGACACCATGTGTAGGATCTTTGACCTTGATACCAATAGGTGGGGCACCTCCCCTAGTTCATAGCATGGGTCATCCACTTAAACTTGAGCTCTTGTTGGTGAGGGATGCTTTGTTTGATTTGATCACTTATAGTTGAGGATCATTTGACATCTTGTAGGATACCACTTGTGAGCTTGATCTAGACACCACTTGGTAAATATCACTTGAAAGATCATATACCATTTTTGAATAGATACCATGTGAATAAATGATGAGTCTAGATACCACTTGAATGAAGATTTAAACTTGATATCCATTTGCATTATTGTCTTTTTCTTGAACTCTTGTCATCTTCATGAGCTTCTCATTTGTGACTTGAACTAAGCAATTTTGCACAAGATATCTAACTCGGTTTGCTCTAGAGTAAGCTTCTTCACACATCTTTTAATGGTTATCTTACTCACGTTGAATTAGACACTTGAATGCTCATCTTCTAGATTAAGTACTTGGGTTCACTAGCTCATGAACAAATCCATATACTAACCACTAGATCATATAATCAAACAAGCAATAGTGGTAGGCTATGAATTTAAACTTTTCATTTGTCATGCATGATCCTATTAAGCATGTACTATATGCACTAACCGCATACTAGTAAGGGATGAAATGATCATGCACATTACAATGATACCTTTGCTATCTTGGAGTAGAGGATAGTCATTTGATTCCAATTTATTTCTCCAATAGCAATGTGAAGTCCATTTCAAAGCTTGGTGAAGACCAATAGATACAATTTGAATACCATTCTTCACCCATATGATTTGAGAACCACCTAAAGATCAAGTGCACTATTTTGTTGTGGTTGGCTTGCTTATTCATTTGATCATAGCTTGCATATATGAATACCACTCATGATTTGCTTCTCTATCTTGGGTGTTGCTTGCTTTCTTTCTTGATCAATCTCTTGATTTCTTCAACTAAGCATCTCCAATGATACTCTAGATCACCACTTCCATGTTAGCCTTCCAAACCTCGTGCTTGGTTAACCTACAAAAAGCGGCAAGCCCCTACAAAAGGGAGAAGTGACCTTTCTCGAAAGAACCATCCTTGATACTCACTCGAATTGACTTTATTTGATTGATCCATTTGAACTCTTCTTGAAATGAGATTTTGAATCCTTCTTTGAGTTCTTTTCTTTCTTCTCAAAAGATCTTTAACTAACACTAGGACTTGAGCTTCATCTTTATCTTGATCTTGGTCTTGATCTTCAATTTGAGTACCAATTGTGTGCCAAATACACTCCACAATCAAATGACCTTGTACTCATCTTTGTCATGTTTCTAACTCATATCAAAACCAAACATAGGTCCCTCAACCACTTATAAACATGATTCCAACTTGAGGGCCTTTCAATCAAAGTGACTTGTGATCAATCCAATGAATATCACTTATATGGCAGATTCTGTCATCTTGGTAGCTCATGATCATCCAATAGCAAGCTTCTTCATCCATCAATTGCAAGCCTTCAAATACTTCCAATCAACCACCACAACTTGATCATGACACTTGTATGTTGTAGCACTTGGACTTCACTCTTTTGTCTTGGCATTGGGTTTGGATAGCACTAAGCTTCATTACTTGACTCAATCATATAGTAATCATCATGAATCCAATTGAATCAAGCCTCCAATGCCATGGTACCTACACACAATCATCCACTTTTTGATGGTACCCAAACTAGTTTGGGTCCTCTCAAGTTAGGTGCAACATACTTTGGCATAGCCTTAGTATGAGTAGCGAGATGTTTTGCAATAGCAACCAATGTGGTACCATTGTCATCCTTTCTAAGCACAATATCATTATCAATTGAAATAGGCTTAGAAGTCATACCTAGGGGACATGAATTAGCCATGTGTCCCCTTTCCTGGCATGAGTAGCAAACTCTCTTGGATTGAGCCTTTTCTTCCTTGCTCAAATGTTGCTTCTCATTGCCTTGCCTCTCATAAGTTGCTTGAGCCTTCTTCTCAAGCTTGTTAGGACACTTCGAGGCAAAGTGTCCCATGTCACCACACTTGTAGCACTTGATGTGAGCCAAATCTTTCTTCTTTTCTTCATTCTTGCTCATCATCATCTTGGCATGATGAATATGAGTTGGATGCCTTGCTCTTCCGCCCCTTCTTGTTTTCTTCTTCTTCATCAAGTCACCATCATGATGGTTGTTCTTGATTTGAACTTGGGGCTTCTTTTCTTGCTCAACTTGTGGCTTTGGTTGAGGCTTATCTTGTTGCTTCACCAATTTCTTAGTTGGGCACATAGAGGTGAGATGTCCTCTAGTGCGGCACTTGAAGCATTTGACACGCTTGAGCCTCTCTTCTTCCTTCTTCAACTTGAGCTTTTCTCCATTGGGGCAAGCATTTGCAAGATGTCCCATCTCATGGCATTTGAAGCACATGAAATGAGCTAGCTTCTTTTGTTCTTGCTTTTTCATCTTCTTCAATCTTTTTCTCTCCCCCTTGGACATGCTCTTGTTGAAACCAATGCCACTCTTGTCTCCATAGCTCTTTTTATTCTTCAACATGTGCTCAAAGGTGACTTTGGAGTTGTAGCACCTCTCTAACTTGTTGCTCAAATTCCTCACTTCATTTTTGAGCTCATTGTTCTCCTTCAAAAGGTTAGTCTCACAAGACATAGAAGTAGAACACGCATCTAAATGTGAAGAACATGGCATGTCTAATAAATCATCACAAGAGGTGGATACATTCTTCTTTCCTACATCACATGGGTTAGCAACACTTTGTAATCGATCATTTGATCCATGTGATGAGCTCTCATTGTTTTTAAGTTCCTTCAAAAAAGCTTTAATGAGAGAGCCATATTTCTCAATTAATTCATCATGTGAAGCTCTAAGAACATCAAGTAAGTGCTTATGTTCTTCACATGAGTTCTTTAGAAATGAGTTTTCATTTGCTAATTTCATTGTTTTATTTTTCTCATTTTCTAAAGACATGGTCATGCTAGCAAGTCTACTAACAAGCTCATCATATGAATCAACATGATCAACCACATTAGCATTAAATACCTTGGTGTCACCTTGTGACATGAAGCAATGTGGTGATGGGCTTGTAGTAGTATCACAATCATCACCCGAGCATGAGCCATCAACATCATCAAGTGTGCTTGGAGTAGAATCATTACTTGCAACACTTGAATCATCACCATCAACCTTGTCAAGTGAGCTTGTTGTAGATCGATCATCATCATCATCATCACTTGACCATGAGGTGGAGCAATCTTCCACAACTACCAAGTTGTGGTCATGCTCAACATCCTCATGTGCCACCACCTTGGTCTCATCCTCCTTGAACTTGCCATCATCCCATGTAGATGAGTCACCGAAGGTGTGCTTGATGGATTCCCACATCTCATGGGCGGTCCCTTTGGAGTTTATCTTATAAAACAACTCAAAACTCAATGCATCGATTAGATAACAATAAGCATTTGCATCAAGTTCAAAGAGTTCCTTTTGAGCTTTGGTGAGATTTCTATGGTCCAAAATATGAGTGAGACCACTGGTGACAATCCACCAAAACTTTGGCCCCTTTGCACGAAAATGATCAAGCATATGGTGTTTCCATTGTGCAAAGTGTGTGCCATCAAAAATATGTGTATCACACACATCATCTAGCCCACTAGACGTCATCCTCTCGGGTCGGTGAAGACCACAAATGAGAGACCTTGCTCTGATACCAATTGAAGGGTTGAGATGGCCGACTAGAGGGGGGTGAATAGTCCTTTATAAAAATAATCACACCGGCTAACCGAAACAAATGCGGAATTAAAACTATCGGTCTAGCCAAGACTACACCCCTCTACTTATACTCTATGACACCTTATAAAAGATTCTAAACAATGCAAATAAGGTGTCGGGCTAGCTAGGGCTCACCTAAACAATTCTAGCTTGCAAGGTTACACAAACCTAAGCAACTAGTACTCAATCAACCGGGGAGCTCCTACACATGCCACTAAGCAAAAGCACAAAGCCTAAGCTCACTAGCAATGCTCAATAACAAGGCTACACAAGCCAAATTAGAGAGCTCAACTTAGCTACACAAACTAAGCAATGTGACTAGCAAGACTACAAGTCAACTAGTCACTTATGGGATCAACTTCTATGCTACACAAGCAAGGAAGGTAACTAGCAAGCTACACAAGCTAACTAATTACAAGAGCAACTATACTAGCACAAGTATATGAACAAATAAATACAAGCTAGTGAATGGAGTTTGCAAACCACCGAGAAGATGAACACGAAGTTGACACGGTGATTTTTCTCCCGAGGTTCACTTGGTTGCCACCAAGCTAGTCCCCGTTGTGTCGACCACACACTTTGGTAGTTCGGCGGCTAATAGGCACCACACCTAGCTCGACACTCGAGCGCCGCAAGAACTCACCCACAAGTGAGGGTAACTCAATGACACGCTCTACTAGAGTTGCTCTTCGCGATCCCCGCGGGGCGAGCACAATGCCCCTCACAATCCTTCTCCGGAGCCACGCACAATCTTCACGCGGGCTTCACGACGGAGACTCGATCACCAAGCCGTCTAGGAGGTGGCAACCTCCAAGAGTAACAAGCACCACCGGCTTGCAACACGAACACCTAGTGCCACTCGATGCAATCTCTCAAAGCAACGCACTAGAATCGCTCACTCGCAATAGATTCGCACACTAGCAAGCACAAGCGAGTTAGAGGGCTCCTAAGCACTCCCCAAGCATGGACACCAAGTCCCAAGGGTGCTCCGATCGCTGACCCAAAGCCGGCCTCAACGACTATATATAGCCCCAAGGGCCAACTAGCCGTTATGCCCCTTCACTGGGCATTCTGCGCTTCGGTCGGTAGTACCGACCCCCTTGGGCGGTAGTACCGACAGTGTCAGAACTAGCCGTTACACACGGCGCGTTGACCAAAACGGACAACCGACTCCTAGTCGGTACCTCCGACGGTCGGTAGTACCGGCCCTATGGCGGTACTACCGACAGGCCAACTTTGGATCTACACAGAGAGCATCCAAAACTCCTCCATACCATGGTACTACCGACCCCCTGGTCGGTACTACCGAGCCCGGTACTACCGGCCCTATGGCGGTACTACCGGTAGGCCAAAACTGGCCACTTCCAGAGAGCTTCCAAACTCCTTATACCTCAAAACCTTGAACGGTCGGTAGTACCGACCCTATGGCGGTACTACCGGCAGGCCAAACTCAGCTCAACACAGAGAGCCTGCAAAACCCTTCAGGGCCACGGTACCACCGACCCTCTGGTCGGTACCACCGCGGGTGGTAGTACCGAAGTTATGGCGGTACTACCGCCAGGCCAAATCAGCCCCAACACAGAGAAGGTTGCACGCAACACCCATGGGCGGTACTACCGACCCCCCTGGGCGGTACTACCGACCATACTCAGAAAACTTCCCTTTTCTTCTCTGTGTTGATCCAAAACAACTCCAACAACTTCTCCTTTGCAAATGTGCCAACACCACCAAGTGTACACCATCATGTGCATGTGTGTTAGCATTTTCACAATCATTTTTCAAAGGATTTTCACTTGCTCTCACCACGCCACTCAATCCTAACAACATCGCAAAGTTAGATCGCTCAAGTGGCACTAGATGACCGATATGCAAACAAGATTGCTCCTCTTAATAGTACGGCCATCTATCCTAAACCCGGTCATAATCTTCTCTACACACCTATGACCGGTGAAATGAAATGCCCTATAAGTATACCTTTGCCTTGCGCAATCCATTCCATCTCCTCCGGTGTTGATGCAACACATGCACCAATCCTCTTCATCAAATGAAATGATCCACTTCATATCATCACATGGCCTCCATGGTCCATCGATCTTGACATCACTTGCTCTTCACCATCGCTTCGGTCCTTCGGCGCCAAGTCTTGGTTAAGCCTCCCGACACTCGGTACCAACGGCTTCAAAGCCTCAACTTGCCCTTCACCTTTGCAACCGGTTCCATCAAGCCAAGTCTTGCCTTGATCTTCACCATCTTAGCCACATGACCACATGTCATGTTTCATGTGCATTAAGCTCCTTCTTCACATGTGTGAGCCTTGCAACATCTTCCAAGCCATTTCACCTCTATGGCATATGTTGCTCACACATGATCACCTATGGACTAATCACCTGTGTAATTCACTTCAAACACATATTAGTCCACCTAAGTTGTCCTCATTACCAAAACCAAACTAGGACCTTTCAGTGTGTGCATTTGTGCAAGATTTCAAGCTAATCCCAAAGAATGTCATATATTGGCCATTAAGAGATCTTTCGATACTTAGTGCATACTCCTAATCTTGGCTTTGTGTATCCCAAGGGCTCCACTTTTGATCTACTTGGCTATTTCCCCGATTCGGACTATGCCGTTGCAAAGTAGATCGAAAGAGCCTACCGGGACTTGCCAATTTATTGGAAGGTCTTTGGTGTCATGGAGTTCCAAGAAACAAAATAGTGTTGCCCTATCCACCGCCGAAGCCGAGTATATGTGGCGGCCGGCGCATGCTGTGCTCAACTACTTTGGATGAAGCAAACACTAAAAGATTTCGGATGTGAGGAAAACAAGATTCCACTTTTGTGTGACAATGAGAGTGCTATCAAGCTAGCAACATCCCGTAACCATTCTCGCACAAAACACATTGACATCTGACACCATTTCTTGAGAGACCACGAAGCAAAAGAAGATATCTCCATACGCCATGTGAGCACCGAAAACAATTAGCCGATATCTTCACAAAGCCTCTAGATGAGTCAAGATTTTGTGCTTTGAGGAGTGAACTAAATATCATTGATTCTCGTAACGTGGCTTGATGTCTTATACACATTTGTTTTCACCTAGAGACCTAGACAAATTTTTTATCAAATATTGTGTGTGATTTCAAAATCTATTTTGCACGCTTCACTTGTGTCCATAGTTATGTACTGCTTGTATGAAATCTGGACATGTTTGGAGTGTGTGTAGTATACCACACAAGGTTGTCCTAGGATAGCTCTCTGCCTGTTCTGGAAGTGAACGGTCGGTAGTACCGCCATAAGGGTCGGTAGTACCGACCTCTTCGGGCGGTAGTACCGACCGGGGTTTGACCCTGGTATAAAAGGCTGCGGTGAAAACCCTTTCAACCCTATCCAGTCATATATCTTTCACCGCGCAGCCGCCCCTTGAGCCCGTGTTCTAGAGCCGCTGCACGTCCTCTCTCCTCGATCTCTCTCCTCCTCCACCCAAAATCCAATCCCTCTGGTGGGAAGGTGCGTAGGAGCAAGGAGATCGTCGTGGTGGTGTTCGTGAAGCCCGGAAGTTCTTCCTCCATTGGATTTCGGCCTCTTCTCTTCGAGTAGCAAGGTACTAGGGTGTTCATGCCCGATCTCTTAATGTACCTTGTTCTAGGTCGATTCCTTTGGTAGGATTGTTCTCTCTAGTGTATAGATGCTTCTAGGATGTATGTTTTGCAAGATTGTTGGCAATTTGTGTGAACGGATTAGAGAAAACCGCATGCTGCAGTGCGGTCGGTAGTACCGACTCTTACGGTCGGTAGTACCGACTCTTACGATCGGTAGTACCGACCGCGCGCAGCAAGTTGTTTTCCTCCCCGTTTTTAGATTGTCACTACCTTTCGCTACATCTTTTGAAGTAGTCTTGCTATCACCTATGTCTCATATCCGTCTATGCTCTCTTTTTCTAGATGTCGCATAGCCGGAGGGGTTCACGTGATACTCGACAGGCTAGAGATGAGGAAGAAGATGAGTATGTTGGCTTGGAGCAAGGCGGTTTAGAGCAAGGGGAGCCGCAGCGGCGCAATCCCGGGCGTCGTGCTCGGCCCGGTGGGAGCAGTGAGGATATCACTCGACAGGTTCATGGACGTTTGTCCACGAGCCGTCGGAGTGTCGGCAGTGACAGGGGTGGTGGCAGGAGAGGTGGCAGTGGTCATGCGCCTCCTCCGCCTCCACCGCCTCCTGTCAATGGCCCTTCTGGCCGTCTGCACAGTGTGATAGTGGGAGGAGTGACTTTGGAGGTTGAACCTGAGCGGGAGGGTCACTCCATTGATCCTCGTGTTGGACCTCCGACTCTTTTGGCATCTGGATTGTTGTTGATCAACTGGATGTTTCACATGCATGATGAGGCCGATGCTGTGATGGTGAGACCTGCTTACCCTAGTAATGTCATGGATTATTCAGACAGGAAGCGGGCAAATCTGTTGAGGACCCAGCGGTTGGAGAACCCCTATCATTTCATCAGGGATGACTCAGTGGACAGACGCTTTTGGTCCCGCTTTCAGTAGGACTACTATGTGTTTGTCCTCTGGAAGGGCTTTTGTGCTAAGGGGTGTCCTCCCCTTTTTTAGCACAAGCGTCTGTCGATTCGATCCTTGTCTGACAAGGGTTTTGAGGAGATAGATGCTTTGGTGCAGAGGCTTGAGGACTGGAGGATTCTAGGCCTTGTATCTGGTGAGCGCAGCTACAATCAAGAAATCATATGTCAGTTCTGGGCTACTCTCTTCATTGATCAGTCTGCGAAGGTGCTTCATTGGATGACCCAAGGGGTCCACTACAGGTGTGACTTTGTCACTTTTGCCAGGCTGTTGGGTTTCAACCATGAAGACCGAAGTGCCCCCAGACTATCTGAGATGTATGGTGAGGGAATGTTCCCTGATGAGCTGCAGAATTCTGGCATCTACATGCATGGCAAGGTAGCCAACTTTTAGGTTAATGGGTTGAAACCATATTTCTTTGTTCTGAACAACCTAATGCGGCTTACCTTGGACCCCAAGAGTGGCGACAACATGAATTTGAGGAATGATGCTCCGAAGGTCCTTATCCGGTTTGCTCTGCCAGATGGACGTTTCAGTATATCTCACTTCTTATGGCAGAAGATTTCTGATGTTTATAATGACCCGCACAAGGATTTGCCCTTTGCTCCGTACCTGATGCACATCATTGAGCATGTGGTTGGTGCAACCTTCGAGTATGACAGGAGCTTGAAGGAATACAAGGTCCGTCAGTTCTCTTCCACGGGCAAGGACAGAGCTGAAGAGGGTGGTGATGCTCCCGCAGCAACTGCCCCTGGCGAGGCTCATGGCCAGGAGCAGGCTCATGAGGTTGCTCCTCCTGCTGTCTCTTCTCCTCAGCGTCGTGAGAGGCGTAGGAGTGGAGGTAGTGGAGGTGGTGGAGGTGTTCGTTACGCTCTCAGCAAGTTCTTCTCATGGTTCTGTTACAAGGCTGAGCGTGACGAGCGACATCAGCGAGAGGTGCGTGAGCATCTTGGTCTTCCTCCATGGTCTCCTCTTCGGTCCTTCCCAGATCCCTTCGCCGAGTACGATGCCCAGCATGGACGTGATGATGATCATGATGATGATGAAGGTGGTGAGCAGCAGCAGCAGCATGGAGGTGATGATGAGGCTGGTATCTTCAGCTCCACCTTGTATCAGCCTCTACATCCTCCGCCTTCGTATCAGCCTCCCCCCTTCTATCCTGACTACGGTGAGGGTCCATCACATGGTGGTGGATCCACTTCGTACCAGGGTGGCGGTGGTGGCTCTTACATGGGCTTTGCTGCCCCCGACGTCGATCCAGCTGGGAGTGGTGGCTTCCATGCCCCTTCTCCTCCGCCGGATCCCTCTACCGCTCCTTCGTCGTCGTTCCCAGGTGGTGATGTTGGCGCAAGCGCGTACTCCTCTGTCTTTGGTGGATATGATGGTTCTTCTAGTGGCTACTATTAGTTTATTTTGCATATCGTGGCCTACCCTTTTTGGCATTTGATGTCAAAGGGGGAGATTGTTAGGCTTTTATCATGATGTAATAGTTAGTCTTTGAGAGAGTTTAAACTATGAGAACTAAGTGTGGTTATGCTACTTGTTTATTTGTGATGTGTTGAGGATGTGAAACATTTTAGCTTAATGTTATATTCATGTATGGTTCATCCTCTATATTCTTGTCATGGTTGGTGATTGTTGTTTTCGATATGGCTATGTGATTTGAGTCTTTTTCTTTCTTCTCTTCTGTAGCCATTCGCTTTTCTCTAGTTACGCTGTTATGTGAATCACCATGCCATCTTGTTTATGCATCACAAACTATTTTATATGATGTTGTTACACACACTTAGGCACCCCACGGATTGCAAAATTTAGGGGGAGCTCTTATTCTTGTGTATGCAATCTTGCTTTAAGTCAAGGTTTAAAATTCATATTCCAAGCATACACTAAGGGGGAGCTTGCACTAAATTTTGGAATTCAAAGGTCCCAATCTCTTTCTATCCTTTTGTAAGCCTAAGTTGGTTGTCATCAATTACCAAAAAGGGGGAGTTTGAAAGTGCATTCGCCCCCAATGTGGGTTTTGGCTAATTAATGACAATCAAATTAGGGACTAATGGCTTTATAAAAGCATGTATGCAGGTGTTAGTCCTAGAAAGATTTGAAATGTTGAAATCTCGTGAACAAAGCACGTTGGATACATTTGGACATAAAGATATCTAGCTCAAGTGGTGGTTTGAAAGTTTGATTTTAAACTTGAGTTATAGGTAAGCCGGACTATCAAGAGGGTCACAAATTAGGTTGGCTAGATGTGGAGAAAAGTGCTCAAATCAACTAACTAAAGTTTGCTTGAGAGACACCGCACGATCACGAACACATAGAGGTTTTTCTATGCAGTCGGTAGTACCGACCAGGGCTGCAGCGCGCAATGCTCTCTGTGTAGAGTTCTTTTTGAACTGTCGGTAGTACCACCATAAGGTCGGTAGTACCGGGAACCGAGAGCATTCTAACACCCTCTTTGTGTAGGCTCAAAAATGACTTGGCGGTAGTACCGCCATAAGGTCGGTACTACCGACCCTCGGTGGTACCGACCCTGGTCGGTAGCAAGTCAGTTTTTGCAACCTCTCTGTGTTAGCTCGAAAATGGCCTGGCGGTAGTACCGCCATAAGGTCGGTACTACCGACCCTCGGTGGTACCGACCCTGGTCGGTAGAAAGGTCATTTTTGCTAACTCTCTGTTCGTGCTCAAAATGGCTTGGCGGTAGTACCGCCATAAGGTCGGTACTACCGACCCTCGGTGGTACCGACCCAAGCCGGTAGTAAGTCAAGTTTTCCGAGCTCTCTGTGTTGACGCATTTTTGACTTGGCGGTAGTACCACCATAAGGTCGGTACTACCGACCCTCGGTGGTACCAACCCTGGTCGGTAGTAACCGAGGGACCAAGTCCCTTTCTGCGGAGCTCTCTGTTCGCGGCTGTTTTGGCCTGGCGGTAGTACCGCCATAAGGCCGGTACTACCGACCCTCGGTGGTACCGACCTTTGGTCGGTAGCTGACTTTAGGTCAGACTCAGATCTGTGCAACGGTTTTTTGACTAGTCGGTACTACCGACCAGCCTCGGGACTGAGGGACTATAAATAGCCCTTCTCTCCTCGTTTGACCATTACCCACTCATTCCACTCACTTATTGCGACCTAACTTCAGACAAAGCCTCTCCAAGCATTGACTCCTCCCCTCTCACTCCCCCTTTGCTCCTAGATTCACTTTCTTGCAAGATTTGAGCTAGTGAAGTGAGATTAGAGAGTGGGAAGCTTCGATCTATGACTTGAGCACTTGGTTTCCATCTAGCCGGCTTGATTTGTGTCTATTACTCTTGGGCTCTTTGAGTCCTAGCCGGTTAGGTGTTCTTCGTGGTAGCCCGTGTTGCTTCATTTGTGAGGGCTCCCCGAAGTGTTTGTATTTCCCCTGTGATTTCTAGTGGAGAAACTCTAGTAGCCTTTGTGGTTGCTTGAGTGAGGCACTCCTTAGTGGATTGGCCGAACCTCGGGATAAATCGTTGTGTCCCGTGTGCTTGTTGATTGTCTCCACTTTGCATATTACTTGTGTTCTTCGTGTTCTTCCTCTCCCTATCTCTTTCTTAGGTTGAGAAGGCTCGATCCACTCCGTGGAAAACAACCAAGGCTTGGTAAGGCTAGATTCGCTTTCTATCATACTTAGGGAAGTAGGGCATATTCTTGTATTACATTCATAGCTCACATATATTGGATTTGTAGTCTCCTTTTAGGATTCTGGTAGTGTCATTTGTTTGTGTCGGTAGTACCGGTGTGTTACACCCGGTAGTACCTACCCAAACAAACTGGCAACACCGGTTGTTATCTAACTACGAATTCTAGTTTGTGAAGTTTCAGATTGTCAAAAATCACCTATTCACCCCCCTCTAGGCTGATTAGATCCTTTCAGTGACCTTGTCGCGCCGATCCTTCAAGCAGCTTTCCAAGAAAGCCTTCAGCGCGGCGTCGAGTTTGGCATGCGCTTGTTGCTTTAACTCGTCAGGGAGCTCGTCGATGCCCGCAGGATGGATGATGTTATCCTTATCTGTAGCACCATCTTTGCCGCCCATCTTGGTAGTAAATGACATTCTAATCGTCCCCAGCGGAGTCACCAAAAAGTGTGTTTACGTCGGAAGTGATCCGAATCACACACCAGCAGGGCTAGAACGCCCGAAGAGGTTGCAGATCAACCTGGGACAGCAGGGAAACTAGCTAAACCGATGAGAACCGATCTAAAGACCGGTTTAGGCCGATTTAAGGTTTTGGATCCCTGTGTTGGTAACTCTAGAACTCCTCCCGGAAAGACCCGTCGGGGAGAAGCACGTAGAGGTTGCCCTAGGACCAGCAAGGCCGCCTAGGACGCCGTCGAGTCTCGCCGGGAGACGCGTCGAACAGCAAGATAGAAGGAAAAAGGGTAAAAGGGATAGTAGATTGATTTTTGATCGATTCGGGTTGGATTCCTCGATCGGCCATGATCCTCTCATATATATAGAGGGGGTTGGTCTTATCCCAATAGGAAACATCTTCAGATACGATCTTTAAGTTTCCTATCCGGACTCTATCAAAATATTAGAATCCAAGAGTTCAATCCGGACTAGACAAAGTAAACCTGATCTTGCCGATTCACAAATCGATTAAACCGGTCCAATGGGCTCTGTAGACAATAGCCCAAATTGCTCACACTGATTAACAGATCATCCTTACAAAAGAAGGATCTTTGAATCGGCACTTGAATCAGCATTCATCACCATTGTAAGGCCTCCGACCAGCGTCACCTGGTCGGAAATAGCACAATTGGTCGGAAGACCTCAAATGATCAGGTTCATCTTATTTAGAACATCCGACCTTTCAACTATGAAGTATTAAAAGATAAATTCAACTTCAAAATATTATGAGCCGAATACCTCTTCTAATCTTATTATTTATCTATGACACTTTTGAGTGTCAATAGGAGGCCAACTGAATTAACTCGGTTTTGTTGCTTCAAGTAGCTATTCTGGTTGCAACAAAGTTTAGTCGGCATGAATACTTTTCTCTTACACTTCGTTGTTGCGAGCAAAAATAAAGACACCTAATTCCCTTCTTTTTCAGAGAAGTCGTAGTATTGACTCCCTCGGCATCAATTTATCCTTGTCATTATCTGGTATTAGTTCTATGTCGTGTTATCACTGCCACTCAAATGGTTGATTGCTTACGACCGTTTATATACTCCCTCCATCCTAAAATACTAGATAGCTATGCGCGCTTTACCGCGTCACAATATAAACCGTAAGTATATTGGTCAATTATTGCATGTTGATTTCATCTTCTCACGTCACTGCTCGCTGGTTGTGGGTAACCTTTTCGTAAAGAATGAAAGAATCTTATGAACTCGTGTAGCGCGGTCTCACATTATGCTACCTTGTTTAGTTCTTCGTCCAAAAACTTTTCACCTATTACATCGAATGTTTAGATATATGCATGAAATAAATATTAAATATAGACTAAAAATAACTAATTACATAAATTGTGATAACTTTGCGAGACGATTTTTTTAAGTCTAATTAGTCCATGATTTGATAATATTGTGCTACAGTAAATATATGCTAATGATGGATTAATTAGTCTTAATAAATTTGTCTCATGGTTTTCAGACGAAATATGTAATTTGTTTTTTATTAGTCTATTTTTAATAGACTAAATTAGTGCCACAACATTCGATGTGACACCCAAAAAAATTTATCCTCCAACTAAACACCTAGTATCTGATATTTTGGGTAATATCATTAAACAACTTTGGAGTATTTCACCAATAGAAAGGAAAATTAAAACTACCTCTCATCGTCGGTTGTGAAAAATAGACATAGGTAAAAGTGTTAAATAAAATACGTTGGTTAAATATTTTACTATTAATCCATGTTAGTCAAATTTTTTAAAATTTGACTAATTTTAAAGAAGAGAGTAATAATATCTATGATATAAAATAGATGCATTATGAAATATATTCTATGATATATCTAATGATATGTATTTGGTACTATCAAGCTTGATAGTTTTTTCTAGAAATTCGATTAAAGTTTAAAAAATTTAACTTAACCACTCTAAGAATTAATTCTTTCATAGACAAAGAGAGTAGTATCTAAATAACATCATTACATAATATTGGAGTATGAGACTGAGCAGACAAACAAACCTATTTCATTGTTGGTCGTGAAAAATTGACAGGGCAGAGATCGTTGGTGTCCGTCACACGTTAAGCTGAAATTAGCGAAGCACAGCACAACACTCACGTGGCGACCATGATAGCCGAGAGCTAAGAGCTATCTCGTTATATCAATTGTCCTACGTGTATAGATTTGTATATATTATTGAACACGCTACTGTCACACTGGTTTTTCAATAGGAAAAGATATCTGCAAAAATCTTAAAAGAAAAAAGTAAAAAAAAAAGAAAAAGAAAAAAATAAATAAAATTAAAAATGCTACAGTAACCTGACCCGCAGGAGGGCGCCAATCCTCCCGCGGGTATAGTCTAGTATTATAAGGCTAGTCTCAGTAAAAAAAATTATGGCATTGTCCAACACTCATGTTATATAGAATAAACTGAAACATGGATTAACACTCACTCTCAATAGATAATTTTATTTTATGGTTTCATAGACATTTAATTTCATGTCTTCCACCTTTGTCGTAATAAATAAACTAAAAATGTTTATTAATTTTATGTGCGTATAATTCAATTACCCAGTACATGATTAATATGTTGCTGAAATTTTATTTTATTTCTTTTATAATTTTAACACCTCAAATAACAAAATTCAAAATTATGAATTTGTATATCTCATTGAGACCTACAATACTCATATAAAGTATTTTTATATACTTCGCCATATACGAAGTACGCGAATAATAAGTTGGTAAAACTTTATATTACTCTTTTGACCACCATCTTAACCGTTTCAAATAAAAAATATTAAAACTAAAAAGTTGTAGATCTCGTCGAGGGCTATAACTTTTAATATATAATTCATCTTTATTCGAGATCATATGCAAAAGATATAATTTTTTTAAAAAATAATTAAGTGTACTGCTGATGTGTGGGTCCCACCTTTCAGATCTATATAAAGCGTTGACTCAGCTTGCCTTGTCAGCTGATGGATCGGGTAAACGTCCGTTGGAACCTACTCCCTCCGTCCCTAAATAAGTGTCGTTCTCGTTTCCCGAGAAAAAGCTACCGGCATTTATATATTAATATTTATGTTAAGTAACTAGTATCATCGGAAAGAACTTTACATCTAGTTTTTTAACAAAATTATTTGAAGATATAAATATTGAACTTATTTTTTACAAATTGAGTCAAATATGTGGCACATATACCAACGACAACACTTATTTAGGGATGGAGGGAGTAGATAACACCCGAACTAACTTCAGCGACCCAGAAATACGTTTTTAGGACTTTGGAAATTATATGACACCTCTGACAACTTTAGAAACCTAGAAATGCATTTTTAAGAGTTTGGACCTATATGACACCTGCTGGTAACTTTAAGGACCTTTGGTATATTTTACTCTTGTTTATAAAACATTATCCACTTATACCATTAAGAAGAAACATAAACAATCACATAATCTACACCTACAATGTCTAACCACTATAAAAGATAAGTTAAAGTAACCTCCAAATTTGCTTTTAAATTACTTAAATATGTTATTATGAAACTATAAAGACGGCCATTGCCAAGGGAAAGAAATGGAGAGCAGAGGCGGGAAAGATTAGCGCAGCACCTAACGTGTGGGGTGTGGGGTGCCGCATCCAACATCAGGATTGGCGCAGTCAAACAACCGAGCGCTCTGGCTTCGTTCTCCTCCAATCATCCTCCGCAGGGCCGCAGGGGCGGCGCAGATACGGCGGCGGCGCCCGACACAGCAGCTACCACCAGCGTACGTACCCGTCCCCTCCTCGTACCGCTACTGCTAGCACAGGCGAGGCCGGTTACTCTTAACGCCTTGTTTAGTTCCCAGAAATATTTGGAATTTGCACTGTAGCACTTTCGTTGTTATTTGACAAACTTTATCCAAACATGGACCAACTAGGCTCAAAAGATTCGTCTCAACATATAGATACTAAAAGTACAATCAGTTATTTTTTTACCTACATTTAATGCTTCATGATATGACGGGGAATCTAGAAATATTTGGGGTAGTCGGTGAAACTAAACTAGACCTAACTCTCGAAATGGTAAAGCCCGTGTACCCGCACGGTGTGCAAACCTCTCCTGGTACGTCGTCGTCTTCTCTCTAGGATAGGAGAGTACTCTCTGCTGTGTGCTGTCTGGTCCGCACCGCACGTCACATGCCGGTGCCGCCGCCGCCGCCGCCGCTGCGCTGCTCTGCTCTGCAACTGCAAGGCTGAGGCCGGCCGGCCCCCTGCCGCTGCCGCCTGCCTAATCATTCGCCCCCGCGCGCCCGGACCGGACCCCTACCATAGCGTAGCATCAGTCCAGTCCAGTCCATCTCTCTTCCGCTTTCCGATCGCTCTCGCGCGTCCCTGTCTGCAGGAATCCACTTCGATTCAGGCCTTGTTTAGATGCCAAAATTTTGTAAAATTTTTCATCACATCAATGTTTGGACGCATGCATAGAGCATTAAATATAGGTAAAAAAATAACTAATTGTACTTTTAGTATGTACATGTCGAGACGAATCTTTTGAGTCTTGTTGGTCCATATTTAGACAAAGTTTGTTAAATAACAACGAAAATACTACAGTAAATTTTTTTGCAAAATTTTGGCATCTAAACGAGGCCAGCCAGGCCGCGATGCTGCTGCTGCGCTGCATAAAAAGCAACTCTTCCTTTCCCTTCCCGCCCGTCGCGCTATCTGCCTCTCCTCAGACTCTCACGGCCTCACCACAGCTCCAGCTCTAGCAGACACGAAGAAGCGAGGGTCACAGTCACAAGAGGGCCTGCAGCAACCGTCTGTGCTGTCGTCTGCTGTGGCCGTGCTCTGCTCTGCCCTGCCTCACCCTCAGTAAACAAAGCCTCCAGGCTCTGCAGACGAACAAGGAGAGGCTATAGGTACTTGGTCAGTTCGTCTTTTCTGATCCTTCTTTCTCCTTCTTGTCTGTCTATCTTGTTCTCCCTCGAATTCGCAGCTCATGTTCGGTTTCTTTTTTTTACTCTCCTATATATACTGCTGGGCAACTTTTTTTTTTTGAGCGAACTGGAGGGGTCAAAAGGCCCCTACAGAATTTATTAAAAGGTTGATTCAAAAAAACTAGTTACAAACTAAAAAAAAACTTTTCTTTTTCTTTGCGAGATCTGACAGAATACTTTCACCGTCATCCGTCCATTCTCACCGGACAATCTTAACTTTATTTACACTTGATAGAAAGCTCCTCTGTTAGTGATTTAATTTAATTTAATGAAGGATCTCATCTCCAGTGTTCTTGCTATAGATTGCGATTTCATTACGATACATATATATAATAATAATAATAATAAAAGGAAGCTTTCCACTGTGTTTGGGTTGCTGCTCTTGAGCAGCAGGCAGAGTAGTAGGTGGTGCTTCTCCCCTTGCAATTGCAAAGTGTGTGGTGTCCACGCGTCTATCCGACCTCCTTTCCGCTTCTCCTTTGTTTTCTTCCCTCTTTTGTTTATCCATCAAAACACTGTTCATGTTCTTGCACTCCACAGTTGACATGCCCTGCTTTCCCAGTAAGATCCATGCATATGTACCTTGTAGGGCCTGCCAATTTTATCATATTTCCATCCTCTTTCTATTATTGGAACACAGCTGCCAGTCATAGCAGATGGATAGAAAACATGCTTGTTTGGTTTCTCCATTTGAGGTCAAATAAAGGTTGCTCTGTGCTGCAAGATCCTGGACAGGAGACACTCATTGCTTACAGTTTTTTTCCTCCTCCGTTGACATTTTTTTTGCATAAAAGTTGGCAACATATTTAAGATCGTGGTTTGAGTTCCCATGCACGTTCGTTCCTCTGCTTCTCGCAGCTCATGCTGCTTGCCCTCTTGTGTTGTGTGTTCTTGCAGCGTCAACTCTGACTGAACTGAACACAATCACAGAGTGCGTGATTGGCCCGCGCATCGATGGTTGTGGTGCTCTTCTGAGCGATGAACCAGTTCGTCCCTGATTGGAGCAACATGGGAGACACCTCCAGGCCGCTCGGGTGAGCACTCACTCACTAGCTCTGATTCCTCGATCGATCGACGGAGATCATGAAAGCAGATAGAGACATCTTCTTCATCCATCGATTGATTTCATCTTGTTGCTGCGCGAGGGAGGGATTGCCAACAAGATTTTGTGCTGTGTTGTTGTTGCGTGCAGCGAAGACGATGACCTCGTCGAGCTGCTCTGGTGCAACGGCCATGTCGTCATGCAGAGCCAGACCCACCGGAAGGTGCCGCCGAGGCCCGAGAAGGCCGCTGCGCTGGTGCCGCCGCCTCCTCCGGCCCCCGCGTCGGTGCCGCAAGAAGACGAGGGCGGCCTCTGGTTCCCCTTCGCGCTGGCCGACTCGCTCGACAAGGACATCTTCTCGGAGTTCTTCGGCGAGGCACTGGCACCAGCACCGGCACCGGCAGTGGTGGCTGCCACGGCGGTTGCGGCAGCGCCGGTGGCCTCTGGTGGCACCGGCGCCGAGTCCGCCGCCGGCAAGTCGTGCAGGGAGGTTCCAGCGGAGGCCGACAAGCGCGGGTCGTGCCCGGTGTCCGAGGACCCGTGCGACCTGATGCCGCCGCCCAAGTCGACGCCGGCGTCCTGCTCCAGGCAGCAGACGCTGAGCCTGCCGCCCAACGGCGGCGACAATGCCGGCGGCCTCTCGGACCTCCTCGTCCGGCGAGCAGCGCGGGGAAGTCCGCGGCGGCGGAGGCCGGCGCGTCGTCGATGCTGAGCGCGATCGGGTCGAGCATCTGCGGGAGCAACCAGGTGCTGGTGCAGCGCGCGGTGGGGGCGCCCGGGGCGCGCGTCGGGCTCCGGCTCCGGCGCCGCGCTGCCGTCGGCGATGGGCAGCGCGAACGCCAACGCCGTGGGCGGCGGCAGGGGCAACGACGCGTCGTCGTCGGGGCGGTCCAACTACTGCTTCGGCGCCACCACCGCCACGACGACTACGACCGAGCCGACGAGCAGCAGCAAGCGCAAGCGGCTCGACACCGAGGACTCGGAGAGCCCCAGCGAGGTCCTCTCGTCTCTCCTTCTCCTTGTCGACGATTGTCCTTCGATTGTTTGATAATAATAATAATAATAACGCGCGAGCCCGGCAATGCTACGATGATGAGCCGGACTCGGAGTCGGAGTCCGCCGCCATGCTGGCGCGCAAGCCGCCGCAGAAGATGACGACGGCGCGGAGGAGCCGCGCCGCCGAAGTGCACAACCTCTCGGAGAGGGTGCGTGACGACGACTTGCGGCAGCTCTCCTCCTTGCTGTAGCTGTTTGCCCCCTGGTTCTGTCTGACATGGATGTTTTTGTTCCAAATGTTGCAGAGGAGACGAGACAGGATAAACGAGAAGATGAGAGCCCTGCAGGAGCTCATACCCCACTGCAACAAGGTTAGACTGCACTGGTGGACAACTTACTCCATTATTATCACTTTCATCGTAACCTGTGGACGATGTTTTATACAGTAACTGGTACAGTAATGAACTAATGATCTTGTTATTGCGTTACGTGAAAGCAGACGGACAAGGCGTCAATGCTTGACGAGGCGATCGTGTACCTCAAGTCGCTGCAGCTGCAAGTGCAGGTCAGTGAGACAGCGACGACCGCGTGTCCTTCGTCGCCGTGCAAATGCAAGTCGGTCACTGGCACTAACCGTAGGCAACAGACACAGCGCCTAGCGCCCTAGCTAGCTAGCTACTGTCCACGAGCTGCACAGCACGGTTAACCAAACCAACCAATGCAAGAAAACCTTTATTTGTCCTGATGATGGTTTGTGCGTACGGCGCACGCGTGCAGATGATGTGGATGGGCAGCGGCATCGCGGCGCCGCCGGCGGCGATGATGTTCCCCGGCGTGCACCAGTACCTGCCGCGGATGGGAGTCGGGATGGGCGCGGCGGCGGCGATGCCGTCCATGCCGCGGCTGCCGTTCATGGCGGCCCCGCAGCCGTTGTGCCCAACGCGCAGGTGAGCGTGAACCCGGTGCCGGGCTACCGGGGCCACCACATGCCGGCGGCGGTGGGCATCGCGGAGCCGTACGGCCACTACCTCGGCGTCAACCACCTGCAGCCGGCGCCGTCGCAGGTCCAGGTCCGGCTGCACGTCCCCTGCCTGCCTCTGCCTGCCTGCTGCCCTTTTTTTTAGTATGCTGCGTCCCAGTGTGTATTTGTTGCTGACAAGTTTGGGCAGCACTACGCGCAGGGCGGTGCTGGCTACTACCCGCCGCTGGGGGCGAAGGCCGTGCCCGTGCCCGTGCAGCAGACTTCAGAGGTCTCCATCACGTGCCGGGCCCCGGTGGCGCCATGCCCGCCGCCGCCGCCGCGCCCGGAGCGCTGCCCCCGGAGAGCGCGCCAAGCAGAGGACCAGGTACGGTGCCATCTCCTGCTTCTGGGACTGGGATCACAGGTTCACAACAGCAGAGGTAGCCGTTGGTTTCGACGTGTTTGGTTGGTCACAGCATCGATGAAAAATTCAGCAGCTTTATTATCAACGAGAAAAAGGAAAAAAGAAAAGAAAATAGCGTAAAGCAACCCTAGTTAGTGGCTGTCCAATTTCAGACAGAAGAAGATTAGTGTTATTATGCTAGTAGATAGATATATCGGTACGTTTTTGGGCCCCAACAATGGGATCGCTGCAATGAGATCAGAACTGGGGCCTTTTTTCGCTCGCTCTATTATACAAGAAGAATATATTGTTGGCTCCAGTGTGTCCACGGTTTGCATCTCGAGTTCGGGGTCTCGCGAATAAACTTTTTAGAGCTTGGTTCCCTCGTCAACGTGTAAAGCGAGGGACAAGTACGATAACGGTTGAGGCGGAGTTGGGCCTTTTCTCCATCATTTGCCAAAGGGGGGCATCTATCTCTATTCTCTAGCGTCAAATCGGACGAGTTAGAGATAGATTACGTGGCCCATGGCTTGCCACATCTAGTGCTAGATCGTTCATGTTGTGGGAGTAAAGGATCCCTCTCGTCCTCTCTCCCCTCGTGGGTCAGCCCCCTCAACGATACTCCTCCATCCTAACACTACCACTATAGATTCCATGTCTAAAAAATACTTTAAATTTAACCACATTTCTAGTGAATAACTGAAGGACCGAGAAGCTACCCGAAAGCGACCAGAGGGGGGTGAATGGGAGCTTCAAAATTTCCTTTCGAAACTAGATGCCACTGTCCCAACTCAACCCCAAAAGCGAAACCTAGAGCTTGCTAATGTCCACGACCCTAGATGTAGGGTGGATGCTTCCTAGAAGCACAGCGGACACTAGACAACCCTAGAAAGCCAACGCAAAAGACGGAAATCAAATCCGTCAACGAACGAACAAACCGCGAACGAAACGCACGAAACAGCTACGACCGGACTCTGGCCAGCGTCCGGTCAGCAGGGACCGGACGCGTCCGGTCGCCAAAATCCGATTTCAGACCTTACTGTTTCCGACCGGACTCACTGGTACGGAGCGTCCGGTTGAACAGTGCGTCCGGTCGCAAGCACAGCACACTGATGAGCATGACCACGATGGGTCCGGTCACTTCACCAGTGCGTCCGTCGATGCAAAACAAAACGCCTAAAACGATCGGACTCACCAGAGCGTCCGGTCACCAGCACCGGACGCGTCCGGTCACAGAAAAACGTTCTGGAACCTCTCTGTTTCTGACCGGACTCACTGAAGGGAGCGTCCGGTCGTTTGTACAGAGCGTCCGGTCACCCCGACAGCCCTCTGTTCTTCCACCGATTCGACTCAAACTCACCCAAAACGAATCCTCTAGGGATCAAACTTGGTGAGTGGAGTCACAAGGAGTATAGTGAGCTATCTCTAAGAGATCATGGCTCGAACCTATCTCCAAATCGGTGAATCGAAGAAATTCGGGAGAAAGGAGAAAAGTGACCCGAAACTAAAATCGATTGATCTCCTAGACCGTGAGGTTAGAGGATGATTCCTTCGGTGGAAAGAAGTGCCTCACGATCTAGAACAACTTGGTTCAAACGGATTTGCAAAAGATGAACCGAGCAAAGATCAAGCGACGGGAAAATCGTGGAGAAAAAGGATTCCGCGAAGAACACAAAGAAAACGCGATCACAACACCACGAACTCGAATTAAGGACGCAAATCAAGCCATCGATCTGTGCTCCAAGGTGAGGATACGGCCTCACTTCCTCGAATCAACAGTACACAGAGTGGAGTCTCTCTGCGGATCTCACTAGCTAAAGCAGGGGTGTGGAGAGTGGAAACCCTAGGAAATGAAAGCTCTAACTGCGATTAACTTGAGATAGGGAGGAGGGTGTCTCCCCTGGACTACTTATACTAACCTAGCCTAAGTCTATTTCCTACTCTACCCCTCTCTACTCTAATTACAGAGCGGACCAGCCTAACCCTAAGGCTATTCTAGTCCACCCGCTGGTGGTAGGTAGATCCGACGGCCACGCCCGCACGGTCTTCCGCGTCGCCTCCACGCAACCTTCAGATCGCCGCCACGTGCCGCCACCACTCTGCACCCCCGGTTTTGTGGCCCAAACCGGGAAACCAGCCTTTTCCATCAGCCCCGGTTTTGAGGCCCAAACCGGGAAACCAGCCTCCAGCCCGAGTTTTGTGGCCCAAACTCGGAAACCCTCAGCGCCCGAGTTTTGAGGCCCAAACTCGGAAACCGGCCCACGCCCAGGTTTTGAGGCTCAACCTGGAAACCGTCGCGCCCAGGTTTTGTGGCTCAACCTGGAAACCGTCCACCGTTGGTTTTTTCCCGGCTCTACCAACAAACCGCGTCGTAGAGGGGATGCACCGCCTGTGCACCCCTTCCACCGACATGATCGCACTTCTCCGCTTGTCGCTGTCGCAGGCTGCCAGCCACCACAGCTGATCCTCCGGCCTCCAGTCCATCAGTCCAAGTCCACGTCCGCCCTTCACCGTCCGATACATCGGCATGGCACGTCCGCCGCACGGCACGCCCATCCTTCATCGCGCCCGGTCCGTCGGCACGGCACGTCGCAACTTGACCTTCACCCGCCATCGATCACTGTCTCCGTGCTCGACACCTGCACAACACAAGCCAAAGAACATGCGCATCATCTCCGTTGACAATCACTCATCACACAGAGACTCGGCATACACCCATGTATCCGCAATCTCCCCCTTGATGAGTGCATTGTCAACTCCACAACAAATCATGAATAAGAAGAAGGAGGTAGGAAGGAGTGGGAAGAGAAAACCCAACCAAATGACCCAAAAGCCTAACAAAAGCCAAAGAAGGTCAAGTGGATGAAGCGAAAACTTGGTCCCCAAAGACATGGGCAACGGCTCGACGCAACCAAGCAAAGCAAAGCTAGCCCTCAAGAAGAGGTAGAACAGGCTCAACACCGCTAGCAGATACCAATTGAAGATCGGAGGACAACAGAAGCAAAATGCTAGTCCCTCAAGATAGAGGCACAGAGGCTCAACACAACTAGCAAGAAAATCACTCCGAACCAATGGAAATCAACCCAACCCAAATGGAAAGCACACCAGACGATACCAATTGAAAGCCAATGAAAAGCTTATGAAAGCTCATGAAAAGCTAGGAACGTTTGCTAGTCCCTCAACAGAGGCAACGGCTCAACACAACTAGCAAACTCCCCCTCGACAAATGCAAGTAACTATGTCAAATGATTTGCATAAAATTCTCCCCCTAGTTGAAAATGCACTTATCAAGGCCAAAAGGTATCGGAGAAGCAACCTCTTCACATAAACTCCCCCTGAACACAAGATCTCCTTCCACAATGCATATGAAGTCAAAATGCAAGTTAGGAGCTTCAAGTATATAGTCAAAAGAGTGCAAAGATGCTCTAATCAGTATAGCTCCAACATCTCAATTAAGCACTCAAATAGCAAGGCTCAAACTGATCACTTATACGAAATATGAAGCATATGAGCATGTGAGCAGTTTTAAGCCAAAAAGATAGTCACCATCAAAATAGCACTAGACATGTATAGAAGGAATCCAAACAAGTGCTAAGCATATATACAAGGTGAACTACCCCTAGCAAAGTTCAACTCATCATGCATAGGAATGAAGCATATACTTGTGATTTCAAATTCATATCGGAGTTGCAGGTAAAAGAATTCACAAGTTCATTTTTAGCATGTGATTGCGAGAGGTTGAAAGCTTGTCATTGCCTAACTTTTCAACCGTGCGAAGCCTATGCCGAAGCAATCAGAAGCTTAAAGCAACGGTTTCGGTCATACACTACATGGCTCAAGTTTAACTCAAAGTGCAATGAGAAACAGTCTCAATACCATGAGGTGTTGACAAGCAATCCCATCTCGATCTTTTCAATCAATCAACAATACTTGGTTCAGATTTTAAGCAAGTTATGAACAACCAAGCAAGTGAATGACTCAGAACTAGAGACATAGCAACCTAGCATATATGAAAAGCAGGAATGGACTCAACACACCCTACACATGCTAGTTGCATATCTCAATGGTGAACATTTTCAGATTTATATACATTAGGCATAATTCACCATTCCAAAATAGCTCGCTCATAACATGTAACAGTGATCAGAAAGAGCATAAGCTACAAGCATCATCATAAGTATCGGAGCAATACTAACAAGAGCATAATTACATTCTAGTGAATATAGACATGAAGCTCAGAATGTAAATGCGTATGCCCGACACAAAACTGAAAGAAAGAAGATACCAAATGGAAAGACTCAAGAAACTCAAAAGAAAAGAGCCTCAAAATAAAAGAGTCAGTCTGTACATCTCAAAATGCTTCCCCCATCTAAAAGGGGAAACACACACCAAGCTCACCCCTCAACCTATTAAAGGTTGATTCGTCTAAAGGCTTGGTGAAAATATCAGCCAATTGGTGATGAGTATCGACATGGCGAAGGTCGATATCACCCTTCTCCTGGTGGTCTCGCAAGAAATGAAAGCGCACATCAATGTGTTTGGTTTTCGAGTGAAGCACGGGTTCTTAGCAACGCTAATGGCACTCGTGCTGTCACAAAGCAAAGGAACTCGAGTAAAGCTCAAACCAAAATCACGCAAAGTGGCCATCATCCAGAGTAACTGGGAACAGCAGCTAGCCGCAGCAACATATTCAGCCTCCGTGGTAGACTGAGCGACACTAGACTGCTTGCGAGAAGACCACGACACAAGAGAAGACCCAATAAACTGGCAAGTCCCAGAAGTGGACTTGCGCTCAATGCGACAACCAGCAAAATCGCATCGAATAACCGCAAAGCGAGAGAGTGGAGGAAGCAGAATACCAAATCCCGAACTCAGGCGTGAAACGAAGGTACCTGAATGCGCTTCACCGCCTGACGGTGAGAAGTGCGTGGCGAAGCCTGAAAGCGCGCGCACAAGCACACGGCGAACTGAATGTCCGGCCGTGTCGCCGTCAGGTAGAGCAGCGATCCAATCATGCTGCGGTACTCCTTCTGGTCCACTGCTTCTCCATCCGTGTCGGCATCCAGGGCAGTCGTCGTCGACATGGGCGTCGGAAGAGGCTTGGCCTCACCCATGTCAACCGCTTCAGCAAGTCCCTCGTGTACTTGCCCTGGTGCACAAACGTCCCCTCTCGGGATTGCTTAATTTGCAACCCGAGAAGAAAGTCAGCTCGCCCATCATGCTCATCTCGAACTCCCTGCTCATAGTATCTGCAAACTTGGCAACCAAAGCGTGAGAAGAACCACCGAAAATGATATCATCCACGTAAATTTGGACCAAGAGAGTATCTTTGCCTTGCTTGAGGAGAAAGAGCGTTTTATCAACACATCCCATTTTAAAACCCTTAGCTAGCAAAAAGGTTTTTAATCTCTCATACCAGGCTCTAGGGGCTTGTTTCAAACCATACAAAGCTTTGTGAAGTTTAAAGACATGGTTTGGAAACTTGGGATTTTCAAAACCGGGGGGTTGCTGGACATAAACCTCCTCCTCAATGTAGCCGTTTAAGAAGGCACTCTTGACATCCATTTGAAAAAGTTTGAAACCCATGGATGCAGCATAAGCCAAGAGTATCCTAATAGCCTCCAAACGAGCTACAGGAGCGAAGGTCTCCTCATAATCTATCCCCTCCTTCTGACTATAACCCTTCGCTACAAGCCGGGCCTTGTTTCTCACAATGTGGCCCTCCTCTCCTTGCTTGTTTTTTAAAACCCATTTTGTCCCAATAGGTTACAGTCAGGAGGTGGGGGCACTAGAACCCAAACCCGATTTCGCTCAAAGTTCTCTAGCTCCTCATGCATGGCATTGACCCATCCGGATCCGTCAATGCGTGTCCAACATCTCGGGGCTCAAAAGACGCAACAAAAGCAGAATGAGCAAAGTGCGAGATGTGCTGTGACCTGGAGCGAGTAACTCGCTCGTCGATGTCGCCGATCATCTGTTCAGGGGGGTGCTGGCGCTGGATATGTCGTGGCGCCTCCGGGAAGAAGTGACCTCCCCCTCAACAGCAGCTGGTTCCACCCCGGGTACAAAAGGTACCGCGCGAGGTGGAGGATCCCACGGCCCCCAGGAAGAAGAAGTGTCGGGGCCGTGAGTCGTCGTCGAGGCCGCTCTTTGCGGCACGGCAGGTGGAGGGGGTGCTGGATCATCTATACCTTCAGCACCCTCGTCCTCGTCATCAAAAAGAGGCTCTCCAACCTCATGATCACCTGCACGCTCAAAACGAGAAGAAGGAGAAACAAGAGTCTCGTCGAAGGTGACATCTGATGTCTCCATGACTCGGTTAGTGTCAAGGTTAAGTACACGATAAGCTCGAGTGTGAGTGCCATAACCCAAAAACACACCGTCAGAAGAACGAGACTCAAACTTGTCCAGGTTGCCTTTTTTCAATATAAAACAGTGGCAACCAAAGACTCTAAAATAACTCACCTTGGGCTGGCGACCAAAACGCAACTCATAAGAGGTCTTCTTTAAAAACGCTCTCAGAAAAATGCGATTCGAAATGTAGCATGCAGTGTTCATAGCTTCGGCCCAAAAGCGCCTAGGAGTCCTATGCTCATCAAGCATACTCGTCCTGGCCATCTCAACAAGGGTCCGATTCTTCCTCTCTACAACACCATTTTGGGGTGTATCGTAAGGGAAGGAAGAAAACTGATGCTCCAAGCCAAGGCGGTTACAAAACACTTCAAAATCCGAATTCTTAAACTCGGAACATTATCACTTCTAATCGCTCGCATCGAGTTCAAGGGAACTCGTTCTGAAGACGCAAAATAAGATTGCGAGCGAAGGAGAAAGTCTCGGTCTTCTCAGCTAAAAAGAAGACCCACGAATACCTCGAGAAGTCGTCAACAACAACCAAAACATACCACTTGCCACCAACCGAGCTCACCCGAGCCGGACCAACAAGGTCCATGTGTAAAAGCTCTCCGGGGTGCGAGTCATGACCTTAGTCACTGGATGGTGGGGAGCGGCAACATTTCCCATGTCTGCAAGAATGGCAAACTAGATCCTCTCCATCGAAAGCTTGGGCAACCTCGGATTAGGCCAAGTGAGCTAAGTCTTGCAAGCAAAGTCGAAGCTTAAGTGACCGAGCCTATGCCACTTCCAAAGATCGGAGGAAGGAAGAAGGACTAGCCAAAAGACAGCGAGAAGAACCAAACGACTCCGAAAAAATTCGCCACAAAGACTTTCCCAAAGGGCGAAATCAGACATACAAAGATCGCCCTGAGGATCTAAGATGCGACTAAGGTTCGGTTTGAAACGAATCTCATAGTCATCATCAAAAGTTGCGAAACAGAAAGCAAGTTAAAATGCAGGTTAAAACAAGAGCAACATCGCGCAACACAAAGTGCTCATTAACGCCACCCGTCCCACGAGACAATACCTTACCTTACTATTGTCACCGAAGGTTATGTACTCCTTTCCGGCGAGGGCTAAGGCTGGAGAACCACTTGGTGTTCCGGTCATGTGCCTCGAACTACCGGAATCCACCAACCAAACGTCCTCCAACCGTCTACCTACATCAATAGAAAGACATAGGGTGAGCATACGGTCCAACACTGGGGTAGTGAAATAAGGGGAAAAACCAGTGTTGGGCCGGCTGCTCAAAAGAAGGGTTAGTGACAAAAACCATTCTAGCATGTCTACGAGGGAAGCGATCACCACGCTGAGGAAAACGTGGTCCGCTGGGGAAGAAGCGCTCACCGAGGTACTCAAACTGCGGTGGGGGGAAAGCGTCAACTAAGCCTCCGCCACGGGGTCCGTTACCTGCAAAAGCAGGACCCCGTCGGGCACGCTCTCTACGAGGTCTACGCCTAGGAGCCTGGGGCTCAACTCTAGCGTCTCTCCTCGGAACTCTCTCCTGCCTAGGCCTAACAAACTGAGGTGCTGGACCTCTAGGCCTAGTCCCCCTCAGGGCTCTCATCTCCTGCCTAGGCCTGGGACCCTGACGTCCAGACCTAGCAGATCTCCCCTGGCCTTCGGTACATGTCCACCATGAGCTGAATGGTACATGTCCGGGTTCTCCATCTCCGAGCCTGCGCGCCTCTCTCTTGCGCCCAAAGCAGAACTCGCTCAAGTGACCATCCCTCCCACAAAAATCACACTGGTACCTCACCGCACGCACAGGGGGTTGTTGGTGACCAGGGCTGTGGGATGGTTCACCTTGCCCTTGCCCTTCTGTGGCAACTCCTCTCGGATGGGTGGCATTGTGTCAGCTTGTTCTTTAGGTGATTGGGCTTGGGTTGCCATTGTGGATTCTTGGGTGGAGCCTGGGAGGTTCAACTACAACTCCATCCTTGGTGACAGGCTTGGCAGGCTCTTTGGGTGGAAGCTTGGTTAGTTTGGGAGTAGTGGTGGAGTTTGGCTTCTCACTCGGATCAAGACCACTAGACTCTCCAATCTTCCCAAAGGCTGTGAAAGATCAACACTGGGCCAAGACCTACACCAGGAGCCCCAGCAGCTCGCTTGAATTGGGAGATCATCATCCCGAGCTGAGGCTCACCAACAAGACACCCTGACAAGACGGTCCGAAGTATGTGTTTTTTCCTCGGTACGCACCTTGTCATGCCTCACATTGGCCATCTCCTGCTCCAGGCCCTCACAAAAGCACACCTCTTGACACAAGTGCTATCCGAGCCGGCCTTCTCTAAAGACTCAAGCTTGGCATTCTTCTCTGCCAACTCGGATTGCAAACAGGACAAGTCTTGCACGCACCCAACAGCTGCGGGTCTAGCTCGGAGCTCATCCACCTCATCTACAAGCGCAGCATGCTTACTCCTCAGAGTGAGAAGATCCGTCATGTGCGCGGCAAACTCTCGCACTCCGCCTCCTCCGACACTACCACGGTGGACCGAGGGCGAACTCAAGCTCCTTCACCGTGTCCTCCCACTTCTGCCTAAACTCCTTGCGCTCTCTAGCGGCACGCCTAAGCAACTTATCTTGGCTAAGGAGGGCAGCAGTCAACTTCTCAACCTCGGAGGAAAGCTCGTCGTAGGTGAGAGATACCTGGGAGGTGTCGTCGTCGTCGTCGTTCCGAGGGGTACGCTCGGCTCGCCGTCGACCTCATCGCCCAGCGCCATGGTGCAGAGCCGTCGTCGTCGGCGAAGAAGCAGAGGCCGTTTCAGCTTGTCTCGATCCTCTTCTTCTTCTCGGACTCGTCATCGCTGAGCTGGCGGAGTCGTCATCCGAGCCGTCGACGTCGCTGAGCGTGGCGAAGAACGCGCGCTGCTCAGCTTGCTGCTTCTCCAAGTACTTCTTCTTGATGTACTCTTTGTCGAAGCGCCCCCCGCTTCTTGTGCCTTGGGGGAACGTGCTTCTCCTTGTACTTGGAGTCGCGCCTGTGGCCGTGATCGCCCTCCCCAGATGCTTGTTTTTCTTCTTGGGCAGTCGGCGATGAAGTGGTCGGGGTCGCCGCACTCGTAGCATCCCGTGCGTCCTCCTCCTCGACGACGGTTCATGCGGTTGTTGTGGAACGCGAGAACCGGTTGGCGAGCAAAGCAACTCGTCATCTCCCAAAGACTCCAGCTGGTCCTCTGTCACAGAAAAGAGAGAAGAAAGCGCAAAGCCAGCTGAGGGGTTAGAGGAAGAGCCGGAAACCAAAGCCATGGACGGGCGAGAAGGATTTTCAAAAGAAGCCCTCGCCATAGCATCAATCTCACTAGACTTGAGCTTACTGAAGAGCTCGTCGCAGGTGAGGGTCTCATAGTTCGGCGATTCGATGATTGCCTGAACCTTGGAGTCCCACACCGAACGGTCAAGAGTGTGCAAAAGCTTCAAAGCACGCTCATGATCGTCAAATGGCAACTGCTCTCTGTTAGCCCTCATCCTGTTGACAATCACCTGAAAGCGAGCGAATAAACTCTCTATGCTCTCGCCAGGGTTGATGTCTAAAGTTCTCATACTCTCGCTTGAACGACTCGTAGAGTCGGGTTTTGACTTGAGAGGTGCCCTCATGAAAACGCATGAGAGTGTCCCAGATCTCCGAGCCGTAGCGAGGTGAGAAACACGATCAAACTCACCCATGCTCAAACAAGAGAAAAGAGCATTACGGGCTCGGCTATTGGCATCGTGCTCATCGATCTGCTGTTGAGTCACACGAGCAGCCAAGACCACGTAATCAGGGAGTTGCAAAATCCCAGACGAAGCACCCAAGCTCTGCAAATAGGCCGACATACGTATCTTCCAATACGCATAGTTCGTCCCATCGAAAAACGGCGGTTTGCCTACGCCGCGATCCATGTCGCCTTCGGTGGATCTGAACCGGCTAAGGTGGAAGATCCTTAACCTGCTCCGATACCAATTGAAGGACCGAGAAGCTACCCGAAAAGCGACCAGAGGGGGGTGAATGGGAGCTTCAAAATTTCCTTTCGGAAACTAGATGCCACTGTCCCAAACTCAACCCCAAAGCGAAACCTAGAGCTTGCTAATGCCACGACCCTAGATGTAGGGTGGATGCTTCCTAGAAGCACAGCGGGACACTAGACAACCCTAGAAAGCCAACGCAAAAGACGGAAATCAAATCCGTCAACGAACGAACAAACTGCGAACGAAAACGCACGAAACAGCTACGACCGGACTCTGGCCAGCGTCCGGTCAGTAGGGACCGGACGCGTCCGGTCGTCCAAAATCCGATTTCAGACCTTACTGTTTCCGACCGGACTCACTGGTACGGAGCGTCCGGTCGTGAACAGTGCGTCCGGTCGCAAGCACAACACACTGATGAGCAGTGACCACGATGGGTCCGGTCACGAGTTCACCAGTGCGTCCGGTCGATGCAAAACAAAACGCCTAAAACGATCGGACTCACCAGAGCGTCCGGTCACCAGGCACCGGACGCGTCCGGTCACAGAAAAACGTTTCTGGAACCTCTCTGTTTCTGACCGGACTCACTGAAGGGAGCGTCCGGTCGTTTGTACAGAGCGTCCGGTCACCCCGACAGCCCTCTGTTTTCACCGATTCGACTCAAAACTCACCCAAAACGAATCCTCTAGGGATCAAACTTGGTGAGTGGAGTCACAAGGAGTATAGTGAGCTATCTCTAAGAGATCATGGCTCGAACCTATCTCCAAATCGGTGAATCGAAGAAATTCGGGGAGAAAGGAGAAAAGTGACCCGAAACTAAAAATCGATTGATCTCCTAGACCGTGAGGTTAGAGGATGATTCCTTCGGTGGAAAGAAGTGCCTCACGATCTAGAACAACTTGGTTCAAACGGATTTGCAAAAGATGAACCGAGCAAAGAGATCAAGCGACGGGAAAATCGTGGGAGAAAAAGGATTCCGCGAAGAACACAAAGAAAACGCGAATCACAGCCACGAACTCGAATTAAGGACGCAAATCAAGCCATCGATCTGTGCTCCAAGGTGAGGATACGGCCTCACTTCCTCGAATCAACAGTACACAGAGTGGAGTCTCTCTGCGGATCTCAACTAGCTAAAGCAGGGGTGTGGAGGAGTGGAAACCCTAGGAAATGAAAGCTCTAACTGCGATTAAGATTGAGATTGGGAGGAGGGTGTCTCCCCTGGACTACTTATACTAACCTAGCCTAAGTCTATTTCCTACTCTACCCCTCTCTACTCTAATTACAGAGCGGACCAGCCTAACCCTAAGGCTATTCTAGTCCACCCGCTGGTGGTAGGTAGATCCGACGGCCACGCCCGCACGGTCTTCCGCGTCGCCTCCACGCAACCTTCAGATCGCCGCCACGTGCCGCCACCACTCTGCACCCCCGGTTTTGTGGCCCAAACCGGGAAACCAGCCTTTTCCATCAGGCCCCGGTTTTGAGGCCCAAACCGGGAAACCAGCCTCCAGCCCGAGTTTTGTGGCCCAAACTCGGAAACCCTCAGCGCCCGAGTTTTGAGGCCCAAACTCGGAAACCGGCCCACGCCCAGGTTTTGAGGCTCAACCTGGAAACCGTCGCGCCCAGGTTTTGTGGCTCAACCTGGAAACCATCCACCGTTGGTTTTTCCCGGGCTCTACCAACAAACCGGCGTCGTAGAGGGGATGCACCGCCTGTGCACCCCTTCTACCGACATGATCGCACTTCTCCGCTTGTCGCTGTCGCAGGCTGCCAGCCACCACAGCTGATCCTCCGGCCTCCAGTCCATCAGTCCAAGTCCACGTCCGCCCTTCACCGTCCGATACATCGGCATGACACGTCCGCCGCACGGCACGCCCATCCTTCATCGCACCCGGTCCGTCGGCACGGCACGTCGCAACTTGACCTTCACCCGCCGTCGATCACTGTCTCCGTGCTCGACACCTGCACAACACAAGCCAAAGAACATGCGCATCATCTCCGTTGACAATCACTCATCACACAGAGACTCGGCATACACCCATGTATCCGCAATAACATTAATATTTATTAATCAAAATAAATTTATTATAAAAATACCTTTAATAATTAATCTAATGATATTTATTTGATATCATAAATATTAATATATTTTAATCAACTTATAAGGTACTAAAACATGACATTCTGTTGGAATTGCATTTTTTTTTTTTTGGTCGGAGAGAGTACTGGATAGATGGTAGAGCTCCATTCTTTGACAATTGGCCATGTTCAAGTGATGGATAAGCTGGCTAATGTTGTTTCGTTGTAGAGAAAAACATTGTACTATAATTGATAAATGAGTCTCTAACAAAGCGAACAGGACCAATTTAAACGGAGAAATGCTTTTTGTTGACTAATCCCCACTAGAATCTAGACAACGTTTTGTTGTTTGGCTAGGGAGAAATGATTCTGATGGAGACGTTGCTCCGATTCTTAGTTCCAGCTCCTTAATTCTATGATACAGTGATTCTAGTCAGGGAAACGTATGAAGAGGAGGTGGGAAGTGATTTAGATGAGAATTGAATTTAGAGTGGCCGAAAAAGCAGGTTTTTTCTCCTAAGTTGACAAATGATTTTTGTGAATTTTTCCTATTTGATTGAACAGAGGTAATTTGCATAAAGAAACTCCTCTAAACACCACTTCAAACTTCAACGCTGATTTCTTGCTTTGACATATACCTATACATGCGGGCACACTCAATCATGAACTCATGAACACACGTCTTACCACTATGTGCACCTTTAAAAGATTAATACTGGACCGATAGATTTCGAGATTGACAAATGCATCATAGTTAAATCATTGTCGACGGACATGTTGTCTACTACTTAAAAAACTATGTCGTTTAATCCCAAAATAAATTAAGAAAATACGAGTATCCATGTCAAGTCAAAAACTTAAACATGAATAGACAAGTTCTACTATAAGAAACCTAGCCAGATAAGCTACACTCAATTTGCTAGTCGATTTTTGACCGCAATGAAACCGCTCATATGTGTTGTGTACTTGTTTTGCATTCTTAGTTTTCTGTGGAAAGACGAAAGCTCGTTGCCTCTAGCACAATGCACAAGTTCCTTTACTCTGTAGGCATAGAAGCACAAAACCACAAAACTTTTTTTTTTAAAAAAAAAGGTAAAAGTAACAAAGCTGTTTACAGAAGGAGAGATGCAAGAAAATGATGTGCTAGAAAGGAAACTAGCCTTTTGGAGCTCAGCTTCAGTCCATGTTGGAAATCACACTTGCCCTACCTCCGCACACGTACAGAGGAGTGGCGAAGGTGTCCAACTGTCGGAACCAAAGGCGAAAGTACAGCGAAGGTATAGAAAAAGGAACAGTGGTGCTATATCTCACTTTCCAAAGTTCGTCCTCTTTTACACTGTTCATCCCTTAGTATTTATAGGGAATGCCAAGGGACGCTGACCAAATTACAAAAGGTACAAGAAAGATTCTTTTATGTTGTACAACGGAAGGGCAGAATTGTACAAACACAGACGGTGCGGAAACCCTAGTTACCCTTCCATATGTCCACCGCCGCCCGGCTTGCGCTCATCCTCGCGGGAAAGCGAGGGTTGACCTCCGGCTTGTGAAAATATCCCTCCAGTCACGAGGTCCGCGTCCGCTCGCCACCCGTTGAGCCTAAGCCTCCTAGCGAAGGTGTGCGGGACGCGCAAGGGTTGCTTCCAGTGTTCTTCGCGCCTCTTGCCTGCAAGAACCGTTAAACATCCCGAGGGTCGAACCAATATTCGAAGGTTAGAAAGGTGACTCAATGGACTTAACAAATAACCAGGGTTTTCACGAAGGTACGCAGAGCACACGAGGGTCGTTTCCTGTGCCAGCCTGCATGACGTCACTGCCGAGGGTTCTTCCCCAACAGTCCAATCATTAGCAGCACAACAAATGGAGAGGAAGGTTATGTGTTCTAAAGCTTTTGTTTAGTGGAGTAGCACCGAAAGTAACACTGCTCACTGCTCACCGCTCACTTTTAGGTCCTTATTAACAGGGACAGAAAAAGCTCCCTGACAGGTAAGAACAGACACACCGCGATCTGAAAAATACCTAATTTGTACTCTGACCCTGTCCATATGCAAAGTCATACAAAATACTCCCTTTATTCCAAATTATAAGTCATTTTAAGAAACTTGGAGAGTCAAAGTTGTCTTAAGTTTAACATTTTTTATATCAACTAAGTATCATTAGATTCTTTATTAGTTATATTTTCATATTATATCTATTTGATGTCACAAATTTTTGTTTTTCTCTGTAACTTCGGTCAAACTTGCAAAAACTTTGACTTCCCAAGATTCTTAGAATGACTTGTAATTTAGAATGGACTTGTTTGACCGAGTTACTTCTGACTCCGGCTATGTGCTACAGTGGTCAAACAGCCCGAGCCAAAGGACAAAAAAAAATAGTGGTGCCTCCTAACTCCTAATCTATTTGAAGAAGAGTCAAAAAAAAAATAGTATGTTAAACAGTGCACGAGTTGGAGGAGCATGAGCCTAGAAAGCCCTTTCAAATGGCCTCTATTTATAGCCTATAGCCTAGTGTCTACAATAAACCATAAACACCCAAGGGCATTTAGATACACTCATAGCTATTTCAATCACATAAGTTTTATCCTAATCTACTTTAACATATATTCAAACGAGGCCTAATCAAATAATAAACATTTTATCTACTTGCTCAATGTACTCATGTTATAATGAGGTCTCAGGAAAACTACGTGCCGTCTGACCATTGTGCCAATAAAATTCGGCAATGAAAAGAAAAATCTGATGCAATTGGACAAGATAAGGTTGCGATGTTACAGTACGGTCGCTTTCCACTTGTTCCTCACTTGGAAAAAAAATAGCTCGAATGGTGGGAGAATATGTTTTTACATATATGCCAAAAGTTAGCTCGCCTTGAACATCAACTGTGTATTTGTATTGTACCTATCTTAATTTGTAACCACGAGTGTACTGGTCTTCATATATCTCTTAGTTTTGGATTTTACCTGATTTCTTCTTCTTCTTTGCAGGGTGACTCAACAAAAAGGACAAATCACATGGCTGGGCTGATTTTAATCTGACAAGAATGGAAACAAAAAAAAAATAGACTGCACAGAAAGGAAAAGCTGATGAATAACAGGGGCATTTTCTGTAGCAGCCCCATTTTGAGATCTGTGCGGAAATTTAGCAGGGGATTGATCTTTTAACAGATTGTATACTACTTAGCATGATTTTTTTTTAGTTGCAACCATGCTAGCTAGTTTTTAGTTTACCTTCTCAATTCTTGAGTTGAGATGGGTAAGTAGCTGAGAGGGTTAAAGAGCTGGTGCTTCTGTTTTCCTGTCTCTGCTTGATGCAAAGCAAATGAGAAGTTCATGAGCTTATTATTAAAACACCAAAAGCAACTGTAATTGTTGGTGTTTTATGATTTGTGCAGTTTCTATTGTACAGAATAGAAGCACTCAAAGAGCAAATATTTTTGTTCTTGTGCTAGTGCCGCGCAAAGTTTTTTTTTTCTTTACTGGTATTATGACTTGTATTTATTTCAACTCTATTCATATTGTCCTTGTCTTACACCACTGACAAAATCGTCAATGTATGCTTAGGTGCTGGTAAAAATTAAGTGACTTTTTCTAGTGCGTCCACATAAGTTCAACATTGGAATTTGATATGTTAATCAATATTAGATTGTATATATAGATTTCAAATGGAAATTATTGTCAAAGGAGAAAAATTACAATGTCATAAACACATAGGCAACAAAAATGTGTTTTTAAATGTAGGTCATTTTTTATCCTAAAACAATAAACTGCTATCAAATCAAATTGATAATAAAATGCACCACATTTACAATATAATACCAAATTAATTATTTACTTAGATCCTCAATTTAATTAGTGTTCATAGTGTAGATATTTGGTTTATATATGATTAGATGTTAATAAAATTTTCTATATGACTACTTAAATTACGAAACAATAACTTCAGATAAAACTAAAAGAACAATCATTCGTTGACCAATTAAAGAGTATAGTTGTTACATTTTACTTTCTTTGTGATGATAAAGACGGACATGTTGCTTACCACTAAAATAAAAGGCGTTGTTGAATTCTAAGATAAATCCAAAAAAAATATGAGCACTCGTGTCAAATGGAAGACTTAAGCCTGGATAGATTCCACCATAAGAAACCTGAAACAGTAGTTAATTTACTTGCCTTGGTAGATCCTAGGGGAGCGCAAAAGATGCAACGGCCTAGAGCCCAGTCCAAGTAAAGCCCAAAAGGTCTAACCCGTGTACGTATATACTCAGCGATATTTTTCAGTTAAATATACTCAACGATATTTTTCAGGTCTACCCCGTGTATGTATCTTTCTCAGCTGAACATTCTTATAGGTTGAACTGTAAATATTGATATTATCTTTTATTTGGTTAGTTTTAGATGGTTTGACTTCTGAGAACTTTAAAAGTTGTTTTAATTTATTTCTGGACGGAAAAAAATATTTTGATTCTACCATTATGTACTACCTCCGTCACGCAGAAGGTGTTGTTTTGGTTTTATATTCGACTCAAAGTTCAACTAAATTTATATAGGAAAATACAAATACTTATGGCACCAAATATATTTACTCTAAAAATAATATTTCTGACTCAAATAATATTTTATTTATTTGACATAAAAAATATTAGTATTTTTCATATAATTTAGTTAAATTTAAGATTGTTCATCCACCAGGTTCCTCGAAATGTAGGGCCGACTCCGACCCTGTTGTATTTTTTAGACGAAAGAAGAATTGTATTAAAATACATATTACAGGTACTCTAGAAAAAAAATGTATCTAGAAACTGATTCTCATCTATATTATACTCACGTTGTGAAAGGCTTAGACTCTTAAATCCAAACATGTTTGACGCTTCGTATTGATGACCGCACAGGCAAATACTCAGCAACAGTTATTTTAGGCATGAGAACAGATGTCCAACAGACAGCCAACATTTTCTGCAGGCGGAGTTGAGAAACTTCTTCTTCTTCCTTCTTCTTTTTTTCGCCACGGAGTTGAGAAACTTCTTCTTCTTGCTTCTTGCTTCTTGCTTATGTCTTCCTTCTTCTTCTTTTCGCCACCGAAGAATGAGGAAGACTGATCTGAAAATTATTCTTTCTAGTCCACTGTGGCCAGATCCAACCACAAGAAAACGAAGAAGGGACCGAAGAAAATTATTCCGTGGCGGCAACATTATCTCCGTCTTGATGCCGAAACCCAGAAACAAAAAATCTTCATGTTGTCTTGTTGATGCAGATGTTGACGTCGAAGTTGTCGCTCTCATCGTCAACAGAACCACCATGGAGAGACTAGATCCACCCTATCTCCTCGCCGTCGCCGGGAAGGAAGAGAAGGGAATACACCCCCAATACCAAGGTCTTTGGCATAGAGAAATCTTAACTCTAGATGACTCAATCTACTAGAAACTTATTAAAAACGATGGATCTCCACTCCTTTCAATCTCCGGCGAGATACCGAAGGGGGAGGGAGGAGACCAACGGTGAAGAAGATGGAAGCGGTGGTGGCGATAGTTCACGCCCTAAACCCTGGTCACCGGCTCTAAATATTTTATTTAGACCTTGTTTAGATGGAAAAATTTTGCAAAATTTTTCTTGTAGCGTTTTCGTTGTTATTTGACAAACTTTGTCCAAATATAGACTATGTATACTCTAAAGATTCGTCTCGACATGTACATACTAAAAATACAATTAATTATTTTTTTACCTATATTTAATGCTCCATGCATACGTCCGAACATTGATATGATGGAAAATTTTGGGAAATGAGGAAACCTAAACAAGGCCTTAGATTTTCCCCGACCCTGTTGCTTGGAAACCAGACCCTAAACTTGTTGGATCCCTTTCCGTTCTTTTCGGGGGGTGAGCACCGAAATGCAGAATAAAGAAAGACGTGGGGTTGAAGTCATTGCTCGGTGGATCCCAACTTTGCCCACTTCTCTCTCCGCCGCACCACAGCGCATCCCTAAATAGATTCTGCAGATCTTTTTTTAAATTCGGGAGCAAGAACAGCTATTGTTCCGACCCATCGGAACGGGAAAAGGCGGTGATGAGTACGATTCTTATCTCCTTGCTGTTTTGACGTTGACCTGATTGCGACAACGAAGCCATGTTGCGCAGCTCGGCTCATCGGCGACCTGCTTCTTTGCGATTAATTGTGTCCAGATCACCAAGGTCTCCAAGATTTTTCTTTTTCAAAAATGTTTTCCCGATGAACGAATAACTTTGCAAGCAATAGCTGTCCATACCTATTTAGAGCATCTCCAAACGTGTCTTTATATTTTTTTTCTAATTGATAGAAATAAAAATTTTAGTATTAATAACTTCTTTAGTTAGATCTCTAAATATTAATATTCTTTATTTCAGATTTTTTTTTGCTAGCTAAAGATAGAGAACATGGCTGGCCCTATAGACTTCGTATAAAGACAAAAAAAAAAGTCATTGGAAAGTGGAAAGATATTATATACAACGATTTTATTTAAATGACTCTTCAAATAATATACTTTAGAGTGTGGGTTTAAGAAAGAATCTTGGAGATGTTTTTACACAAGATACTCCCTCTATTATTTTTTATTGGGTGTACGACTATTTTTTTTGTTCAATTTTGATGATATACTCATTCCATATAGGAAACAAAAGTCGTTTAGGACAGCGACACGGTCTCTAAAATATAACTTTGATAACTTGTTTTTTTTAAAAAATATTTGTTGTAAAGTGGTATATGTATATTTTTATAAAAATAATTTTCAAGACAAATTTATTTATATAATTCTTACATCTCTAAGCTGAACAATTTAAAAATTATTCATAATTTATATTCTCAATGTTTGACCTAATATAAACTCTGTCCAAAATGACTTTTATTTTCTATATGGAGTTTTCTATATGGAGGGAGTATGTGTTGGGCGTGGGGTACATTCCAAGCAAACAACCAGAGAATGCTTAATTAGTGCAACCAATCTCGTGCATGCATGCAAAGAGAACCCAAGCACGTCAGGGAATGCTTAAGAGCATCTTCTTTTTTTTTTGCGACTGGGAATGCTTAAGAGCAACTCTAAGAGACATGTTGTCCTTATTTTGTATGCCATATTTCGATTTTTAGAATAAAAGGTAAACTCTAATAGCTATGCTATCTTGTTTTGTAAAATAGCAAGTGGACTATTCCTAAAATCTAGCATTGTAAATATAGCTTGCATGTGCCACTAGCTATCTAGCATTGCCATAGTAGAAAGGCTGTTGTAGTTTTCTGTTTTTTTATAAATTTTTCTATTTTAGAGATTGGCTAAATCATAGGTTTAGCAATTCATTTTTACCACCTCTCTTGGAGTTGCTCTAATTAGTGTATCAAATCGTGTTGTATGCATGCAGACGAAAACTGATGAAGCGTTAATGGATAAACAAAATTAAAGAAGCCATCCATTTAAAAAAATTAAAGAATCCATCAACAAAATTAAAGAAGCCAATCACTTCTCTTGGTAACTAGGATTCAACCTCTTACGCCTAAAAAATGATAACCGAGTTAGTAGATAACAATGAGAACGCCCTGCGTGTTGCTGCAGAAATCATCAGTGAAATTGTAATATCATAATACATGCTAGTGGATGATTTTATAATTATGATGTAGACAACTAAATATATATTAGTAAATAGTGTTGTTTGCTAATGTGAATAGGTTGAATAAAGACATAATGATATGTGTTAATGTATGTCGATATAGATACTTTGTATGGAGGGATAGTTAGATATACTAGATAGTGGGATGTTAGTGAATGTTGATGTGGATACTTGTATGTCAATGTGATCACGGTTCATTGTCGCGGATCGTGGTGGATGAGTCTTGCATTGCGCAATTAAAAGAATCATCGATATCACGAGACGTTTGGTGGGAGTTTTTTTTATTCTTGGGGTGGAATTCAATTTTAGTCGGTTCCAAACAGGGCCTATGACTGTTGCTGAAATTTTAGAAGCTGATCTCATAGGCAAAGAGAGTAAAACGAGTTTTTTTTTCAAAAAGAAAGTGCTATATCAGATCTTTCAACATTATCATCTAAATATGAATTGTTACAAAATGAACATGTTGCTTTGTCTCTTGTTGGAACTAATATTTCGTAGCATAATATGAAAGAAATAGAAAAAGTCTTTACTTTAGAGCATCTCCAAGAGTACCCTATTTATTGTTCCCCAAATTATGGTATTTGCCAACTCCTAAAGAGATATGGGGAGGAAAAAAAGAAGGCATCTCCAAGAGTACCCCATATTTGATTTCTAAAACATCAAATGGTCATGTATCTTTTCTGGACGGTTTTAGTATTAGCAACAATTATTTGTTTCATTCAGACTCTCAATTCTCAGTTGTATTGTACCTTTATTTGGCAATTTGTATGTAATTGATGGTATACTGGAACGATGACAATGCCCAAATGTTTTTTTACTAGAAGTGCCCAAATGTTGATTGGTTGCAATTGTCTAGTAGCAGACAAGGCGGCAGCAGCACCAGCACACACTAGCCGGCAGTAGCAGCAGACAATCATCATAAGCACAACATACTAGCCGATAACTGCAATAGCACAGTAACCGGCAACATCAGCAGCGATAGTGTGGGAAAGACTCGATGCGCAGCGTTTGCGTCCGCGTAAAAATACGCGCGATAGGGTGTAATTTGCCAAGTGCGGATAAATGAGGAAGACATTTAGGGAACTGTTGGAGATGAATTTTTCTCCTTTTTGCTAAAAAACAAAGATGGGAAAGATAAATGAGGCACTCTTGGAGATGCTCTTAGGTGAGCGCTCTCATGCTACATTTGTCCACCAATCACACTATATTAGAGTAACATATACCGGAAAGCACTATATTAGAGCAACATATACTAGAAAGTGATGATGATTTACCTTTGCCACAAAGTGATTTTTGTATTGTTCTTTGTGATAAAGAAGACTTATAATGCGATAATAATTAACTAGTGAAGGAAATGATTCTTTTGTTTTAGAACCTTACACTAAAAAAATTGTTTCTTCCTATTGCTATTGGAAAAAGATGAATTGAACTTGTTATCTTATTTGGATACTTTGAGTTCAATTAAAGTTGATACTCTGTGTGACCTATATAGTTTAGAGAAGAAATTTCTATATGTGGAACCGTGATCTTTATCTAGGACGACGTATCATGTTATTAGCAAATACAACCGTAAAAGGGAGTATATGGTACATCAAGTTTATATTTGTTCAAATAAATCTTGTTGTGCAACAATATAATCAATTAGAAGGCTACGATAGCTATAGTCCTATCATGTCGAGTTTTTCTAGTTTTGTTTCAAGGAAAATAAACTAAACTTGCAAGGAGGGGAGCAAGATCTCATGTAATGTTCACAAAACCAAAAGATCTCAAATATAATTCACTTAGACACAAGTAAGTGCAATTCACCTGAAGCCTCAGGTCACAAGTTTGATTCATAGGAGCACATGTGGGGTTCACACGTGCCCTTTGCCCTCACACACGGTGCTGGGGAGGGACGAGGGTTTGCCACAGCTCACGGACAACGAAAGGTAAACGGAATCAGTGTGCTGGTGGAGCAAGCTTCGCTAGTTTTCTATTTCTCCCTTCTTTCAGAGGAAAAAATATGCCTTCTTTACTGTTCATCCCTTGGTATTTATAGAGCATACCAAAGGACGCTCGGTGAATTATGAAAAAGTACAATGTCAGCTGACAGTCATAGCTGTAAATCGAGGGTACAATTGTGCAAACATACGCGAGAAATCCTAACTGCTTCCTAGTTCCTCCCCGCCGCCGCCAGGGCCTTGCTTGTTGCTATCCACCAAACCCTCGGAGCCAGCCGCGCGATGCCTCTCCTCAAGCGAAGGTTCCCGCTTTCCGCTCCTGGGGTCGGTCTTCATTTGACCTCCGGCCCTCCTTCATTCCTGAAAAACGGGGAAGAAGAAAACTATGGTGTGTCCTTCGCAGCCTCACTCGACGGCGAGGGTCAGATGGTGAACCTGGTTAGACGGTCGCGAGGGTTGCTGTCGACGGTTCGTTTCCCCAACAACACATGAAAAAAGGGTTTTACTAAGTTGTTTGTTTTTTACCTGACCCTCAAAAATACTAAGTTACTTTGAGGTTTGATTACTTTCAAGGAAACTAATCTATTTCAAGGTTTGATTATTTTCTTGTCGCTTTGGAACATTAGACATGATCCTAATTTCATTAGCATTCAACCTCCAAGAAAATCATCTTTGAATGTCTAAATCGTCAAGGAAAACAATTTTTCGTATCGTCTATTCTTGACGGATTTTGCTCGAAACTAATTTACTTTGAGGTTTGATTAACCTCAAGAAAACTAATTTACTTCGAATTTTGCTTATTTTCTTGTTACTTGGAAAATTAGTATCCTTGAATGTCAAAATCATCAAGAAAAACAATTTTCCTTATCATCCATTCTTAATGGAATTTGCTCGATGGTTTATAGCCAAGGATTGTATCCTTGGGAATTTAGGAATTTTTCTTGACAATTTTTAACACTCTAAGGTCGTAATTCGGAATTCAGATAGCACATGGATGTTGCTAAGTATCCTAACGCCATCATTGAGATTATTATCTCGTTGTTCCACCTAGTAGCTATATTCTTCACAACAATGCACCGAATAAATTATCGGATACCCGCATATAACAAGTGATTACCGAAATAACAGCTCTGCTATAAGTTTATTATGTATTTGTGCGCGCGCGAGTCTGGGTAACAAATTGCTCGCAAGACAGTGAAGGGAGGACGATGATGAAGAGAACGCGTGTAGCACAGAGATCTAGCCAATTCGACTCAGAAGTCTGGCAAGAGAGAGGGGCCTGGTGGTGGTTGCAGGCGACCGTTGAGCTCGAGGTGTGTATGTGGCGGCGCGACCAACCTAACCCCTCCTCCGATTGCATGAATGCACGCCACGGCAGGGCAGAACAACACTGATCGAGAACGAGGTGTGTGTGTGGTCGGCATGAGCAACTTGACCCTCGTCCTCCTCGTCGATTGCATGAATGCAGATTGCATGCATGCACGGCAGGGCAGAACAACACAGCAGCACAGGCACCGGCGGCACTTTCCTCCTCTTCTCACCTTTGATCCAACTGCCACTATAAAAACCGTCTACAGCTCTTTTGATCTTTAGTGCTCCCAGCCCTACTCCACAGCCACGGGTCGCGCCTTAGCTGTGATCGTCTGATCGCAGCTACCGTTCGTGTCCGCGCACCATCTACAGGTCGCTGGCCTCTTGGATGCACCGACGCCTATGTGGATCGGATCGTCATCCGAGCCAGGGCTTGGAAATGGGAAGCAACGGGAAGGAGGTTATACGCCATCGCGATCGGTGGTCATGAGCTAGAGACAGAACGATCACCAGCCAAGATGAGCTCACGAGGTGATGTCGCCCACACCGTTGACAAAGAGATGGAGTTGCTGGAACTGTTGGATGCTGATCAGTTGTGATATAGACTCACATTTTATGGACAGCCAGATCAACAGTCCTACACAAAAGCACTCAAGATATACCTATATAATAGACTTGAATATGATTGTCAACACATAAGCACTCAATACTTATTTGACCATCACCAATATTTTAGATTTAAATGATTATACATTGTTGGACTGCTCTTTTCATATTATTTTGTGTTTGACATACATCTTTATATGTTATTCAAATCAAAATCAAAATGTATTACTATTATAAAAAATATTTTGGATGAATATCTTTTAGTAAATTAACTTCTAGTTCTTAAATAATATAAATAACTTTATAAGTGGGTAACCAAACAACTGTTTGCTGCCTGTTTTGGGTTAACAGCAGGCGCTGAGAACTTACCAGCCATATGCCTCAGGCGCCAATAAACAATCTGCAGCTTCCTGTTGTTAGGGAAAAAAATTGCGTGGGGGACGTCCGCACCCCATCCTGTGGGCACCTAGCACCGCGTGATGACGCGTGTCCTGTAGCTTCGGGCTCTAATCTCGTGCTCGTGTGATTTCGGCTCCAGCGTTCGGCTCCGAGCCCAGGTTTCGCTCGTTGTCGCGCAGCGTTCGGCTCGCACCGCTCTAGCTAGTTGAGTAGCGCTTGGCTCCCAGGTCACGTAGACTCTGTACCGGTCATCCTCTCGCCGGGTACTATATATTAGTTTTTTCTTCGTTTCATGCATGTAGACGTCACAGAAATATTATGGTACACCCATAGAGGTCATATAGTGGTGTTTGCACATATATTTGCATTAGTGGCTGGCCAGGAGTTCAAGTGTACCGAAACTTTCCCATAAAAAAAATATTTGCTACCAAAGGATATATATCTGTTCTATTGCATTAAAAAATAAGATAACAAATCTTATAGGTGCCAGTTTAAATAGAAAATCTCATTTAATAAAAGAGTAAATAAGTTTACATATTTTCATCAAAATTTAACTTTCTAGCAGATAAAGACATCGCAGCATCTTGTTGAACTCCACGTAAGAGATTTGTATATTCGCCTTGGATGAAAGGAGCTGACATAGTAAAGTTCGACATTGTGGCATTAGCATCTCTGTTGTGGATGAATGGAGCAGCCATTGATGAAGCATTTGCAAAATCAGGAATTGTGTGGCTACCAACATCAAGATCCTGTGTCATATATATGAAATTAGCCATGGTAGAGTTTGTAAGAATTACTTGAAGTATATAAAATACAAAAAAAAAAGTTCAAGTCATTTACGATCAATTGGTCTGGGGCAGCACTTTGGTCTATATTTTCCAAAACATTATTTGGACCTCCTCCTGTACCCAGACATATTAATTAAAAAATAATAACTATAAAAATAAGACATTCTGAAAACACAAACAACTTTTGCAAAGGTAGGATCAATACCTTTCTTCTTAGAATTTTCCTTCTTCTTTGTTGTATTCTTTTCAACTGCATTTTGGAGTCGTTTATTCTTTGGGCCCTTTATGACATGAGGAACTTTAAATGACATTATACCATTCAATGTATTCGTAGTACATTCACTTGAAACCAGAGGAACATCATCAGATTTTTCTTCCAACTTGTTTATAGCGATATCTGCTTCCGAGTCCAACTTATCTAAGCTTTTCTCCAAATCATCAAGAAGTTCTTTTGACATTGAACATTTCAAAGCAAGCGATGTAGCCTTTCGTGAGATACGTGCAGCACGAGTTTTCAAACTTTCTTCCTCGGTTCCTTGTTTCTCAATATAAAATCCTCTTTTTGCATATTTTGTCCATCTTGCCATTATATATTACGGTGGCCTTGCGACGTGAATTAAAATCTGCGTCTAACTCATTTTCACGAAGACTGCTAGAAACTTTCTCGCATTCTACAAGGAGTTCAGTAAGTCCAAGTTTTCTACGAAACCTTTTCTTGAAGACATTATTCATACCTTCACTCCTTTGAGTTGAAGTCATATCAGCTGTAAAAGAGTCACGATGTACATCTGCCCACTTTTTTCTCAAAGAATATAGGTTTCCCATCCATTGATTGTTCTCAAGTTTATACTTACTTAACAATTCTTGCCACTTCTGGATGAATAAAGGCTCAGATCTGTCTTCATACACGCATCTTTTGAAATCAGGTAAGAATGTGTCAGGATAATTCTGAATTATGTGTCCTAAATGTTTAGCAGCATTAAGATAGATATGCCACAAACACAGACGATGACTTGTATTTCTGAATACGTAAGCAATTGCTCCTGCCATGGCTGCATCTTGATCAGTGAAAATTGTGCTAGGATGTTTACCTGACATTGCTGTTAAGAAGGTCTCAAACAACCAAACAAATAATTCAATAGTCTCATTAAATATCAGCGCAGCCCCAAAAATTATTGTTTGCTTGTGATGGTTCGTTCCGAGAATCGGAGCAAAAGGCATTTCAAACTTATTAGTCTGAAATGTGGTGTCAAAGGATACAGCATCACCAAAACATGCATAGTCCATAATAGACTGACCATCTGCCCAGAAAAAATTAGCTATCCGACCATCTTCCTCATCTATTTGAGCAGCATAAAAAAATGCAGGATCATCTTTTTGCTTGTTCTTCAGGTAATCCAATAATGATTGGGCATCAATGGATTCTAAGTACTTCTTGCGCTCACGACCGATCTCATTATTATTATCCATCCGCGCGAATGGAACTTTGCCAGGTCCTCCATAAAACTCTTTCATGAACTCATACACCTGGGATGGCTTCATCCCAGCTTCCCTCATCTGACCAATTAGTTGTCTGTCTGCTTCTGTAACACGACGTTGGGACTTCAGCTTGTGCAACTTATTTGGACTGGCAAGATAATGATTATGTTCAAGTACAACCTTTTGCACTTTCTAAATGCCCTCTTTGCTAACACTCAACTGAACACGAGCATCACAGTGTTTCATTATCTCGATGCCCTTGATTACTACAGACTATGTATTTCTGAGATATACTTTTATCTACTCGACGCTTTGTATGACTCTTTCTAATACTGAATCCAACCTTACCAGCATAGGTATTGTACATCTCATAAGCTTTATCCTCTGAATCGAAAGTCATTCCAACTTCAGGAGCTATCACATTTTGCCTAGCTTTATCAACCATCTGTCACACATTGAGACGAAAATTAAAATTATTTCACAATGACTCCATATATACTACGACATTGTTTGATGCCTAATAATAATTGAACTAACAACTCATACCTCAGGTGAGAGTTGTGCTAAAGATTCTGGTAACTCCGAAACTGATGAAGATAAAATAGGGGTCGATTCGGTGGCAGCATGAACAGACCCCTATGATAGAACACATGGTTAGATTTTCTTGCACTAGTACCAACAAAACAAATTTAAACAATTCTTAAAAATAGCCCTGGGCGAAACATACGTCAAAATATCATCTTGCACACGAAGTGATGCACTTACGTACCTGGATCGCATTATTATCGCTTGTCAACGAACAACTGACGACGACTCGATCGTCACCAATTGAAATATGATCATCAACACCACTGCGGAGGACTGAGTTAGCCTCTATGGCGAATGGAGTCCGCAAGTCAAAGGCTGCTTCATCTGCATCATCGCTAGGAGACAGAGTCGCCATCGGAAGAGAGCACTTGACGGCGGTGGCCGAGCCTTTTTTTTCTCCAAACTTGGAAACATCCCGTGATCGTGGGTGGGTTGTTACGGAAGCCTACGCGCCGTGTGCGAGCCGAACGCTGAGCGGAACCTGGAGCCGAACGCAGGAGCCGAAGTCACGCGAGCACAAGATTGGAAACCGAAGTTGCACGACACGCGTCATCACGCGGTGCAAGGTGCCCACAGGATTTGGGTGCGGACGTCCCCCACGCAATTTTTTTCCGTAACAACAGGAAGCTGCAGATTGTTTATTGGCGCCTGAGGCATATGGCTGGTAAGTTCTCAGCGCCTGCTGTTAACCCAAAACAGGCAGCAAGCAGTTGTTTGGTTACCCACTTATAAAGTTATTTATATTATTTAAGAACTAGAAGTTAATTTACTAAAAAATATTCACACAAAATTCTTTGGAAGGGTCGTTGGTACCTCGTAACCGGGATCCCTTGTACGTCCCTTGCCTTAATTTATTTGCGCATCAGCAGGACGAAGACAATTGGGAAATGAGATTCTATTTGAGTGATGTACGACAGTCGGAGGAGATCGACGCCCAATCAGAAGACCACTATGCCATGAGGAAATAAAAGGCCATGCATGCATTTGGTCCTTTGGACAACTCAGAACATGCACGCATGCCCCTAATAACGTCTGCCATTCCGGTTTTCTATGAGTGGACAATCTATAACAAGAACTATTGGAGTTGGCCCCAAAGAAAAGGTCACAATAATGGATATTATAATTTACCTAAAAATAATGGATATTATAACAAAAAGTTTTTTTTCCAATTCACATTTACACAAGGATAAATGGACGGTAGACTTATCAGCTCATTCAAAACTGAAACATATTGCTTTATTTAAATCAAACCCTACATTGTCTGCGGCTTCTTGAAGGCAGCATGGTCCGTGGTTGCCAACGACATCGTGCGAGCGTTCCACGCTTTATGGGACATGGACTTTAGGAACTTCAATTGCGTCAACGAAGCGGTTATGGTGTTGCTGCATAAGACCCGCTCTCCACAGGCCCTCCGTGACTACAGGCCCATCAGCCTAATCCACTCCTTTGGGAAGCTGTTCGCCAAGGCGCTCGCAATGCGCCTACAGCCGTACATGCCGGACCTCATCACGATCAACCAAACGGCTTTCATCAAGGGACGGCGCATACACGAGAACTTCAGGACGGTCCAGCTTGCGTGCCGCTGGTTGCACGCCAGGCAGGCACCAATGATGCTCCTCAAAGTGGACCTCGCCAAGGCGTTCGACACAATCAGCTGGCCTTTCTTGCTCGAGGTATTGGAGCACCTGGGCTTCCCGAGGCGGTGGACGGATTGGGTGTCCTACTGTAAGTGCATCTATCCCTTAGTGGGTTTTGGTGAATTGAGTGACAACATAATTAAAGGTCTAACAAGTTTGCTAAGTGTATCAAAGGTTCAACAAGAAAAGCAAACTTGATGATATTCCACATAGTGTTGAAATGAAGGCCAAAATTGTGTATTGTTGTATTGGAAGATCATGGAAACAATCTTGTTCAAGCAAAAGACAACAATGCAAATAGAGTTGATGATATGGCGTCTATGTTGTGGGATATCATGGCATCATGAGAAAGCAAGCATATTTGGCAAATGACAAGTGAGACATGGATTGATGATTTTGGAATGGTCTCAACAATGGGTTGCTTTTCATGAGCAAGAAGAGTTTGATAGTGAACTAGCTTTGATCAAGGTTGAAGAATGAATCAAGAATGCATAAGTGTGTAAATGGCAAGCAAAGTTGAAATGACAAAGGACACAACACATATTGGATATAAGTCATTCTCTACTTTGGTTTGCTTGTATGGATAAATGTTTGGAGAATCACTTTGCATTGATTTGATCAAGCTTGAAGCATGAAGATGGAGATTGAAGTGAGTGTTGAGTGTCAAGCCAAAAGGAGAGGATATAAGGAATCATGAATTGGCTTGACCATATTAATGATGATCCATATATGTCTCTATGTGAGTCAAACTAAAGCTTGATTGATCTCAACATTCATATCTACAAGATGTTCAAGCAAGGATCACAATATTGAAGAAATGGTTTTCAATGGATGCTCAATATGATGTGACTTGAGTGTGGCTTGATAAGGTGAAGATAGCAAGGAAAGGGCTTCGAGGTACTAAGCGACGGTGAAGGTCAAGAGACCGAAGTACTATGGCTAGGGTGAAGAAGAGAGTACTTGCATTGAGTCGAGGTACTAATCAAGCTATGAGGATTCATATTGTGTTGAGGATCAAATCATTAGTGGAAGTGACTTGAAGCCATGGATTGAACTCATATGTGTGGAAATGGTTCAAGTCACATGCTCAAGGTGTGCTTGCTCAAAGAAAGGAGACAAAGATGATTGCAACCCCTTTCAAAGTGATATCAAGAAGAAATGGCATATGAAGACATTGAAGACTCAAGCGGTTAAAATGGTTATATTTTCTTTATCTTGAGTATAGTTATGCCGTACTATCAAGGGGGATGCAATACGAATCATAGACAAGTCTCAAGTGCTCAAACTAACCGAACCCGAGTGCTAACATGAGAGAAAACACTTAGCACTGCACCTGCACTTGTTGATCTTGGGCTTGTTCTCTGTAGGGTTGGATAGCCCTCGAAACAAGCTTTCCGGAAAGTCCAAGATCACTGAAATCGGAGTTCGGAGTAAAAAGTTATGGCATTTTTCGTGAGGTCACCTGTGCTGTCTCAGGGAGCTGCGGCAGTGCCGCTCTGTCGAGCGGCAGTGCCGCTCCCCGGCAGTGCCGGGCTAAGTGCGGCAGTGCCGGGCCTGTACAGCCAGTAACGGCTAGTTTCTGACCTCCAACGGCTAGTTTTGGGTGTGGGGGGTATATATACCCACCCCACGCCTCCAGAACCGGCTGCTGGTGCCCAAAACACTTCTAACACATCCAAAGCCATTTGAGAGCTCTCCCCAACCCTCTCTTGTGAGAGTGACATGCTTAGTGCATGATTAAGTGTTGGGGCTGTGTGATTAAGAGCTAGAGAGCAGATTAGAGCCTTCCAAACCTTGAGCACTTGTCGGGCTTCGTCAATCTTCGTTGTGCATCTTTTACTCTTGGAGGTGAAGCCTCCTAGACGGCTAGGCGTCGCCCGGCGAGCTCCCGTGCTTGTGGTGAGCAGCGGGATCAGTTTGTAATCCTCTTGTGGAGCTAGTGGAATTACCCCTCACTTCAAGGATTTGGTTCCTTGACTTGAGACCGAGGAAGAGTTGCAAAGCTCTTGACCTAAGTGGTCATCCTCAACAACGTGGACATAGGCAAGCCTTGGTGGCGAGCTGAACCACGGGATAAATCTTGTGTCTTGTCTTCTATGTTTTGAATTGCAATATTTGTGTTCCACTCGATCTACTTGGTTGTGAGTGTTTGTGAGTGCAGGTACTTAGCGAACTTGCTGCTAGTAATCTCCAAACACATCTCCAAGTTGGCCTTAAGCTATAACCAAAGGCATAGCTGTTTGTGTGCTCTTTGCGCCGAGCGGCAGTGCTGGGCTACGAGCAGCAGTGCCGGGCTCTGAGCAGCAGTACCGGGCTCCGAGCAGCAGTGCCGGGAGCAGTAGTACCGCTCGAGGTTTTAACATCTGGTTGAGCTGATTTTTTAACAGGCCTATTCACCCCCCCCCCTCTAGGCGACATCAAGGTCCTTTCAATTGGTATCGGAGCCTGGGCTCTCAATTACGGGCTTAACCGCCTTGAGAGACGATGTCGACAAGTGAGGAAGTATCTCTAGAACTTTTACTTTCCGATGGCTCAAATTATACATCTTGGTCTGCTAGTATACTTGATGTTTTTAGGGCCATGGGTCCTCAACTCGAGCAGATTGTAGATGTGAGCATTTCACCTCCTAGTGATGATTTGGACTATCTAACTAGAGAGGAAGTGAAATGCTTACAACTCAATGCTCAAGCTACTAATGTCTTATTTAGTGCCTTGAGTGAAGATGTACTTGATGCCGTCATATTTGGAGATGGTGAACCACTTGAGGATGCTCATCTCATTTGGACCACACTCAAAGAAAGATATGATAAGTCCAAATGTGATGAGAGGTTGCTCTCATTAGAGGAATCATTTGAGGAGTGCTCAACTTCACCAACAAATAAAGAGCCTCAAGTGATTCTCTCAAAAGGTTTAAGTGATCATGATTCATCCACTCTCACACCAACATATGCTTTTACATATGGTACTTCTACTTCCTCTAGTTCTTGTGAGACTAACATTTTTAAGGAAGAAGAAGAGTGTGATCGGTGGAGGCCAAATGATGAGTCCACTTCACCGAGATGCTCAACTCTCTATGCCACTTCTCATATGGGTCTCATGGCAAAGAAAGAGAAGAATGTGGCAAGTGAGAATGAGAGTTCAAGTGAAAGTGAAAGTGAAGATGAGAGTGATGATGATGATGAGCTTGATCCACTCCTTGCACTCCTAAGCAAGAAAGACAAGTTGATGGTGCTCAAGCTCATAGATAAAATTGATGAGCAAGAAGAAGCACTTCACAAGCAAGAAGATTTTCTCATCGAAAAGATCAAATGCTTGGAGAAGTTGACCAAAAGGCATGAAAAGCTTAAGTGCTCTCATGCTACTTTGGTTGAAAGGTATGAAAACTTGTCAATTGAGCAAACTTGTACTATTAACTCTCTATGTTGTGTTTCTCAATTAGAAGATGAAAATTATATGCTCAAGGACAAAGTGGAAAAGCTCACTAGCAAGAATGAGACATTGCAAGAAAATCATGATGAGCTCTTGTGCTCTCATGAGAAGCTTATGGATTCTCATATCATGCTAGAAATCAGTCATGAGGTTGTGGTAACATCGGTAAAATCCTTCCAACCTCACAAGTGCACATGTACACAAGTTCAATTTGATTTATCTCATGCTAACCCTTGTTGTTCGCAAGGAAATATGTCTTGTGTTGAGAATGTGCTTGTAGAGTCTTGTGATGACCTCATTGTGCAAGAGAATGATGAACTTAAAGAAGAGGTTGCAAGGCTCAAGGACTTGATTCAATTGAAGGGCAAGTGCATTGCTCAACCTTCTCAAGATAACCGTGAAGACATGGTGAAGAAGCTTGAGAAGGGATCAACTGCAGCATGCATGAAACCCCATCAACAAGGTCACAAGTCCGACAATGGCAAAGCCAAGGAGCATGTTGGAAAAGTGTATTTTGTCCATAGTGCGGAAGTGCCGCGCCCACCCACGGAAGTGCCGCGACGCGGTAGTGCCGCACACAAACGCGGAAGTGCCGCACTTGGGCAAAACAGAAAAGCTCCCAAGGCCACCAAGAAAGAAGAGAAGGGCATGAGCAAGATTCAAGAGAAGAACAATATGGCTCATGTCAAGTGCTCCAACATGGGACACAATGCCTCGATGTGTTCCAACAAGGTTGATGACCAAGCCACACTTCCAAACAAGAAGATGAGAATAAGTAAGAGGAAGTGTTATGAGTGCAATGAGAAGGGTCATGAAATTGCATCATGCCCCTACATGAAGGACAAAGGCTTGACATCATCAAGTAAGAGGCTCATCGGTAAGGAAGCAAACAAGAAGCAAGATAAGAAGATGTCTTACAAGAACAAACGCCGCATTTGCTACATTTGCCGAGGAAAGGGACATTTAAGTATGGATTGTCCCATGGGTAACACTCCTAAGCTCAACTCTTCAATTGATTTAAACTTGCTTAGGAGACCCAAAAATGACACTTGTGCTAGAAAGGTGATTGGTTCACCACATACTAGCACAAAGGCCATTTGGGTGCCTAAGTCTCTTGTGACTAACCTTGATGGACCCATCTTGGTATGGGTACCAAATTGTGCTTAGTAAGTGTTGTAGGTACTTGAAGGTGATATGAAGCCTTGGGGTGCTTGAGTAACTTTTATTGAAAATATCATCTCAAGCTATCAATCTTATTAATATTGACTATTCTATCAAGATTGACCCAAGGATGAATTGATGGATATATCTCTAACTTCATACTCATCTCGGTAACAAGTACCTAACCCTTGCTAGCTAGCCACTTGACTTGTGTAGTCTCTAGTAGTTCACAAATGTGTGTATGCTTATGAATTATTAGGAGTGGCTAGAGTACTTTGAGTTCAAATGAATCATCTTTCATATGATGCTTTTAATGGCTCTCTAGTAGAGCAAGATCTTATTCATGTTGTAGGTAATGAGGAACCACTTTGTGAGACAATCAAGAAAATGCCCATTGGTGATATAAGACCACAAGAAGTTTTGGGGTACAAAGATAGGAGATCCTCAAGCTACTATTGCACCAAATTCCGCTGACATCTCTGATATGGTGGTGCCATGCCTCAGAGCGGCAGTGCCGCGCCTCAGAGCGGCAGTGCCGCCCCTATGCAGATAGTAGTGGCTGAGATAAGTCCAAGCCATGGATGAAGTCTACAACATGATGATAAGCAAAGTGAAGATGAAGAAGCCACCTCATCCATTATATTTCAAGAAGGGTGGTAACAACTAAATCTCAAGTGCAATTTATTTCAAATCTTATCTCTTTGTGTCTTGTGTAGTCACTTAGGGAAAGAAAGCACTTGAGGATATGTATTGGTTGTTGGTCATGGAAGAAAAGTATGATTGGAATTGAATTGATCAATCACAACAAGCAACATACATGACTTGGTGTTCTTTGTGGACCTTAAACCAAAAATTTCAAGAAAGCTCAAGTAGAAGCACTTATCACTCAAATCTCAAGAACTCTCTACTTGATGAAATCTTGACATATGGTAGATTGGCAAATTCTCATTCTCATCTTATGGCCATCTACATGCTCAAATGGTTGTGAGTATTTCTTGGCATAAGTTAAATTTGATTATTCTATTGTTGCCATGACCTAGACATAGAGTAAAATTCCATGTTCTTAAATGGATAGAGTGCTATGTGAGAAATTCAAATACTTAGAGCACTTATAAAAGGGGGAATTTACTCTATGACTAGAGTTGTGAGACTAACCATTTCTCTAAGTGATTTATGTAGTCTCACTAAATGAGAATGTGTTTCTCAAATGGAGTGTGCTATCATATCAATGCCATCAATCCAAAACTATGTGATGTGTTCTCTCTAGTTAATTTTGGGTTGATTCGTCTATGATTAGCCACTCACCATAATATGGCTTAAATCTGCCCCCTGGACTTAAATGACCAACCATGCACATTCACACTTCCATTACTCAAAAGAGTGTGCATGTGGCATTAAGGGAGATTTAGTCCATGTTATGAGGTTTCTCTATTTTGGTAGCCCATTTGCCTTCCACACATAAAGGGTTACTAAATGAGAAACTAGTGCTTGTGCTACTAATACCTCTTGTGTTGAGCTTATTCATAGGAAATCAATAAGAAGAGGTTGTGCTTATTCATTTGGATGCATCACAAGCCTAAAGGTTACTCTTCACCTAAAGCAAAATGAGGTTGGTAGATGTCGGAGTGTGTTGACTCACTCTCAAGATGTGGAGGCTCCTCATGTTGAAGATAATCTACAACCTACTGGTGATGTGCGAGCAGTAGTGCCGCTCAGCGGGCAGCACTGCCGAGCCACGGGCAGCACTGCCGGGCCATGGGCAGCACTGTCGGGCCATGGGAAGCACTGCTGCGCCATGGGCACACCTCCACACACAGCAGCTGACAACAGTCCATTTTGTGGACCCAGAGCATGATGTTGAGGTTGAGTTGGATATGCTATATTAGAAGAATTCACAAGACTTCAATCATTGATAAGAGGACTGAATGGTAATGACATCTTGTGAGTGTTCTAAGCCAAAACCACCTCATTATTGGACAAGAAGAGAAGAATTGTAAAAATTATCAAATCTGTCTAGAAATCTGAAATTTTGAGCTAGCTGCTTTCAAGCATGGATTTGGAGGTTCAAACACTGATGAATTGACCTGAAACTTTGTGAGCATGCTATATATATCTAGTACTTGTTGTTGTACAGTTGGGATGCAGTTTGGTTTAGAAGAAAATCAGTTTCAGATTGAATTATGTCAGTTTCAGCAACGCAGTTTCAGACTTGAGCAATTTTGGTGAAAAATTGATTTGACTGACTAAATGGAGTTCAAATGAGCTGAAATTTTTACAGAAGTTAAAGGACTCATAGATGCAGCTCTGTACCAAATTTCATGCATATTGGCTTAATGGCCTGAGAGATATGAATTTTTCTCCAAGGAAGACAGAATCTGAAAAGTTGGATTGCAAGCAGCTTGAAGGAGTTTGAAATGAGTTGGAACATAGTGTAGACTTCTCCTTTGACCTCATATTGTTGATGTGCATAAGTGTGCTTTGTGTACTCTTGTATGCACAAATTGAGGGGGAGTTTACTTTCTATCTCATGAGACAAAATGCCTTCTCTCAAGCTCATATTGTGTAATCTCAAACATTGGAGAAAGAAGAACTTCAAAGGAGGATGGATAGTTCCAATGGAATCTTTGGGTGCTCCAAAGATTATTCTTGGAGGTCTCAGTCTTTATAAACTAAATGCTCCTAGTTTTGTTGTCGGATGCCCCAATCCTTTGGAGGAACTATATTTATGTGAGTTGAAGAAAAGAAGTAAAGATTGGATGCTCATTGCTAATTCTTCATCTAAAGCTCATCAAGTCACATGGATCCATCCCTTTGATCACCCAGGATCTCGTCAACAAGAGTGGTAACTCCTAGTTCATAATTTGCAAATTTCATGAACTTTACCATTTGCTTTCTATGTGAGTTGCTTTAGGTAGAGAAAGAACTAGGAACCTAATGTGGATCTTGGATGATCACAAGAGCTTTAATTCACCATGAATCATCAAGTGAAAAAGTATGGCCATCCATATCATCAAGTCTCACTTATGATGGTCATATCAATGAAAATCTATGTGGTGATCTCTCTACCTAAGTGGTGGTATGTTCTCTTTGGCATAATTTCAATTGTTGCAAATTTGGTGTGCCTTGACCAAGATATAGCATGAACTCCTCTAGACTCTTAAAGTGATTCAAGTGCATTTCACAAGTAGTTCGAGTACTTGATGCACATATTAAGGGGGAGTCTATTCTATGTCTTGTGTCTTTTGAGACTAACATTTTCTTCTAGTGAACTTGTGTAGTCTCTTGGTGAGAATGAGTTTCTCATGGGTATGCTACATAGCCAAATCAATCCAAAATAGTAATGTTATCTCTCATATTTATTTGGATTGCAATTTTAACTCTTATGTAGCTACTCTCCATAATATAGCTTAAATTCCCTTATTTAGACTTAATTGACCAAAAGTCATATGTTTTGCTTTCCACATACATATGTATGCACTATCAAATAAGGGGAATTTAGTTTATGTTATGAGGTTTTGCAATTAGTGATCCACATGCTTTCCACATTCAAATGGTCACTAGTTGTAAAACTATCGCTTGTGCAATTTAATGCTATCTCTTGTCTCCATGAGCATTCCCTAGGTCGAGATACAATTCCATTCCTATTGGCATCAACTTGTGAAGATTCCTTCCATTGGTGTCAAACTATGAAGATCATATTTCAATTGATATTGGAGGATAATCTTTCAATTGGTATATCAAGAAATATGTCTTCAATTGGTATCTCAAAATGACAACAAGAGCTAGCAATGGACTTTCAACTAAGATGAAGCACAAGTTTGAAATGTCTCCTTGAAGATGATGAAAAGGAGAGATGGGCACAAATGAGATCTTTTGCTTAATGAAATGCTAGGCCCATCAAAGAACTAAATTCAAAATCATCGTCATGGTGGAGATTATGAGGCTTAGAACAAAGGTATATCACTCTATGAACATTTGTATTACCTTTGTGCATCTAGGCCCTTACATGCTAGAGTTTGCATGTGTATGCAATATTTTGAGTCACACCATGAGTTTGTTCTTATGGTGACGATTAGAGAATGAGTTAGATATTTGGTTGATACCTCTTGTGGTGATTATGTGAGTTTGTCTCATGTTATGTCACCTATGTGAGGTATGAGCTAAATATGTTAACCTCTTGAGAATCCTGACTTAAAGTGTTGCATACTTTGTTTGGTAGAAAAACATAGAAGAGAACTCATATATGCTAAACTTTTACCTACCTCTATCCCTCACTTGTCTACCATCATTTCTTCCTTTTGGTGGAGAGATCCTTTTTGGAGATTAATGCCAAAGGGGGAGAAATTTTGGGGGACATTGTAAGGGAAGAGAGATTGATATGAGGATGGAAAGGGGTAAAGGAGAGGCATATAAGATTTATTATATGGTGTGTGCAAGGATAATTTAATTTGATGCTCTTGACAAGAATCATTTATGCTATTGTGTGACATTCATGCCTTGAGTGCTTGTTTCTCTAGTGTTGGTCAGGCAAGTGCGGCAGTGCCGCTCTCTAGTGCGGCAGTGCCGCTCTCTGCTGGCCAGCAATCTCTGAGTGCATGAACTGTCATGAGCATCACAGTAATCATGTTGACACCTTGCACCCCACGAATGCTAAGATATAAGAGAGTTTCCACACTTTGTCTTAAATATGTGCATTTGACATTTGAAGCCAAAATTTGAAATTCCTTTCAATGCACACATTTAGGGGGAGCTCACTATATCATAGGATTCAAAATCTTAATGTTTATCAATCTCTTGTAAGCTTTAATTGTGTTGTCATCAATCACCAAAAAGGGGGAGATTGTAAGTGCATCTATCCCTTAGTGGGTTTTGGTGAATTGAGTGACAACATAATTAAAGGTCTAACAAGTTTGCTAAGTGTATCAAAGGTTCAACAAGAAAAGCAAACTTGATGATATTCCACATAGTGTTGAAATGAAGGCCAAAATTGTGTATTGTTGTATTGGAAGATCATGGAAACAATCTTGTTCAAGCAAAAGACAACAATGCAAATAGAGTTGATGATATGCCGTCTATGTTGTGGGATATCATGGCATCATGAGAAAGCAAGCATATTTGGCAAATGACAAGTGAGACATGGATTGATGATTTTGGAATGGTCTCAACAATGGGTTGCTTTTCATGAGCAAGAAGAGTTTGATAGTGAACTAGCTTTGATCAAGGTTGAAGAATGAATCAAGAATGCATAAGTGTGTAAATGGCAAGCAAAGTTGAAATGACAAAGGACACAACACATATTGGATATAAGTCATTCTCTACTTTGGTTTGCTTGTATGGATAAATGTTTGGAGAATCACTTTGCATTGATTTGATCAAGCTTGAAGCATGAAGATGGAGATTGAAGTGAGTGTTGAGTGTCAAGCCAAAAGGAGAGGATATAAGGAATCATGAATTGGCTTGACCATATTAATGATGATCCATATATGTCTCTATGTGAGTCAAACTAAAGCTTGATTGATCTCAACATTCATATCTACAAGATGTTCAAGCAAGGATCACAATATTGAAGAAATGGTTTTCAATGGATGCTCAATATGATGTGACTTGAGTGTGGCTTGATAAGGTGAAGATAGCAAGGAAAGGGCTTCGAGGTACTAAGCGACGGTGAAGGTCAAGAGACCGAAGTACTATGGCTAGGGTGAAGAAGAGAGTACTTGCATTGAGTCGAGGTACTAATCAAGCTATGAGGATTCATATTGTGTTGAGGATCAAATCATTAGTGGAAGTGACTTGAAGCCATGGATTGAACTCATATGTGTGGAAATGGTTCAAGTCACATGCTCAAGGTGTGCTTGCTCAAAGAAAGGAGACAAAGATGATTGCAACCCCTTTCAAAGTGATATCAAGAAGAAATGGCATATGAAGACATTGAAGACTCAAGCGGTTAAAATGGTTATATTTTCTTTATCTTGAGTATAGTTATGCCGTACTATCAAGGGGGATGCAATACGAATCATAGACAAGTCTCAAGTGCTCAAACTAACCGAACCCGAGTGCTAACATGAGAGAAAACACTTAGCACTGCACCTGCACTTGTTGATCTTGGGCTTGTTCTCTGTAGGGTTGGATAGCCCTCGAAACAAGCTTTCCGGAAAGTCCAAGATCACTGAAATCGGAGTTCGGAGTAAAAAGTTATGGCATTTTTCGTGAGGTCACCTGTGCTGTCTCAGGGAGCTGCGGCAGTGCCGCTCTGTCGAGCGGCAGTGCCGCTCCCCGGCAGTGCCGGGCTAAGTGCGGCAGTGCCGGGCCTGTACAGCCAGTAACGGCTAGTTTCTGACCTCCAACGGCTAGTTTTGGGTGTGGGGGGTATATATACCCACCCCACGCCTCCAGAACCGGCTGCTGGTGCCCAAAACACTTCTAACACATCCAAAGCCATTTGAGAGCTCTCCCCAACCCTCTCTTGTGAGAGTGACATGCTTAGTGCATGATTAAGTGTTGGGGCTGTGTGATTAAGAGCTAGAGAGCAGATTAGAGCCTTCCAAACCTTGAGCACTTGTCGGGCTTCGTCAATCTTCGTTGTGCATCTTTTACTCTTGGAGGTGAAGCCTCCTAGACGGCTAGGCGTCGCCCGGCGAGCTCCCGTGCTTGTGGTGAGCAGCGGGATCAGTTTGTAATCCTCTTGTGGAGCTAGTGGAATTACCCCTCACTTCAAGGATTTGGTTCCTTGACTTGAGACCGAGGAAGAGTTGCAAAGCTCTTGACCTAAGTGGTCATCCTCAACAACGTGGACATAGGCAAGCCTTGGTGGCGAGCTGAACCACGGGATAAATCTTGTGTCTTGTCTTCTATGTTTTGAATTGCAATATTTGTGTTCCACTCGATCTACTTGGTTGTGAGTGTTTGTGAGTGCAGGTACTTAGCGAACTTGCTGCTAGTAATCTCCAAACACATCTCCAAGTTGGCCTTAAGCTATAACCAAAGGCATAGCTGTTTGTGTGCTCTTTGCGCCGAGCGGCAGTGCTGGGCTACGAGCAGCAGTGCCGGGCTCTGAGCAGCAGTACCGGGCTCCGAGCAGCAGTGCCGGGAGCAGTAGTACCGCTCGAGGTTTTAACATCTGGTTGAGCTAATTTTTTAACAGGCCTATTCACCCCCCCCTCTAGGCGACATCAAGGTCCTTTCACCTACATGCTCTCTACCGCGACGACCAAGGTCATGGTCAATGGCCGGCCGAGCCGGCGGATTTATCACGCGCGCGGCCTACGGCAAGGGGACCCGCTATCGCCGTCCCTCTTCATTATCGTCATGGAGGTCCTTAACGCCCTCATCAGGGAAGTTGATCACCGCGGGCAGCTGCAGCCGCTGCCGGGGGCCGCCATCAAGTTCAGGACTTCGATCTATGCGGACGATCTCGTCGTCTTCCTATCCCCCCGGCCGCTCGACTTCAGCTGCATCAGACAGATCCTCGACCTCTTCGCCGGTGCATCTGGTCTCGCCACCAACGTCGACAAGTGCTCGGTCATGCCGATCCGTTGCTCGGACGAGCTGATCGCGGAGGTGTTGCAGGTCTTTCCCTGCCGCGTTCAGCACTTCCCTTTGAAGTACCTCGGCGCACCGCTCTCCGTCACCAGGCTCAACCGCGCGAATGAATAGGTCCTGATTGACTCGGTGGCCGCCAGGATCCCGGCCTGGAAGGGTAGCTTGTTGACCACGGCTGGCAGGTCCACCCTTGCTCAGACCACTCTTTCTGCGATCCCGGTTCACGTATCCATCTGCTGCGTCCTTTCGTCGTGGGCTATCAACGAGATTGACAGAAGACGAAGGGCATTCCTGTGGGCGGGCACCAATGTGGTGTCGAGGGGCGTTGCCGTGTGGCCTGGCCGGTGATCTGCTCGCCGCGGGACCTCGGAGGCCTAGGACTTCCTGACCTGCGACTTCTCGGATTCGCGTTGCGGCTGCGTTGGGAGTGGCGCAGACGCTCCGACGCTCTCGCTCCCTGGGCGATGCTCCCATGTAGGCTGGAGGGTGCCGTTGCGGCAATGTTCAGGGCCTCTGTGACGGTGCAGATTGGCGACGGTTCCAGGACCATGTTCTGGACCGATTCTTGGTTGCCAGACGGACCCATCGTGAATTCAGCGCCGCACATCTTTGCGCTCGTGGGCGCTAGACGAAGGAAGAGAACGGTCAAGGAGGCCTTGGAAGGGCAACAGTGGACGCGTGACATCGTCGGAGCGAGGACGCAAACTGTCCTAATCGAGACAGTACAGCTGGCGGACAAGCTGGCTGCAGTACAGCTCACCCCGGACACCGCCGACAGATTTCTCTGGAAATGGACAGCGAGTGGGGAGTATTCTAGCGCTTCCGCTTACCGGGCCTTCTTCGCGGGCACGACTTCTCTGCTCGGCGCCAAGGAGCTTTGGCAGGTGAGGGCACCACCCAAGGTGAAACTCTTCTTCTGGCTTGCCCTCCATGGTCGTCTGTGGACGGCGGCGAGACGCACGCGCCATGGCCTGCAGCAGTCGGCGACTTGCGTGCTCTGCGATCAGCTGGACGAGACGCACGACCACCTTCTTCTCGCTTGCGTCTATACGCGCGAGGTCTGGTTCCGCCTGCTAAGCATGACCGGGCTGCAGCAGCTCACCCCAGGGGACTCCGACTTCTTGTCGTTTGGTGGCTGCGTGCCAGGAGCTCAGTCCATGAAGCAATGCGCAAAGGCTTCGACACCTCCGTGTTGCTGGTCTCCTGGGAAATTTGGAAGGAGCGCAACCAAAGGACCTTCGACGGCCGGCTCAGAAGTACCTCCGCACTGCTGGAACGCATCTAGGAGGAGGCTAGCTCCTGGATTGCAGCCGGCTACCGGGCGCTCTCGGTGTTTGCTACCCTAGCGGTCTAGGGTTGTGTTCGTGTCGTCCCTGAGTAAGCGGGCTGGTTTCTCACTTAGTTACGCTCTTTCAGCACCACCATCACAGCCGGTGCCCTCTGTTATGTGTCTCGCTCGTCATGCCAACGACATCTCGTCCTTTGCATGACGACATGTGTACCAAGACTCTTTTTTTCTCTTAAAGCAGTACGTGCATATGCACGCTTTCGAAAAAAAATATATGCAATGTTTGGTTGCCAACTATAGGCTACCAAGCCTAACATTAATACATTATGGCAATATACAACTCGCAGGTTGTTTGCTATTTGTTTCATACTTGTATGTAGCTATGATAATATGAATATTATTTATGTAAACTATTGTAATGTTTGTTGATACAAAATGGATCAACCAAAAAATAAGCTGATTATTGTTACAATATTTTTTTAAACCACCAATATAAATAATATATTCCAGCGCCAAGGTCCAGTGTACTGATTTGTTACTTAATCAAATTTCAAAGCATGTCTCATCCATTCCTCTTCATCTAAAACGATCTATTCCAGCACCAAGCTCCAATTCAGATTTCCATTTATACGAAGGAAGCAAAGACAAGACCTACAGAAAAGGACCAGAAGCATACTTATGTCACAGTTCCTGAATGAGCTGAAATGCTAAATGAAGCATTGCAATAAAAGATAGATGAACTGGACGGAAGCTTGTACAATTATGCATCCTGCTGGTATAGGCTTGTTCAGCTGCATACACTGCAGTTGTCACAGTTTGCTTGTTCAGCTGCTCTAATTTAGAATCGTCAGTTGCATCATTTAGAAGAGATAGATGAAACAGGCAGCAATTAGGGCAGCAAAAATCCAACTTTTCTAAATTGCTAAATATTTTTCCAACTAGCAGTACAGGCTTGTTCAGCTGCATACACTGAACCTTCACATGAAAAGGCATGAAACTTTTTCCATGGCACACACAGATGAACTGACGTTTCATGGTGTGTACAGATGCCAACCATCATGCATGTCTAAGGTATAAAGTTTTTTGACAAAGTATGCATCAAGATCAACTCACATAAATGACAAATAAGACAAGTAATCAAGTAGTTGGCAGTATGAGCAATGGCAACCGAAATCACTGACATAAATAAGATGGACTTCTGCATTTTTTCCATCATGATTTTTTTTAATCCTGAACATAAATCAAAACAAATTGTACTACTATAACTTATCTGTTGTGCTTATGGTTCTCAATAAAGATATGACTTGTGAGTTTTTTAATCCTGAACATAAATCAAAACAAATTGTACTACTATAACTTATCTGTTGTGCTTATGGCTCTCCATAAAGATATGACTTGTGAGTTGTGACTGGACCAAGCATCTGATCATACAGTTCACATGTTCACACTGAACGAAGTCCACACTTCTTTGGACTGAAAAATTCCAGCACTGCTGGCCAACACAACTTCTTGCTTCTCTCTCTGAGGTATCTCAAGGTTTCATCAGTTCGAGTTTAGGTTCAGTACGTTTCATATATCTCAGATTTTGTTGTCAGTAATAACATGACTTCTTTTTGTTGGCGATTCAAGGAAATGGGAATTCTGCAATCACCAACCTACAATTTATAACCTAGCAGTAAATTTGGAAACCTATATATATTCTAATTCAGTAAGCTAATTCAGAGAAAACTAACACTTGCATGTTCAGACTTGTATGTATTCCTCCGAGGACTCAAAATGCGAACAGGACAAGGTCTTTCTATAACACTTTCTCGGGTTTTCTAGTTGACAATTCAAAGCAAGCATCAATCGCGCTTCCACCAGAACACAATGCTTTCCCAATTGCACTGCCACTGCCACCGGAGAACACACGCAAATGTGACACCAGAACACACACAGTTGCTGTGGCGCGTCGAACTGACGACGCGCCAGCGCTTCAATGACACAGCAACAACGGGAGAGTCATCACAGGTCCATGACGACGACTCGATCGGCCTCTGATCAGACACCGATGGGGAAAGGGACGATTCGGATTTCCAGTCTGATCTTTCGGTTTGAACTTTGAAGACATCAACCAGTACAACTGTTGTCTCAAAGGTACTCTATATATGTAGATTAACTCCCTCAAAGCCCCCAACCACATGCCAGGTCAAGCCCAATGCACCAACGTAGCTTTGCCAACACACGATGCCATTTGGAGGAGAGAAGAAGCGGCATGGTGGTTTTGCAGTCGGTTAGTGTGACTTGCAGAGGTAGCATTCGCTTTATCTGGTAAAGAGCAGAAGCAGCAGGGTACATCAATGGTATTTAGAGAAGAAAAAAATATATCGATGTCGATATATTATTTCTCTAAACTTCATTTTAACAAAAAATAATAATCAGGCATGGATATTGTAAGTCTGCAGCCCAGTAAGATGCTTCACGGCTGTGGTCGTGCCGTGCGTGCTTCAAGCACGCAAATGGCCAAAACAGTGTGCGTATGCCACTCAGGTAACGTGTAAACAAAAGTTACCAAAAACCAGTACCTCGATCTAAGCTAGCTATTCTCCGGGTATCACGCGCTTCTCCGTTCTCCCAACCACAGAAAAAAGGACTCCAAGCAGAGCGCCACCAATTCAAAGTACAGGCAAATGCTGATGTGCTGAATACGTACAGTACGACCAGCAAAACTACAGACCTAGTGTTGCTTCTTCGTATTCCGAAGATCATCAACCAAAAAGGGAAACGGCGATCCAACTTTCTCGCAGGCTTTTTTCTAAGCTGCTCCAGCGCTGCTGCCAGCCTTCAGTTCCATTGCCTTCCTGCAATAACTCTAACGATAGTTAGCAACCAAATAAACAGCACGGTGCTAGCTACAGCAATCCTTCCACAGCAACTGGAATGAACCATGGGAAGCAGTGGACTGGTCTCTTACCAATATAAATCTTCGAGCACATCACTCAAAGGGTTCAGCTCTAAGCCTTCACCGAGTGTGTCACAAGCTTTTTCATATTCCTAAGGAATACAGTTGAAAATGCGTGACCAGTTAAAATTATACGAGAGGTTAAAGGCACGACGAAGTGTCAAATCACGCTACTAGAGCTAGACCACCCTGGGGTTTTTAGTCGCACCTTGAGAAGTATCAGAGCTTGTCCTTCCCGGACGTAACCCTTTGCCCACTTTGGACACAGCTTTTTGCACCAAACTGCATCTTCCAAAGCCCTTTTCCCATCACCTATGCGGAGCCAGCAAAGACTCCTGCTTGAGAACAGTCCAGCATCATAAGGATCTACCTTCACTGCCTGCAGTAAGATAAAATGTGTCAGTAGTATATCACTGCTGCCACATTCCAGATGTGTTGCATACGTTAGCCCAGAGATTCCTCATTTATTTCTAAGGTAAAACTAGGTTGGAATAGAAATTGTGGATCAAAGAGTAATTCTCATGCAGAAAATATCTCCTTGAAAATAGAAGCTAGAGACCATCCTCAGTATCACTCAACTTCCTCCTCATGACTCAACGGGTTCCATCACTAACAGTACCAAACCAAAGGGCTATCAAGCTAAATTAATTGCTGGTTTCCGTATCAGAATATTTTACTAGTCGATACTACTAGACCACGAAATATGGAGGAAAACAAATGCAATAAGTTCAACGTTTTGCAAACCTAAGTGTGTTGGAGGTGTGCCACCCCGTTTTTTCTTCTTAATATAAAGATACACAGCCCTCCTGCGTGTTCTAGAAAAAAAAAACATGCTTTGCAAACAAATGCAATTCCTAGAGACATACTTTGATGTTTGCCATGTATCAGGACATAGGTTACTCAGAAGAAAAAACATGTTGATGATTAGCTAATAAATGGAATTTTAGGGATTTGGTTTTTGTAAATGTAGGACTAATACAACTAGGAAAACCAATTAGCATGAGAAAAAAAATAATTGAATACCCATATCCACTACCATAACACACACCCATCTTGTTCTACCATCAAAACGAAGTTAATGAATGGATATCATTACTTTCAAGCAGCATAAACTTGACCAAGTGTTCCCTGCTTTCTTAAGAGAAGAATGAACACCTTTACTCCTATATTTAGGAAAGGACCTGCGAGCATCAGGTTCAAGCCGGGCGCACAGCCTCTCAAATATAGACTCCACCAACCGAGCTATTGATTGGTTTCTTTACTCTCAAGCATTATAGGAAGTCCATAGCTTTACTCATTTCTTACTGAAAGCTCTAGGTAATAACTAATAAGAGTCTGCAATCAACACGTTCAGATGCACGCGAGGACATGATGATGACACTAACCATTCGAATTCAACATTTTTACATTTTTCACCCTGCTGGTGTCAGTATGTTTAATACAGCATACCTGTGTGTAGAATGCTGAGGAATTTATATAATCTTTCTTTTTCAATGCATCACCACCCTGTCTTTTCAGATCAGACTTCCTCGCTTCAACAAAATCATCATCCTAAACATTTTACAATAATTTGAATAACATAGCTCCTGTCACCCAGAACAACCAGAACTATTTGAAGTTCAGCAGATCACAGTGATAGTGTGAACAAGAGAGAAGGCTCACCCAGTCAGGAGTGTTGGGGTTTGCACCAGCCTCCAACAAGCACTTGATAGCTTCAGTTAAGCCTTCCTGTGCAGCCCTTGCCAAAGGATTACCAATGCCATTCACTTCAGCTCCAGCCTACCAGTTTATGTATCAAAGATAGATGCTTTCTTTATATATAACTTGACAGTTCATAAATACATATAACACAAGACTCATAGTAGAGAATACTATACCTGAATCAATAGCTTAAGACAAGACAAGGAAGGAGTGCGCAATGCTATGATCAAAGGTGTTGACATCTCTACTTCCTTGTTGGGCTAGGTAGGAAAACAGAAGGTAAATTAAACAGTATAGAATAGATCACAAAAACCTTTTTTTAGTATAGCTGATATATGTGTTCCATTTGATTTCTCAGGAACTGTTGTTGTGTGGGCCACTGCTCGCATATGCCCAAACCTAACGTTCACACATCAACAGCTACGAGGAACTAAGCATGTAGAGGTAGGAAGGAGGAACAAAGTTATGGAATATCAAGCCCCAATGCGTTAACGGTGAAATAGAGAACACAGCTCATCTGTAGATAGATTAAAAAGATATAACTAGTACATCTGCATTGTGGTCCAACAAAATCTTCAGAGTACTATCAGTGGCGGAGGACAAAATATATTTGAGGTGTGGCGAGTTGATAGCGTAAACCGAGCTTTGCACACTGAATAGTATTGAACAAACAACAATTAATCAAGAGGTAGCAGGGTTCAGCTGGGTGCTCTGGATTGAAGAAAGAATAATCAAATATTAAATAACTAGGCAAAAATAATTAACTAGATGTGTAGGCCATTGTTTGTTGCTCCTACTCCGTGCCGCTAGGGAGCATCATGGCTCTGCTGATGCGCGCTAATTTCAGTGACTCACAGCACAACGTTTGTGACTTTTTGTGATCTTGGCATCTTGCGGGTCGCAAGGCTAGGGAGGAAGCACCAGGCCGTCATTGGTGTTCAGTGGAGTAATTAACTAGACTGCAGAGCACTAAGATGACAGCTAGCAATTTACAGTTGTAGGGCAGGTGCATACACGAGCGGAGCTGAGGTATGGCGAGGGCCATACCTCGCCCTACCGAGTCCTCCGCCACTGAGTACTATCATGCCCTCCATGAACCGCAAGCTGTAGTGGTGTCATATGGCATGATTTGCCATCAACATAAGCTCCCCTAGAAAGCAGAAGTTTTGCTATTTCACACCGTCCTGAAGAAACAGATGAAAGAGTAAGGTCATAGTAAATTAGACTGCACAACTATAACAATAAACCAATCTTCAGCAACCAAATTTCAACAGGTAAAAAAATGACAAACTTGCTATTTCACTCTTCACTGAAGAGCTGTTGTGGACTCCTGGTCCGGCGCCTATAGTGGCGCACTATGAAGGAGTCCACAACAAGAGAATACAGGGAAATCTTGATGGCAATCAACAGTTCATTAAGAAATGAAACACATTACTTTTGGACAACTGTCAGTTTCATTGGCGGAACACAAAATAAAGTATGAAACTGATCCTGGTAGAAGATCCAGAAAAACACAAACAGATAGTAAATACAAGGTCCGCAAAGACTAACAGCAACAATTCCAGATGTAATAAACACATGAATCTTAAATATGAGGGCAGGAAACAAAGTTTAGTGGGAAAAACTGAAAGGTGGTATACTACACAAAACATATTGCGACATCGCAGTTGGGCATGAAAAGTTTAGAAAACCAGGATAGCTTGAGTTTCTAGCAACGTTAGACACAACAGAAAACTATAAAACTAGAAATAGAGAAATTTTTTAGCTTGCTTAGTTTTCTGTTGAATATGATGCCATTGTCTGCAGTTGTGTTTGTGTATAGATTCAACTACAGACTCTCCAAAGTAATATCCTATATTCCATTTATATCCACCACAAAGAGAAAAGGAGTAACACTAAAGACTGAACAGGAAGCCAACACATGTCCTGGGAGACGAAAGAATATGAGTGAAGTTCGTTTGGTGTTTATACCTTTCTCTGCAGCTGTATGAAGAGCAGTGAATCTGGCATGACCTTCTAGACTGCCTTCTTGATTGAGGTCAGCACCATGATCAAGAAGAAACCTGACGACAGGGAGGTTGCCACTGAGCACAGCATGCTGTAGTGGTGTCATGCCCTTACCTATGAACAAAAGCACAGAATTTTGTCAACTGAAGCCAACTCAGAATCCGTAAATGGATCAAACATACCAAATTGATTAATCAATCAATTAAGCATTGATTATAGGTTTGAAGAGAGCAATTAATGGAGGAGGGGTCGGATCGGAGAAGAGAAAAGTGGACTAAGCTAGTTTGTACCTTTAAAGGTGTCACGCTTGTTGACGTCCATCTTGGCCTCCTCGACGAGGTATCGGCAGATTGGTAGCTTGCCCTTCCCACCAGTCGCGGCGTGGAGGGCGTCCATGCCCTTGAAGGTTGTGCGACGTAGCACCGAATCGACCCCCCTCCCGTTGACGTCCAGGTCCCTCGCGATCTCTTCATGAAACGATCGGAAACAGCAGTATAGAACTATAGTGAGAAAATCGGGAAATCATGACAGAAAGCGGTTAATATAACCAACTAAAATTCCGAGACACGAGCGCTCGTCTCAACCAAATTCCAAGCCCCACGCGCGACAGGACAGAACCCACAATCAATATTCCAGGCGCCTCATAAGGCAAAAGGGAAGGAGAACAGACACCCCTAACCAAATCGACCGCGAACGAAAGAAGTCGCGACGAGACGAACGAGGCAGGAAAAGGCGTGTGCTTAGTGCTTACCCTTGAGGCGGCGGACGTTGCCGAAGTAGGCCGCGATGAGGAGGGTCGCCTCCGGAGGCCACTGGTCCTGATCATCTGCGCAAAAGAGCAAAGCCGGACGCGTGAGATCAGACCAGAGAGATTTGGGAGGCGGGGACGGGGACGGGGACGGGAGGAGGAAGGACGGGGCGCGCTAGGTAGCCCACCGGTGTCGAGGAGGAGCCCGAAGACTTTCGGCAGCAGCAACCGCTCGTCCATGCTCCGCCGCCGGCGGCGGCGGCGGCGGCGGAAGGCACTTGGGCTAGGGTTTAGCGAGGAGGAGGAAGGTTCTGGAGGCGGAATCGCTAGGAGTTGTGGCCTGTGGGAGTGGGAGAGGGGCCACATGGGAGGGGAGGTCGCGGACTCGCGGCGGAGAAGAGAAATGAGAGAGGAGAGTTTGCTCTAGGAGCAATGGAGGATCGACACGTGGTCTCGCTCAGAAGCTGTTTGGCTACACTTCCGTATCGCAAATGTAAATAATTTTATACCTACAGGTGTTGTTAGAGCGTCTCCAAGAGACATGTTATCCTTAATTTCTATCATATATTTCGATTTTTAGAGTAAAAAGTGAACTCCAACAGCTATGCTATCTTGTTTTGTAAAATAGCAAGTTTGCTATTCTTAAAATCTCGTATGGTAAATATGGCTTGCATGTACCGCTAGCTATCAAGTATTGCTATAATAGAAAGGCTGTTGGTTATAGGGTTTTCTATTTTAGAGATTAGCTAAATCATAGGTTTAGCCATCTATTTTTACCAACTCTCTTGAGTTGCTCTTACCGGCGGGAATGCAAATGAACTAGGGTGCTGTTTGGTTGGGGGATTATGGCCCGTTATCCGTTCACGACGTAATATGTTTGCGCTCTTTTCTGTTTGGTTCGCTTCCTCAGTAACTGATAACGCTGTGACCCATTAGGAGCCTATGAAATACAGATACCACTCACCACCTGGTGCTAACGGTCCCGTCACATGGCTCTCTTGCGTGGTCAAGAAACAAACAAATCACGGTTTCCATTACCTGGAACCATTAGCGTTGTGTATAGATCCCATTTGCATTACCGTTTACGATCTTGAAACCAAACAGCACCTAGTTTCATTTCCATTACTTTTGACCCAACCAAACAGTTCCTCAGTCTTACTCTACACGCCAGAACAGGACCAAGTTTGCTCTTTGACCAGACCAGAACCGATTTTGCCCTTGCAAATTGCCAATGGATCTCTTCTCTAATTAGCAGTTCCGGACTTCTGGTAGCAATTGTATCCTTTTGTTTCCTTATTATAAGAGGGTGTTTATATCCAGGGGCTAAAGTTTAGTCCGTATCCATATTACGATATTAATTTAGTTTATTAAAAATAGACTAATTATAAAACTAATTATATCGTTATACGGTAATTAACAAGACGAATCTATTAAGCCAAATTAATCTATCATTAGCAAATATATATTGTAGACTGCATTATCAAATTATGGACTCATTAGACTTAATATATTTGTCTCATAAATTAGTGTCTGACTAACAAATTAGTTCTGTAATTCGTCTATTTTTAATAGACTAAATTAGAGCCGTAATATCCGATGTGACATAGACTAAAGTTTAGAGATAGGAATCAAACACAGGACCTAAATTATATTGAGGGGCACTAGGAATCAAACAGGACCTAAATTCTATTGAGGGGCACGATGTTGTATAACATTTGAAATTTGGCATATTTTTAGAGTTTGGTCATTCCAACAGCCCAACGGTTGGGCATTTTTATAAGGAATGCCATCACCAATTTTAATGCATAGTTCGTGCTCACGTGCTACTTGATCTCCTTGTCTTTTATTTTCCCATCTATATTGTTGTTTGGAGTTTTTGACCGATTGGAAGTTAAATATGTCAAAGTTCCAAACTGAATTGATAAAATTGTCATGAGAAGAATGAAGCAATTACTTGGCCATTTTGGTAAATGTCTGAACAGTTTTAGTTTTTTTATGCAACAACGGGAGGGACCATGAGTCTCCACCTGATTCATTTGCCACTGATTCTAGTAAAACTGGTGGGTGGAGGGCCGGAGCCCACGTTTAGGCGGAAGCCACCAAGTTACATAGCCAAATGGGAGAAATAGGAGAGCTATTACATCAAATTCAAGGAGCACCAAAAAGATGCCAAGGACCGGCCGTGTTTTGGCAATCGGCGTCGCCAGAGAGTTGTTGTGTTTCTATAAGCAAGCTTCAAGCAGCCTTTCCAAGTCCGGCTGCATCTCTCTGAAGACCACGTCGTGCCAATGCTTCCAAATTTCCCAGTAGAATAGGAGGAGTAAGCTTGAGTGCACATCCTTGTGAATATTTTTAGTTAAAATATGAGCGTGAACTTAATATATTTGCTTAACCATTGCCTATTGGCTTTTCCTTATTATTAAGCTCTAAATTATGTGTAGTGGTGCTACAAAGAGAAACAGGACCCATGGTCAAGGTAGAGTTAAAAAAGAAAAAAAGGGTGGCCAAGTACTTATAATGAATTATCAAAGATATAATTTAATTGTTTTTTTTTGTTAAATTATATGGTGCAATTGGTGGCCAAGTAGCATAGACCTAAAGTCGTCTCGCTCAATCTCCATGCCAGAATTGGTGGCCACAGATGTTAGCTTTGGGCAAATGTGCTTGAACTCCACCATCATTGCCTATGCTCATTGATGAAACCCTTTGACTTACACTTTGTGAAAGTTGATTATCTTCTTGCTCGACATCTTGAACACTGATGATCCTTCCGGACGTCACACGTCACTACCTTCACATAAGCTCGGGCATCACTACCTTTACCTAAGGCACCATCATCCTTGCATTCAGAACCCGACTTCTCTCCATCGAGTTTAGGGCTTTTTCAGGAGTGGAACATGTAGTATTTCTTTGTTTACATGGAACCTATATAAGCTCTTCTTTTGCTCCTAGTTTTCATGGCTTTGGCATCATGAGCCAAATCATGTGTGGAAGTTGACGACCTGACTCTTTTCTCTGTCTTCTTTTGGTATCACAATTTGTAGTTTCTTCGGCCATATATGCCTTTTGGGTCTATTGCTATTGATGGTGATTAAGAAGAGTACGTTCAATATGGCAACAAACGTATCCACAACACAGAGCACAAATGCCCTCTAAGGATATGGAAACAACGGATAGTCCTTCTTACTCTTCTTACACCCACATCTCTTTTTATTTAATTTTTATACTTCCCGTTAACAGGTTATTCAACTTCCTATTTCAAAAATTGAAATTCTCTACCGACATGTTAAAAACTTCTACCAGCTATTTTGTGCGCCTGTCCAAAACTTTGGACTTGGAATTGAACAACTTTGTTGACTCCCTTTTTTATGTCACGGGGATGACAACATCATCTTTGATAAATGGAACACTATTGCTAAGAGTAGATGGAAATAACTTTTTGACATGAACTTGGAGTGTACTCCTAATCCATAGGACCAATTCATAAAAAGGTACCACCAATTTTTTAGAAAATGAAAAGAGTATTTGTCTTCATCCTCGTATATGAGGAATCAGAGCACGCCTATATTTCAAAAGAAGGTCCACACTCTAAGGTTCACGAGGCTCACACACATGAAAGTTCAAAACACGCGATCCTAAAAGTGAAAGGTCATCCATGAGAGGCGAAAAAAGGCAAGTTTCTCCCGGTAGAGAATGAGTTGTCATCACTGACTATTCGGCGCTAGCTATTTGTGTGATGTCAATCCATCCTCGATCTCATGGCTTACTCGTTTTCGCTGAGAGAGGAAAAATCGTTATAATAATTAAGAAGAAGACAATTGTGCCATTGCCTACACTGGCTCTCACTAAAATGTCTAATTACTGGCAGTGGCACCATATACCCAAAGTAGTGGTGATCTTAATTTTGGCATGATTTATTGGCACATAAACCGCCACGCCAAGGTCACGCCGAACATATTTCACTAGGAGCCTTTGGCCCCGATAGACGTCCTTACCCCCTCTCCTAACTCGTGAAATGAAAAGTTGGATGACTGGATGTGTAGGACACGCTTGTATAAGACGAGAAAAACAAGTAGATGACAACCAGAATAAGTATACTATAATATAAAAGCTGCTTTTTAATAACATGCCAAGAAAAAGGCCCCTGAATTCTGGGAGATAAAACGCAAAAGCGAGCAGAAACAATGTAAAAAAGCCTAACATGTAACAATAGGAAGAGCACACATCACGGTACTACCATGACGTACTGTCACGCACGAGAGAGATCGGGCGCTCGATCGCTAGGTACGTAGAAGATCCAAATAAATACCGAGGCTTTCCTGGACGTGGATGCAAATGTGCCAAGGACGACGGATGTTTTGGCAGGCACGTAAATGACTCCACCACACCACACCACACTACACGCCATTAATGGAGTTACTACTGAGAACATAATCAGCAGCATCGAACGAACTCGACCCTGCTGCCTGCCTGCCAAAAGGATATGATGGCCGGACGTCGTCGATCGCCGATAGCGTCGCTGCTTGCAGATAGCACGCGCACCGGCCGCCGGCGCCACATAACAAAAAGACACCGGCCGGACCGGACACGCCACGCCATCTCTAGCTGTTGGGGCGGCACCCAGACCGCAGACGCCTCCGACCCGCATTTTACCGAAAGATGACGGTGCTCTCGTGCGGAAGGTACCATTCGCGCGAAAGCAAGAGCTTCCGACCCGCAACACCGAGCGATGACGGTCTCTGAGCGGAAGGCAACATTCGCGCGGTAGCGCGACACTCGCGCGGTGGCGCACCCTTCGACTCGCTGGCCAAGTTAAGGCATCGCCTTCGGGCGGAGGCGCAACATTTGCGCGATAGCGCGCCTTTCGGCCCGCGGATCAAGGGAAGGCAACGCCTTCGCGCGAAAGGGTGTTTTCGCGCGGTAGCGCGCCTTTCGGCTCGCGGCCGGGCGTACAACGGAGGTTTCGTGCGGAAGGGAGCATTCGTACGAAAGGAACCCAGCGTCTCCGGCGGGAGATTTCGTTTTTACGATTTTGTTTGTCCGTGAGTTTTCGCAGGTCGCCGGAAGCATGGGTCAGGGAGAGCGGGCCCACCGGTCGGGAAGAGAGCCGGGGGCGCTGGGCCCGCCAGAGGCCGAAGTGACAATGGTGCCCCCAGCGCCGGGAGGGAGCGCTGAACGGCTACAGAGTAGTTGGACAGGGCATCTTTGTAATTATAGTAGAGTGATTGAGAAGGGCAATCTTGTACTTTCACGTGGATCTAGTTCAATATAAAAAGCTCCCGGCCTCCCCGCGGGAGTGGGGGAACACTGTTCACTTGACTTGATTCTTTCTTTCACTGCGTTTACTTCCACTTTCGTTCTGTGCATTCGCTCGTGCGACAACCCGCTGTTTCGGGGCTTCGGACCCGAAACAACACTAGCTAACCGCGCCGTCCGCGCGCAACGTGCATGGCACTGTGCATGCCTGCATGCAGGATGACGACGGGTGCTAGAGTTGACTGGTGCCTGTGCGGCGGCGGCGTCCTTTCTCGCGCTACTAGCTCTTCAGTCGCGTGCAATGCAATCAACAAGCTCGCTCGATCATGACGGTTGCTACGACTTGTCGTGAATCGGAAAAGATGAAGGTCGAAATCAAAACAGCCGATCGATTTCGAAATCAAAGATTCTGATGATATTAGTTCAGAAGCAAATTAAATGTAACATGAGGAATTGAAACAGTACAAAACATCATGGTCCGATCGTCCATGGGATCGAGGAGGTCCAAATTATTGAACGCGAATTACACGCACGGTTTCTCCGGGGAATTCATCATCAAATGCTAGTACAACATGTAAAGATACAACAAAGGAACGACGACGTACGGCAGTAAACAGATTGGCACGCCCTTTTGAGTTTAATTTGACGAGCTGCTGCTGCTGTCATTCTGTCAATGGAACCTGGCCAGGTCGAGAGTGACCTCGTCCTCCGACGGCGTCAGGAACTCCCTGGAGGCCATCTGAACGACGTCGACGTCGTCCGGCGGAACGGCGCCGCCACCGCCTGCTGCATTATTGCTGGGGCCGGCACCTCCTGCTGCGTCGCCGCAGCCGTAGGCGGCGCTGATGGCATGGTGGGCGGCGAACGGCGACTGCCACATGATGTTGTCGACGAAGGGGAAGGTGATCAGGTTGGCGGCGTAGGAAGCGGCGGCATGCTGGTAGTGGTGATCATGCTCCATCATGTGCGGCACAGCAGGCACTCCTCCCGGCCCCATCGGAGCCACGAGCTGCATCCTCGTCGGCGGCGTGCTGTAGTAGGTGTTGAGGTCCAGCAGGAACGGCGCCACGACTTCGGAGTTCATCATCATCCCGCCCAGCTGGTTGGCCGCCGAAGACGGCGACGACGAGCCGGCGTGGCCTGCTGGCGCGCCGCCCAGGTACAGGCCCATCGCAGTCAGCTGCTCGAAGGCGGCGCCGGGGGGTGCCGCCGCCGCCGCGGCGGCGGCGGCGGCAGCGGCAGCAGCAGAGGATCGTGCATCAGGGCTGCTGATCACCTCGCCGCCGCCGTACGAGTACGACGACCCGACGAGGTTGGTGGTGTAGGACGACGGAGGGGAATAATCCTCCTCGTCCTCCTCCTCCGGCGGCGGGGTCGTCGTCGCGGCGCCGGCGGCGTCGGCGAGGTCAGGGCACAGGCTGCGGATGTACTCCTCGAGGACGGACCACTGGCCGGGGGCCACCTGCTGCGCGTTGTTCTTCTTCTTGAGGCGGCGCTTGGCCTTGAGGCTCCGCTTGGTGGCGTTCCAGTGGTTCTTGACGGCGTTCTCCGAGCGCCCGGGGAGGAACGTGGCGATGGTCGACCAGTGGTTGCCGCAGCGCTTGTGCGCCTTGATCAGCGCCATGTCGTCCTCCTCGGTCCACACGCTCTTCTGTTAAAATAAAATTGTCGATCGCAAGTCGACGACAGATCAGATAGATGGAGATCGATCGATCGACCGGCCGATCAGTACTCGCTAGCGTATGCATTCCACAGGACAAGCAAACGACGACGGTGCAATGGTGCTGTGCATATACAGCCGAAAAAAAGGTCGAAATAAAGCACAAGGTATGTGTATATGTAAACGATTTTGCAACGTACGTCAGAAGAATGCCCATCATATATATCGGCGCAGTGGTCACACGAACTCGATCAGAACATCGAAATAGCTTGGCGTATGCATAACCCCACGCAGATAATAAGCAATCAATCAATTCGTGGCTTTATTTGATGAAGAATTGCCACAGTTAGTGGCCAGAGTAAAAACACATGCAATTCATGTATGTACTGCGCGCTCCCACTAATTATTTCTTACCGAGTTAATGCCCCACTTTCGAATCTAGACCGAAATTTAGCAGGATTTATACGTAGGAATTAAAGGCGAAGGAAATTCCCCTCGCGAATCATGTGGGGGGAGCTAGACCGGGAGAGCGCGAGGGGATATCGTTCCCCCAACCCAGCAGCGACACTAGTACATACTACTGCACACATCAGATCGAACTCAAGCAAGCTTCCACGCATCATCAAGATCTATCCAAGAAATCGAAGGAGACGAGGAGGAGATCGATCGATCGATGTAAGAACGAAAAGAATCATGCGCACGCACCTTGAGGTCGGGGCGCAGGTGGTTGGTCCACCTCTCGCGGCACTGCTTGCCGATGCGGCCGGGGAGGGACTGCGATATCACCGCCCACTTCCGGTCGCCGTGCCTCATCACCATCTCCCTCAGGATCCTGCGACGAGCACGTACGCGCGGATCGAGCAAAAGCGAGCAGTGCAGCAGCACAAAGTTCAGCATCAGCCACGAGAGCAAACACTTCACTTCTTGCATCGAATCGAACCCAAAAAAAAAAGTGAAATCAGAAGAACTGAGGACTGAGGAGCACTACTTACACGTCCTCCGCCTCGGTCCAGGGGCCCTTGTGCTGGTGCGCCCTGTAGCCGCCGTTGCCGCCGCCGCCGGCTTGCTGGGGCTGCTGCTGCTGCTGCGGCGGCGGCGGCTGTAGCTGCTGCTGCTGAGCCCCGCTCCAGGCGGCGCGCAGAGCGCTGGACATGATGCCGCCGTACCCGGCGGCGGATGCCTGCAGGGCGCCTACCATGCCAGGCGGCGCCTGCATGCCGAGGCGGCCGACCAGGAGAGAGGCCATGCCGGCGGGCATCGTCATGCCCGCCGCGCCCGGGATCGTCATCTGCTGGTGGTGAGCGCCGTTGTTAATACCTGGGTGGAGGTGGTGCACGCCGCTGCCAGCCGCCACGTCCTGGTGGCCGAAACGCACCGAGCTCCCGGACTCCATTCCCGGCTCTTGCTTGCTTGACACCGCCTGGTGGAGGCTACGAAGAACGAGGGGAATTGCAGAGGTCCCCCAGCTATAGAATTTCTCTGCTGGGGAGAGAAGAAGGGGGGCAGGAGGAAGAAGCAGCAGCAGGGAGAAGAGAAAGGGCCACGCCGGGCTTATTATTCCCAGTGAGCAGTGGGCCGATCCGGGGGCGCACGATATATAGGCGGGCCCGCGCCGCCGGTGCCGTCGATCTTCGGCGCATCCAACGGCCAGCGGCCATGACCGCGCGGGTGACCTTCCAACTCTCCTTTAATATTCGTGCGGTAGAGGACAAGGCCAAGTGAGGTGGCTCCTTGTCACCACCCCACATCACTGAGCCCCTCTCCTAGCCTATGCGTGCAGCGTGGGAGGCGCAGGATCCGGATGCAATGGGGCCCTACCTGTCAGCACTGGTCGTACACATGTCTTGGCACGGCTGGTTTTTATTACAGTGGATGGATGGATAGATAGATAATACAGTATGGATATACAGCCGGTCCATAGATATATACCATGGAGCAGATTTTGTTCATCCTGGTCTTGCTTGGACACAGTTTGCAGCACCCAGGAGCATGGTACCAATATGCAAGGGTTGTTGATCTGATGGCTAAGAGAGAGAGAGAGAGAAAATACACTGCATGGGAAGTGTACTTTGACGCATTCGGCTCGAAATTCAGTTTTTTTCGTATCGCGACAATGCTTAGATTTGGCGAATTTAAAGGAAAAAGTACCCGTTAAGCCTGTATATAGGGGGAAACGTCATGTATCGGAACAGATGAGAAGCGTGAAACGACAGGTAATTTGCGGTTACTTAAAAAAGCCACAAGGCATTTATAAAATGTTAGTGTCCGATCCTCTCATTTGATAAGGTATGTGTTTGCCATTTTATAAAAGGTGGGGCGGCTAGTCCCTCCTATTTGTTTCGTTCAGCAAAGGTTCACCGTAACCGGTAGCGACCGTGGAGTCTATTTTAAAAGCCTAAATATTAGTACTTAGAAGTTTTTAAAAAACTTGAAATTTTTTGTACCAATAGTGCAACACTAGATATGTATTGTACCAAAATTTGAGATTCAAACACCTTTTATAAAAATTCATATGAAAAAAACAAATTCAAAACACTAGGGACAAATTCAAAATGCACCAAAATTTGTTTTTTCATATGAATTTTTATAAAGTTGTTTGAATCTCAAATTTTGCACAATGCCATGTAGTGATGCACTATTGTTACAAAAAATTCAAGTTTTTTAAAAACTTCTAAGTCCTAATATTTAGACTTTTAAAATAGACTCAACGGTCGCTACCGGTTGCGGTAATGCATTTCTAGTTCTTTTCCGTCGGTTTAGTCCTGGCTATTACCATATGGCCATGTGGGGTTGAGAAATATAGTGGGGAAGAAAGAAGGATATGGGAACCTATAAGTCACTGATGATATATTTGTGAGGTAATATAAATGTGGATATATATTGTTTGCAAAAATTTGACTATATTATAAATTTCTAATTTGTCATTAATAATTAAGACTTAGAGGGTTTGTGGTGCAAAGCAAATATTGATATAATATAGTAAGTAGATTGTTATATCAAAACTAATCGTCTTGTCATCCATTAAAACTATATAAAAGTTTCTCCGATCATATTTTAAGAGGCGGGGTGGGGGGGCGGGGATCGCTTTTTAGACCAAGAGTTATTGGTACAATTAATTAATCGATCGAGTGTATTTTTATGCAAACACTGACAAATCGGTTGATTCTTTATTGGACCACATCCCAATTTTTTTTCTTTACTACTTCAAGTGGGTATAACACTCTTTTGACTTTTTTTGGACTGCAGTCAATCTTATTTAGCAATATCAAAGGAAGAAAGAAGACACCAAAAAGACCGATTGGATGGCTAGAGGGGTGTGGGTAGACTGTCCGTCACAACACTAGAAAACTTTTTAGACACAAAGATGGTCCTAATAAGCATTACTCAAGCCTAGTACTCAAACTAGGAGCAAAGCTACGCAATTACTAGCAGCCAAACAGCAAGCTCATACACAATTCTAGTGGATCAGGTAAACAACAAGCTAAGTGCTAGAGCACTCAAACTACTCAAATTAATATATGTATACTCACTAATCAAGCTATACACAAGAGTTTGTATTTCTTAACGCATACAAAAATATTCCACAAGAGCACAAATATACCGTTGTAGCATTTTTACCCGAAAGTATTCATGGTATCATTTTCCCACATGGAAGACATAGGTGTAAAAGGCTCTATTATGTACACGAGCAAGATAACAAGTGAAAGTCCTTGTTTAGTTTTAGATATAATTGATAAAACATAAGTATACTAACATTTGTCATGAAGTGTTTATTATAGCTAAGTTGGTACATACCAAGTGATGGAGCTAGATGAGGGCATGATGTGGTGGTGACGACCAAAAGATGGATTAAGTTCTGCACATTTGAAAAAGAAGAAAGATAAAAACAGAACCCTATAAAGATCAAGGTATAAATGTATAAATAGGAATTTTGTTTTCACTCAAGATACCATAAAGAGTGTGAGTGTGTTTTAGGATCGATAAACGTACTATTAAAAGGGAACTATGGCCTTGTTTAGATTCCTTCTAACTTCCAACTTTTTTTCATTCTCTTTCCATCACATCAATGTTTAGACGTATGCATGGAGCATTAAATATTGGTAAAATAAATAACTAATTGCACAGATTAGTTGTAAATCACGAGACGAATCTTTTGAGCCTAGTTAGCATATGATTGAACAATATTTGTCAAATACAAACGAAGTGCTACAGTAGCAAAGTTGAAAAAAATTCAGCATCTAAACAGGCCCTATCTCGTAATTGCGATTATCAAGTGCCACTAGGTAAAATTATTCGTGCATATGCATTAGAACCTAGTGTGCTAACTTCTTAACCCTTGAAAAATGCTGATACATGTGCACAAGTGGTGAGACACTTTGGTGTTGGTGCATGGAAGGCGTTTTGAAGTGAACAGACGTTGAGGTGAATGTGACCGGAAGCGGCTTCAACGCGTCCGGTAGCAAACCCTAGTTGGGGCGTTCATTGGCACGATCGGGCTCTGCGTGTGGCACAATCAGACACACTATGTGAACTATTCACGTGTCCGATCAAGTGACAGTCTAGCAAAGAATTGTGAGAGTGTATGAGATAAACGCAGTCGAGAAAAGCTAGCTCTCCATCAAGAGCTAGATTCATACACACATTCCAAAAAGATGTGAAAGTGTAATATGGGTCTCATCATATTATGAGCTATTGCTAAAAGCTAACACTGTTAGAGAGGTTGGTTTAGTATTAGAGAGGTTAGTTTAGAGCTAGCAGATGACTCTTACTGTTACGGGTGCCCTCCCTACGCCTAGAACGTTGTCTAGGCCAAGAGCCATAGTTAGTTGTTGTTTCCATTTGGTTCTTCTTTCTCGTTGTTGATACCGGCAAGACCCAGCCAGACGATGATGTCTGCTGGTTGGTAGCGAGAGAAATAAATAGATTATTTAATAATTAGCGTGTTCCACTTGTCCACTTCCAATTATATTATTTGAAATTAATTATTAGCCATAATATTGTTTTGAATTATAGTATTTCTTTTAGGCAAAGCTGGAGCTTGTATTAATCAGACGAAAGCATACAATCTTTCTCTATGATCTCGAAAAGGCCTCCGCTCCAACACCGGGTTATCCCGAGAGACCATATGAGCACAAACATGAGCAAGCCTATTACAAGATCTACTAACAAAATGAAAACAAAAAGCTTGAAAACTCTGGCTTATCTCCTCCATCTCCCGAAGGATAGAACTAATCTCAGACCTCTGCTGAGAACGATGCTCCCAAAGATTCACCAGCACTTGGCAGTCTGTTTCCAGGACCAGCTTCGACACTCCCTGATCCTTAGCGAGTAGCATGCCGTCTCTACTTGCAAAGGCCTCCGCCATCAGGCTACTCCGACAGAAAAATAAGAACTTTGCACGCCCTTGACAAAACTTTCCTTCATGATCCCGAATCGCCATGCCTGACGCCCCAGTTGAATCCGAATCTCGGAATGCTGCATCGGCATTACACTTGAACCATCCATGATCAGGCCGAGCCCTTCTCTGTGTTGTGCTGGTGCCCATCTTCTGAATTTTGAGGTTATGAGATATCTGCCATAAATCAAAAGCCGCGTCCATTGTCCACTGAACAACTGATTTAATCGGCCAATCCTCCCTATGTCGTCTTTTATTTCTAACTGAACACAAAGCCCACATACCACATAGCACCACATCAGCATTCTTCTCAGGGAAAAAACTTGGATCGATCAAATCTTGCACCCAGGTAGATGGATGTAAGCTTGGAATCTTCACTCCGGTTGCCTTTTTCACCTCAAGTCAGAACTGCCTTGCCACTGTACATTCCAGAAAAGTATGTCTGATCGATTCCTCATCTGCACCACACACCTCAAATTTGGGGTACTCTCTATATGGCGTTTAAAACAGGATTCCTTTAGTAGGGAGAAAACCATTTAAAGCTAGCAGATGACTCTTACTGTTACGGGTGCCCTTAGTCAGTGAAATAAATAGATTATTTAATAATCAGCGTGTTCCACTTCCATCAATTATATTATTTGAAATTAATTATTAGCCATAATATTGTTTTTCGAATTATAGTATTATACTATAGGAAGGGGAATATCCGAGTTCGGACCGGACACTGGCCACGCAGATAAATACTCTCGCAGCCTAGCCCAGCGCAGCCCAGCCCAGCCCAGCCGCAGAAACTGAGGAAGTCCACGAACCACGATAGATGGCGCCGCCATCGCCGCCGCCTTCCGAGGGGAAGGGGACTACGCCAGGAGCCCAGGACTACCTGCAGATTCAAGTAATGCTTCTGCGGATTGCGTAGGGGTTCTGCTCACCACGGATCCCGAGCGTCGGCCCCGGCAGGGACTACGAGAACATGCCCGCCGTCGGCGCAGACGACCGCGCCGCGTGGTCGCTGCTCGTCGGCTACCTCTCGAGCATCTCCCCGGGCGAAAGCTTGCTACGCCTGCAACCGGTTGCGCGTCGCGCGCTCCGGTCGTGTCCTTGGCCGGATCGGCGACCCCCTTGAGATCTGGGGCGACGTCGACTACGAAGCCAAGGACGCAGCGTCACACATCTCCGGTGTGGCCGCGCGCGACGCCGAGCCCCGACGGTCGCTCGCTCCGCCTCTTCTGTGGGGAAAGTCGGCACGCCGATCTCGACCACATCGTGTCGGGATATTTATGTCCCCTCGTCCCTTGCAGCTGAGCCTGAACCTGAACCTGAACCTCGGCGCCGGCGATCTCTGGGCGCCGTACCTCACCAAACACTATGGCCCGTCCGCCGGTCTGGTGGAGGCCGCTAGCATCGACTTGCCACAGTGAAGTACTATCAACAATCGCCCTGCGCGCGGGTTGGCCGGCCGCGTCCTCCAGGGATACGCCGTGGTCGGCAGCACCATCTTGTTATCGCTGCTTTCGATCACCACCTTTCTGGCTTTCTAGTTCTAGTTAAAGGCAACAATGGGAGCAACCGTGAGATGTTTGTTCCGGAGCATGTTAACATTCTGCATTCCACCTGCCAACAGTTGTTAGAGATGTCCCCAAGCAAGCCCAATGGCCCTTCCGAGTTCCGGTTCTTGCAGTAAGCAGTTAACTGCTCCGATCCCACCAAACCCCCTAGCTATTAATTAATTCCTAGTTTCCATTCTCACTGGTTCGTGTCAAGCTTGTTGGCTTCTTGTTTTCGCATTTTGGAACATGCTGTTCAGCAAGAAAAAAAATAGCTTGGTGTTGAAAAGAAACATGTAACTGAAAGATTTCCAATTTGCTATATCAGTTCCCTTTTCCAGTAAAAGTCACTTGTTCTTATGATTTTTTTTTTTTTCACCAATTAGGGAGTACGAGGAATCTGATGATCATGCGAGTGCAATCCCCTCCCAAAAAATGTTGAGACATCAAAAAATTGTGCCTTCAGTGCTGACAGATACTTGTTGCTGTTCTGAATTCTTGATGTCTCCATGAAAGAATCTCTATTTGACTAAAATAAAATAATCTGCTGTACATCATTGGTAAGGTTCCTTGCGATTTTGGATGCCACTTTTTTGTGCTATGAAATTTGTGCAGGAGGATCTTAAATGGGATTGCATATTTGCGTTCTGCTGTGCTTGATGACTCTGCTATCCAGATCAACAAAGATCTATATTTTTTGCCAAGTTGCTTCTTGTTATAGTTCTACTGTGTATAAGATCACTCACTATATCGGACGGAAGATTGGATTGCCAAGGCAAGACTTTCACACCTCATTGCACCATGGACACGGTTATTATATCTGATGATGACGACGAGTATGATCTGACGAAGCGTCCTTTATCATGGCATTTTGTTTGTGGCAGAAAAGTCATATATACGGTCACAAGCAAAGAAATGAAATCTATAGGTGTAGCTTGGATTCATCAGGAACCATCAGCCATTCTCCCGCAGCCACAGGAAAACCTGTTCATTTCGATTCAATATCTCGTGTTCTTATTGTTGGTAGTAGGATCGTTGCGATAAGTGATCCATGACATCAGCCTGGGCTTGGATGACAATCCCTACGTGCTGCTGATGGCGTGCGGCAAACGCCAGACACCGCAGGCTTAAGTGCTTAACTGATCAAGGTTTTCTTTTCTTGCTTGCTTATGTTCCCAGGTGAAGCTCGTGCCGTACAATCCGAACTACCCGGACAAGCGCGTCCAAGGCTGACAAACCTGAGTCTTCATCAGGCTCCACAGCAGCTGCGCCTGATGAGGATTCGGCAAAGGCACCACCTGATGATGGGCTAAAAGGACGGCGTCCACAAAGGCCCAGAGTTCAGAACAACCGCTTCTTCAGCCTAGATTGGCAGAACGTGTGATTGAGTCCAGCTGCATATTAGCGTGCGTGCTTGTGTAGACTATATATGCGTGCTAGCTTCTTGCTGAAGGGGTTATGAAATAGACTTGTACTGCCTCTTGCTCTGCTCTCTCTACCCGAATCCCGATTCCTCTTTTCCTTCCCCCTGCTGCTGCTAACACTGAACTTAGAAGAAATAGATGATATTTATTTTCAAGAGCTTGAAATTTAATATATAGACGGTTAAAAAGACAAGTCGTACAGGTTAATGTCTTGCATGTAACCAAGATCATTCATGAATATAATTTTGTATACCATTATGTTGCTATAAATAGAAACTGATTAATAACAAATGGATTGCATCATATTGTGTTACAACAATTCAACGAAGGGGGCAACAATTTTAGATTGAAGCCTACAAATCTACAGACACCCACATTCGTTAAGAATGACAGACCATACTGATACATTATAATCTCCAATTTTTATCCCTGCAGCAAATAACCAAAATTGCTCAGAAACACATAGTCTGGACATCGAGGTAGCTAACAAAAGAGACTGAAACCATTTGTCAGGACTATTCAGAATCATTTGATACACAAGTACACAACCATTGTCAAGTTCAGTTACCATACAGGAATATAGAAAGATTTTTCTTACGAGTAAAAATGACATTGAAGCACCAAAGTTGTGGTCCAGCAACATTGAAGCAGTCTTACAGTTGCAAGCAACACTAACTCATTCAGGAATTTCAGAAACTATCATATTAAGTGAGACGCAGACAAGAAATTATTCCAAAAAGCAAGATTAAATCATTCAACAAGATTAAATCAGGGGAGGCAGGAGAGCCAAGGTAGCAGCAAGCAACAAACCGATCTGTAGAACAGTGGCGAATGCAAGAAAAGCCCAAAGTGATGGAGAGGGAGAGCACCACACCGAATCTGGACAGAACTCGATCGACTACGCCGCTCCGTCAATCTTCCCCGCGATGGCGCGCTCCGCTCCTTCGCTGCCCATGCCTCCACTGCCACGACCACGGCTCTAACAGAAACTCCTCCACTGCCTCCGCCACCTCCGTGGCACCCGGAACCAGCCCTCCACCCAGCGATTTTGGCGCCACAAATCCAACTCGTACGGGCCGCCAGATCCGCGCATCGTCGACTAGTGGAGGCGAGGCGTACAACGGTGCTAAAGCCGTCGAAGACCTAGGCACACGAGCATCCCCCGTCGTCTTGTGAGACGACGGCGGCTCCGTCTCCGGGCCTTGTTAGGGTGTTTTTTTTTATAAAATCTCTATCGTAGAGACGAGGTGAAGAGACCTGTTGTACATGTCCTTAAATGAGAGGAACTTTGAGGTAATAATAGTCTGGAAAAATGAGTCTTTTAATGTAGCTGGGATTATTAAAAATTGTCAGGAAAATTTTGTCCGTAGATTAATAGTGGTTTATGGCTCCTCTTATAGGGAACGTATGCTATGGAAACCAGGTTCTCATGGACACTATAGAAACTCGCACGTGGATCGCTGGATCTAAATCCGATGACTATGACTAATGGTGGAGATTAGCAATTAACCCCTCCCATTTATCTCTCCCTAATATATATAGCCAACACAGGTACAACACAGGTGCACAACACCATTAGCCATAGCCATCGGATTTAGATCCAGCGATCCACGTGTGAGTTTCCATAGTTTCCACGGGAACCTGGTTTCCATAGCATACGTTCCCCCTCTTATGTGGAGGGTAAAATAAATTTCTTGCTCGGATTAGAAGGGCTCCTAGATAACTAGGATGACCCAACTGTAATTGGTGGTGACTTCAATATTGTGACTACAACTAGAGAAAAAAGTAATGGTCAGGTCAACCAGAAATAGGCAGATATTTTTCAGGATTTGATAATAAACAGGGGCTGATTGAACTTCAGAACTCTCTGGTATATCTTGTACATGGACAATAATCAATACCTTTGAACAGCCTATTATGGCAGCCTTAGATAAACTTTTCTGCACAACTACCTTTGAACAGAAGTTCCCCTAGCCTTTGTGACTGCTAAGGCTAGAATGGGCAGTGACCATGTCCCTTTGATCTTGAATCTTGGTGTGAATGAGTCCAACAAACCTAGCTTTTTTTAGATTTGAAATGGTGGCTTGAGCAACTAGATTTAAAGAATTTGGCAAAAAAAAAAGATTAGAAAACTCCATGTGCCTATGATGGCACTATGGACATATGACAGTTTAAGGTGTGCTTTGAGAAAGACCAGTTAAACCTAGATACGCTCAAATGTGCCATGATTACCTTAATTCCTAAGGAAGCAGAGGCCAAAACTTTTAAGAATTGTAAGCCTATCAACTTGATAAATTGTACCTTTAAGATTTTTGCTAAGATGCTCAATAAAAGATTGGTGAATGTAGCTGACAGATTGATAGCTTCCAATCAAGCAACCCTCATAAAATATACTAGAGAGTGTTGTAACAGTCCATGAGATAATTCTTGAGGTGCACAAGACTAAGGAAGCTAGTATTATGCTTAAGCTAGACTATGAGAAGGCATATGAAAAGACTTGGAATCTATGGTGATCGAAGTTATTGAAAACCTGGGCTGAAGTCGCCACATAAGGATAGTAATCTAAGTTTTCCATGTCTTTTGTTGTGGGTCAATGTTTGGTTGTTTTGATTTATTTGTGTTCTGCCTAGCGGTATAAGACTGTCTCCAACGGTGGAGACGCAAAAATAAGACTCATTCCATGTTTTGCGTTCTGTACAATGAATGGGTCAAGCCCCAAATACTCACCTTCTCCAACAACGAGCCCCAAATCTCGCCTCCACCTACGCTGCCATCTCCCTCTCCGGCGGCATCTCCGGCACCCATCACCGCTGCTGCTTCCCCTCCCCATCGTGATCCCACCGCTGCTTCCTCTCCCCCCTCCTCGACGCAGTCCAACCGCCGTTTCCCATCCCAGCTCCAGATCGAGGAAGAAGAGGAAGAGGTCACGCCATTGCCGACTTCTGTTGGCGGCTCCTCGCCGTGCCGGCGGCTTTCCCTCGCTGTCCCCGCTGCCACCGCTTCCCCTCCCCACCGTAGTCCCACCCCCGCTTCCCCTTCCCGCCTCCTCGGCGCGGTTCAGCCACTGCTTCCCCCCCCAACTCCAGATCGAGGCAGACGAAGAGGTCGCGTCGCCGTCACGCCATTGGCGACCTGTGCTGGTGGCTCCTCCCCGTCGCCACCGCTTCCCCTCCACGCCGTGCCGGTGGCTCCCCCCCGCCTGGCCCCGCCACAGAACCGCCTAGAAGCGGCCACCGTGGGCTCGCCTCGTCGAGCCGGCCACACTCCGTCGTAGGCCGCACCTCGCTGCGGGCCCACCACCACCGGCGCAGGTTTGCGTCCTCCCTCTTCGACTACGCTTTTCCCACTATTTTGGATAGGCAAATGCACTGTAAACGACCTATTTTGGGTATGGGTTACGTTCTTGGAGACAGTCTAATGGTCTAAAAAAACTCGACCTACTGTGGGCAGATGAAGCGGCCGCGCGAGAGGGGAGGAAAAGGGGAATGGACCGGGAAGGGGGGAGACATAGTGACAAAGGAGGGCGGACTGGGAAGGTGTCGGTTGGGCTGGTGAAGCGATGGGCAGGACTTGGCCCGGAGAGGTGGCGGGCTGGGCCTACTGGCTGGAAGCAGGCGACTGGGCTGAGGGGGAAGGGAAGGTGAATTTTCCTTTGCCCCTTTCTTTTTCTTTTTCATTTGATTTTCTAAATCCATTAGAATGTCAAATTCAAATCAGTTTAGACCCAAATAAATTTTATAAGTTTGGGAAATATTTTTCTAGGTTTTGAAAATAAAACTTAAGTTTATTTTGATAAAAAAATTTGTAAGACTTTTATTTATTTTCTAAATAGAGCAAAAATCAAATCGCTACTATTCATTTTAATAAATTCTTTTTGACCCAATAAAATATGTAATGGCATGAATGCAACATGAAATAAATAAATTTTATTTTTCTCCTCTAATTATTTAGTCGTTCCTAATTTTATTTCTAATTTAAATTCTGGAAATTTTAAATCAGGCTATTACATAAGCAAACTACACAAATAAACTGTATTCTCAACCTAATGAATGTTTTTTAAAAAACAGAATTTAATCCAATCATTTATCTTTTTCTCATATACTATCCACTTATCATATACTCCCTCTGTCCAACAAAACATGCAATTTCTCTTATCGAGTAGTCAAACAATTCGAATTTTGACCGAAGTTATATAAATAAGTAGTAACATTCTTGATACAAAAAATATATCATTATATTAGTAATAGAATATATTTTTATAATAATTTTATTTAATGACACAAATATTAATACCTTTTATTATAACCTTAGACAAATTTGAATCAATTTGACCGACACGGATCACATAATTACATATTTTTATGAATGGAGGGAGTATCTGCCTACTTCCTCTATCCCTGAATAAATAGATTTCTAGAGTTGTTCTAAGTCAAACTTTTTTTAACTTTGATCAAATTTTGAGAAAAAATCGTCAAGATTTATTGTATCAAATTGGTATCATTAGATACACCATAAATATATTTTCATGATATATTCATTTTCTATCATAGATGATTTTCACTTTTCTATAAAGTTGATCAAACTTTAAAAGTTTGACTGGCACAAATTCTAGGAATTGGTTTATTTAGGGACGAAGGGAGTATTATGGTTCTCCTGTAGAAAAGATATATTATTATTTTGCTTAATTGACATCTAATTAATGTTCATATAAACCATCTTAGTTTTTAGGTTCAGACTGCACCAAAAGATGATGATGGATGGGCGGATATCCGGGAAAATGAAAAGGGCTAGAGTGATTGACCGTACAAGAGTGGTTAGAGTAAGAGACCATGGATCAAGGGATGAAGGAACAAATATCCGGCTATAGCAATGGTATAACAGCTCACACCAGGTGCACTACTGTTGGATACATACCTGCCCAACCTCCGCTACAGAGCAGGGGTTCAGAGCGAGGATGTTCAACTGTCGGACCTACGTAAATAAGTTTTCGAAGGTGTACTCGAGCGAAAGTGCAGGAAAGTTAGTTGGCTGAGAAATTCTTCAGTTGTCCCAAAAAATCCCCTTTTACACTGTTCATCCCTTGGTATTTATAGGGGATACCAAGGGACACCGGTCAAATTACAAAAGGGTACATAGAAGATTGCTCGGCACCGTACAGAGAAAGGGCAGAGTTGTACAAACACAACTGGAGAGGAAACCCTAGCTCGTCTTCCTCCTGCCCGCCGCCATCTGGCCCGGCTCGCCTTCGCGGAGAAGACGGGGTCAGACCCTCGGCTCCACCGGTTGCGAGGCCAGACCCAGACCGTGATGAAGACGCTCGAGGGCCGCCTTCTGTGTTCTTTGCGCGCCTTTGCCTGCAAGACACACAATGAACCCCGAGGGTCGAACTTGTATCCGAAGGTTAGGAAACCGGTCCGAAGGGTCCAAAAACGGAGAGAAGAGAGTTCGAGAGAGGGCGCGAGTCGCGCGAAGGTCGTTCTTCGAGCCAGCCCGCGCGGCGCCACCGCCGAGGGTCTCTTCCCCCCAACAGTAGCCCCTCGTTGCCTTGGACCTAAAGAACAGTATTTGGGCCCAAGTAGCGCTCTTTGATGTAATGAGACCCTTGGCAGCGACGCCCGCGGCTGGCTTGGGCCGGGCTGTTATGTTTCTGTTTGTACTGTTGAGGTCCGTTTCATTTTTTGCGCCATGGATTTCGGTTGTCGTGCCTGTTTTGTCGGGTGGGGTGACTCATCTCCGCGCCCCTATAAATACGTTGGGTAGGTGGGGGTTTTGAGCTTGTGCTATCCTTTTGCTCTGGCCATCCTGTTGCTGTTTTTTTGCTTGTTGCGATGGTTTGTTTTTCTCCAGTTTCGAGGGTTGTTCGTGTTGTGCTCTGCGAGGGTTTTAGGTTGAGAGATGGCGAGGTCCAAGCAAACCGCCCGTGTTGCTTCCCCTTCTGCTGCGGATGAGGGAGTGACCTTCGAGTTCGAACTCAGCCGGGTTTGTGCCTCGGAGTTGGCAGCTTATGTCAAGCGGGGCTGGATCGAGGAAGAGAAAGTGAGGACCAGCGCTGGGGAGACCGTGGCGAAGCCTGATGCTGACGAGGTTGTTGTTTTTGAGGAGTTTTTCGCAGCTGGTCTGCGATTTCCGGTTGATTCGTTTGTGACTTCGGTTCTACAAAGGTTTAATCTGAAGTTTCATCAACTCACACCATCATGCTTTACGAAGCTTTCGGTGTACGTTTGGGCTTGCCGCTCACAGGGCATTGTCCCTCATGTCGAGGGTTTTGTTTGGACTCACCGCGTACATATGCAGCCTCACAAGATTTCAGATCGCGAAGGTAACGCCAGTCTGGGTCAGTTCGCGGTGTACACCTTTTGTCATCGCGTCGGATCAGAGTTGCCAGTGCAGGCGCAGAAGAACAAATGGACCAGTGGGTGGCAAGAGTTCTGGTTCTACTACTGTCGGTGTTTCGTACCCGGGGGTATCACACCAACGAGTAATAACGATCGCGTGCTTCTCCTCCTGGATGGTGATGCAAGGGGACACAAGATTTATCCTGGTTCGGGCAAAGAAGGCCCTACGTCCAGCGGGGGAGGATGTTCTTGTATTACTTGCACCGAAGTGCTTGTACAGGGGTGGATACAAGCTCACTGAGCATGGACCGGGGTCCGGACTCGAGTGCGGCGTGAGAGTGGATGTGGATGAACGTTCGTCTGTCTCCCCGGAATGAGGGGCCCTGGTGTCCCCTTTTATACAACAAGAGGAGGCCAGGGCTTACACAGGATAGTTGTGTACAGCGCTCGGTATGGCGGGGAGTAGGAACTCTGTCTTGTCGAGGCCGCTGTAGCCAACGTGAGCGTTGCTGTAGAGGCGTCCTTGAAGCGTGGCCTCCATCCCGGGCGCGGTCATGGAGGCGTGTCGGAGTGGAAGCCGTACAGCGCCCCATCCCGGCTCGTACAGGACACAGCGGGGTCCCTCCGGGTCTTGGGGTACCTGTCTTCCAAGAGTGTGAAAGCAGTTAGGGCTCGAGGGGCACAGTGCCGGCCTCGAGGTGGTATCTACGGGGCTCGAGGGGTGCGGAGGAGGGCCTCGAGTGTTACAGTACTGGGCTCGAGGGCGCGGAGCCGGCCTCGAGGTGTTACAGTACAGGGCTCGAGGGGCGCGGAGCCGGCCTCGTGGTGTTACAGTACAGGCTCGAGGGGCGCGGAGCCGGCCTCGTGGTGTTATAGTGCACGGTATGGCCGAATAGCGCTGTACTGGTCCCTTTTGCCCATGCCTGTGGTGAAAACGAGACTTTGACCTTTACATCGAGTCACTGTGGTACGTGTTGTGCTCCAGTGGACATGACCGGAGTAGGTGAAGGCATTAAATGCGTGGTATGGGCTGGTACGGCTGTTTGTGCAGCTCGAGGTTCGTGCGTTAAGGCTCGAGGTGTGGGGCGCGCTCGCCCGAAGCCTGGAGGGCTCGGGCGAGACGGAGATAGAGCGTTCGCCCGAGGCCTGGCTGGGATGGCTCGGGCGAGACGGAGACAATGCGTTCGCCCGAGGCCTGGCTGGGAGGGCTCGGGCGAGACGGAGATTGAGCGCTCGCCCGAGGCCTGGCTGGGAGGGCTCGGCGAGACGGAGAGCAAGCGCTCGCCCGAGGCCTGGCTGGGAGGGCTCGGGCGAGACGGAGATTGAGCGCTCGCCCGAGGCCTGGCTGGGAGGGCTCGGGCGAGACGGAGACAGGGAGGCCTGGCTGGGAGGGCTCGGGCGAGACGGAGATTGAGAGCGCCGCCCGAGGCCTGGCTGGAGGGCTCGGGCGAGACGGAGACGGGCGTTTGCCCGAGGCCTGGCTGGGAGGGCTCGGGCGAGACGGAGATTGAGCGCTCGCCCGAGGCCTGGCTGGGAGGGCTCGGGCGAGACGGAGATTGAGCGCTCGCCCGAGGCCTGGCTGGGAGGGCTCGGGCGAGACGGAGACATGGCGTTTGCCCGAGGCCTGGCTGGGAGGGCTCGGGCGAGACGGAGATTGAGCGCTCGCCCGAGGCCTGGCTGGGAGGGCTCGGGCGAGACGGAGATTGAGCGCTCGCCCGAGGCCTGGCTGGGAGGGCTCGGGCGAGACGGAGACAGGGCGTTCGGGTGTTTGCGTTGATTGGGGGTACCCCTTTTTTGTACCACCGACAGTAGCCCCCGAGCCCTTGTTCGAGTGCTTGCACTCGAGCAGGGCTCTTTGACCTGGGTTTTGAGGACTTTGACTGCGTTGGTTTTCGAGGGGGTTTAGCCGTGCTGATTCCATGGGTGTCGCGCGAGCGACACCCGTGGTGTAGCCCCCGAGGCACGGGGAGTGGTTGGAACTTCCTCGTGGGCTTTTTGCGAGCGTCGAGTCCCCGAGTTTTGGATCCTTTTTGAAGAAAACTCCGTCGCTGGGAAGCCTTCTGCCCGTTGGACACGCCTTTTTAGGCGGAAATCGTCGGGGAGTGCAGAGATCGCGGCGCCGTGTGTACCTGTCAACAGGCTCAAAATGTAGTTTGGTAGTAATATTTAAATGCTCGAGGCAACCTTTCCTTTGTCGTGGGGGACTCCGTCCGAGGCTTGGCTCGGAGGGCTCGGACGAGGCGGAGAACAAGCGTTCGTCCTGGGCCTGGTCTCGAGGGCTCGGGTGAGAAGGAGGTCGAGCGTTCGTCCTGGGCCTGGTCTCGAGGGCTCGGGTGAGAAGGAGGTCGAGCGTTCCCCCGAGGCCTGAAAATCCCATGTTCAGACAAAGAAAGAGATTAGTCGTAACTGTCCGAGTTTTTAGACCCTCTTTCGTCGAGGGTGCCAGGCTGAACCGACTGGCCGGCTCCTCGAGCTGTCCGGCATGCCGATTGCCCTGGCTTGTCATCCCGCGAGTCCTTTCGATCGGATGCGAGGTGGGATGCCTCGTACTACCCACGAGTGGGCGAGTATCGAGGTTCCCGGTGAGCTAGTAACGGGGAATCCAAGTGAGAGCTCGTGCCCCGTTCGTTAGGGGTCGACTGTGGCCCGGAGGCGGTCTCATAAAGCATGGGTGCTCAGTCTGCAGGAGTGCCGGGTCCATTCGATAGGGCCCGGTGGCTCGATGCCTCCCTCCGAGGGGATCTCACTGCATGTCGAGCTCCCCGCCTTGGATACACGTGGGGGCCTCGAGGGCTTGGCCCTCGAGTGATGCCGCGAGTGGCGCCCCTTGGTGTCCCTGACTCGGGTGCTCGAAGCCGGCTGTCGAACCCTTTTCGAGGGCCAGCCTTCGCTGCTTCGAGACTTAGGGCTGGGGCCCGTTTTTACCTTTGTGAAGAAGCCTCCGTCGGGAGTGGAGATCGTGGCGCCGGGGCGACGAGCGTGAAGTTGGAGCGGCGGCCTCGGAGGGCCCCGGTAGAGCGTAGCGAGTGCGGAGTCGCCACGTGTACCTGCCATTCAGCTTGCAACGCGGTTAGATGGGCACATTGTACGTGCGCGGTTACCTACTCACCATCGCGGGAGACGGCGTCGGTTTGTCGAGGGGGACACGCTGCCTCCTGATGCGGACGGCGGTGTAGGGGCCCTTCTTCCTCCTGGCTTGGTCGTAGCCCCTGCGTCTGGCCCGAGGTGCGACGTCGATGATCGAGCCCCCGCGTCCGCTCATGGTGGGGCGTCGAATGTCGAGCCCCCGCGTCCGGTTCGAGGAGCGATGCCGCATCTCGAGTCCTTTGCTAGGCCTTGCTTGGAGGGCTCGGAGGAAGAGGAGACCGTGCGTTCGCCCGAAGCCTTGCTTGGTGGGCTCGGGCGATGCGGAGATCGAGCGCTCGCCCGCCCGAGGCCTCGCTGGGAGGGCTCGGGCGAAGCGGGGATCGAGCGCTCGCCCGAGGCCTCGCTGGGAGGGCTCGGGCGAAGCGGAGAACTCGGGGCCCAGGATTCCTTCGCAGGGGAGGAGTCAAAGGTAGGACACCTGTTCCCGTTGGGTGCGCCTTTTTAGGCGGTTTTTCTGGGGCGGTGGGCGGCGCCCGTTGCAGACGCGCGCAAGGGTTCTCGACCAGGCATTTAATGCTTGCGTGCGCACCCGTATCGAGGGGATTTTCTCAATCATGAGATTTCCTCGCGTGCAACGCATTAAATGCGGGCGAATATTTGACCGTTCAGGATCCGGCTGTTGGCTTTCATCCTATAAATACGTCCCTTGGGATTTTAGGAGCGGTTCCTTTCCACATTCTTTCGTGTCCCTTACTCCTTCGTCTTGCTCCTCCGCCCAGCCGCACAAAAGCAGAGGTGGGAAGGAGAGACCGGGCCGACGGCGGAGAAGAGGGTTGTGAAGCAGAGGAGGGAGAGAGAGAGAGACCTTTCTTCTTCGCGTCTCCTGGGCCCCCGCGCTCTGCCGCTCGAGATGGCCGACGCACCTGAGCCGTGGGGCGCTTCTGCCGCTACCCCGGAGAAGCTTGCGGAGCTGGTGCAGAGGGGACTCCTTCGGGGCCTTTCCGGCTCCGATAGGCCGGAGTGGATGGCCCCTGGTGCGGAGGAGGAGCCGGGGCCCCCGACGGCTATGTGGTCAGCTTCGTCGCTTTCCATGAGCGCGGGTTCGGGGTCCCGGCAAGCCGGTTTCTCCGAGCGCTTCTCTTCTACTACGGGCTCGAGCTGCAGCATCTCGCCCCCAACTCCATTTCTCAGGCGGCCATCTTCGCGACCGTCTGCGAGGGCTTCTTGGGTATCGAACCTCATTGGGAGCTCTGGATCCACCTCTTCCGAGGCGAGTTCTTCACGAAGGCGACTTTCGGAGGGTCGTCGGAGATTGGTGAGGTCGGGGAGCTGCGTGCTCTCCGTTCGTCAGCAGAGGTCGGGCCTCTACATCCCGTCCCAGGCGGCCACCTCGAACAAGGACTGGCGCCTGGGGTGGTTCTACCTTCGCAACGATGACGGGCTGCTTCCAGCGTACACCGGCCGTGTCATCGAGTCGCGGCCGGACTCTTGGAACTACGGCGTCGTCGACAAGAGGCAGGGCCGGCTCGACCCGCTGCTCGAGGCCCTGTCGAGGCTGCGGAGGGCAGGCCTCACCGCCGGGATGGTCGTGGCCTGGTTCCATCAGCGGTGCGTACTGCCGCTGATGAGCCGGCCCCTAATCATGGCGAAGATGAGGGATGACGCGCCCCTGCTGCGAGAGTGCCAGATGAGGCCGTCCCCGGTCGCCTATTCCGAGCTCGTTCGCCGGGCGAGGGACGCGGTGAAGGAGGTGAAGGATGCGAGCAAACTGCTCAGTATCCCGATGCGCCCGTTCCGTGGGTACATCAGCTTGGTAAGGAGGGTTGATCCTTTGGGTGTGTTGTTCGCGGAGCTTTCCTCTTCTCGTGTTCATTCTTCGCTTCCTTCCCTTTGCAGGGTTTGCAGGGGGTCAGTGCCTCGAAGCCTCCCCTTCCTGAGGAAAGGGAGGAGAGGCGGCGTCTGGCCGAGGAGAGGAAGAAAAAAGGATGACAAGAGCATTAGGCGGGCTAAGCGCCGAAAGGACCGTGACGACCTGGAGAGGCGTCGGCGGCAACAGAGGCTCCATGGTGAGCCGGAAGAGTCCTCCCCTACGGAGGAGGATTCTGATGATGATGATGACGAGGGTTCGGAGGAAGACTCCGAGCCCCTGGCGGGGTTCCCCGACGTGGACCGTTCGCCGGTCCAATCGGCGAGCCCCGTGAGGGGCGCTCCCAGGGCGCACGCAGCAGGGAGGAGCCCTGTTCCTGCCTCGGGCGCAGGTGGCATGGCCTTCGCTCCCCAGGGGGGCGGCGGGCCCCTTCAGGGCATGTCGACGTCGTTGCCAACGGGGGCTTCGACGGAGACCCCTGAGACGGAGACCCCCGAGACGGAGCTCCCGCCTCCCCCGAGGGGGGTTCCCCCCACAGGGACACAGCGGCTGCCGGTCTCGCCTGTGTCCACTGCGAGGAGGGTGCCGAGGGCCGGGTAAGCACTCGTTGCTCGCGCGTTTTGCGTTCGCTTGCGTAGAGATTTATTTTTCGTGATGCGTGTCTTTCTTCTCTCATCTCAGCGGGAAGCGGTCAGCGGAGGCCTTATCCCTCCGCCCTCGGAAGGCGCTGAAGGTGGGAGCTACGTCCTCCGCGGACGCGGTGGTGGCACCGTCCGCGACGCCACCACTGTCGGGGTTCGGCGGGCCGGTCGTCACGCCTGAAACCGTCGAGTCCCCACAGGAGCCCCGGTCTCTGGTGGGGCACCAAAGGAGGGCCCCGACGCTGGGGCGTCGCGGGATGGAGGCGTTCCGGAATCCTCGACCGCCGAAGCCGAGGCCGCCAAGGTGGCGGAGACGGAGCTGCCCCAAGCCGCTGCGTCCGAGGCTGGGGCCGACGCTCTGCTCTCAGGCCCGCGCTTGCCGGTGATCCACACCGTCTCTTCTGGCGAGGCATCCCCCCGAAAGGTGGAGAAGCAGAGGCAGAAGGCGAGGCTATCAGCGCGCCGCCGAGGCAACCGTTGTCAGCGGTCGGGGGAGAAGGCAAAGCTCGGCCCTCGCACTCCTGGGGGGTCGCCCTCCCGCCTGGGGCGGCCCTCGAGTGGAGTGGAGGGACCCAACCAACCCTGAGGCCGAGCCGGTGTTCGTCCTCGACGATGCCCCCGAGGCCGAAAACTGGAGCGACCTCGGGCGGCTCGGCTCGCTCCTCACGCGGTCGCTGAAGGCGTCCCTGTCGATGGTGGAAGGGACCTCCCTCGGGCCGTCCAGGTGAGGCACCTTGCTTGGGAAACCTCCTCTTCTTGTTTTGTCATAGGAAGTGGAGGGATGGAGGTAATCGTTTGGTTGATTGTTCATTTTAGGAGCTTATGGAGACTTCTCGGGCCAAGTCGGAATTCCTCCGTCGGGAGAGCCGCGTCTGGGAGCGGCTTCAGGCGTCGAGCACCGAGCTTGCCCACACCCAGAAGCAGCTTGCCGACAAGAGCACCGAGGCAGGTGAGCTGAACGCCCGCTGCTCCGACCTGACGGCCGCGGTTGCCGAAGCCCAGGAGCATGCCGCCCGGGAGGCGGAGACGGCCAAGAGTTTGGCGTCGCGGCTGGAGGAGTCCGAGAGGGCGGCGGAGGCCCTCCGTGCTCAGGCACGGGCCCTGAGTACGGATCTCGAGCAGGCTCGGAAGTCCGCCGAGGCGTCAGCCACAGACGCCCAGAAGTGGGAGGGCGTGGCAAGAGGTAACCTTTTTGTTCCGTAGACCTTATGGTTTCCTCATCGCGATTTCTTTCTCTTGACGATTTGCGTTGATCTTCTACAGAGCTGAGGGGGAAGCTTGCTGAGGCGGAGGAGGCCTCGGCCGCCCTGCAGTCGGTCTACCAGGCTGAGGCTTCAGACCATCAAGCTCTGCAGGATGCCGCTGCTGAGGCCTGCGCGTCTCTCGGGACCGTGGGTGGTCAATCGGGGAGCTCCCTGACCAGCCGCCTGGCCGCCTTGAGGGGTGGGTGGATGACCGGGTGCGCGGTGCCCTGCATCTTGGGGTGAAGCGGGCCTTCGCCGTGATCTCCAGCCACTACGACGGCCTCAACTTGACGCCGTCAGCCAGGGTTCATCCTGCCGGATGATGAAGCCGAAGCCGAGCGGGAGATTGCGGATTTCTCCCGGGCCGTCGAGGCCCCTGGGGAAACCCTGGCTCGGTTCTTCGAAGAGGACGTGGACTCCCCCCAGCAGCGCCCTTAGCTCTTGAAGACCCCTCGACGACTGCTCCCGCGGACGAGCCTGAAGAGGAGAGGCGAGATTAGTTTGGGCCACCGAGCCCTTGCGTTGTGACCTCCGTGGGAGGGTATTTTTGTAAGAACATGCTCGTGGCCTTCGAGGCCTAATGTAAAAAATTTTTTTGCATTTCATTCCTTGTTGTCTCTTTTGACTTTTTTGCATGTGGAGGGATCTCGGGGGAAACCCTTAGGGTACTTAGGCTACCGAGATAACGGCAAGGGAGTCTTCCTGCCCGGAGGCGACGGTAGTACTCACGACTTGGCCATTTGACTCTCGAGGCGTCCTTCGCAACTCTTTGGGCGTCGCACGCTAGTTCCTTCCAACGCCAAAAGGAGAAAGAGGCGAGACTAGGAAGATTTTGAAAAACGAGCAAAAACATAAATCCCGGGGGCGTCGGATGTTGGGTCGGAGAGTACCCTTCTCCTGATAGCCCCCGAGGCCTCGGAGGAGTGGGAAAGACTCCTTCGAGGGCTTCGGGGTGAGGACCCGAGATAATATTAAAACGTCTTTTACGCTCGAGTTTTCTTATCTTTCTTTGCCTGAAGTTTGCTCTGACTAAGTTTTTGACACAGACTTAAGTCCTTCGAGGGTGGGAGCGAGTGGAGGTACCGTAGCCCGGGGGCGTAGGCGAGCTCCCGCCTCGACACCCTTGACCCTTAGGGAGCTCAACGTGTTTTCTTCTTAGTCGTGGGGCGTGCTCGAGGCATAGAAAAATAAGACGACATCGAGTTTGGTAAAAAACGTGCGCGATTTTTGGGAACTCAGGGGGACCCCCTGGTTAGCCCCCGAGGGAGTCTTGACTCTGACCAGACAGAGTCGAGACTACCTCTGTTTTGAACGAAATAAAAAGCTTGAAAACGAACTTTTATTCATTCAAGATGCGATGTTTGTACAAAATACGAGAATTGTACGAAGCCTCGAGGCTTTTCGGAATAAGAATGACGTAGCTGTTTGATGTTCCGAATTGGAGTCGAGCTTGGGGCGGTCAGCTGGTGACGCTCTTTGAGGATGACGTGTTGCCTCCGGACATGGGCAGTGGCGTGGAAGGTCCCGACCAACGAGGACTGAGGCCGTTGCAGAGCTCGCTGGTAGTCGAGGGGTGGCGCTGAGGTCGAGCCCAGTGTCCGGCTCGAGGGGTACCGTCGAAGTTTGAGCCCCCGCGCCTGGCTCGAGGGGTGTCGAAGCGAGTCCCCGAGTCCGGCTCGAGGTGGAGCGTCGAAGGTCGAGCCTCCGAGTCCGACTCGTGAGGGGCGTCGAAGGTCGAGGCTTCGAGTCCAGCTCGAGGAGGGGCGTCGAAGGTCGAGGCTTCGAGTCCAGCTCGAGAGGGGCGTGAAGGTCGAGCCTCCGAGTCCGCTCGAGGCGGCGTCGAAGGTCGAGCCTCCGGTCCGGCTCGAGGCGGGGCGTCGAAGGGCCGTCGAGCCCCGAGTCCGGCTCGTGAGGGGCGTCGAGGTCGGCTTCGAGTCCAGCTCGAGGAGGGGCGTCGAAGGTCGAGGCTTCGAGTCCAGCTCGAGAGGGGCGTCGAGGTCGAGCCTCCGAGTCCGGCTCGAGCGGGGCGTCGAAGGTCGCCTCGAGTCCGGCTCGAGGCGGGGCGTCGGGGCTCGAGCCCCCGAGTCTGGCTCGAGGAGCGGCGTCTCGTGGTGCCAACTTAGCCAGCTCGTCTGCGGCGGGCGCCCACGCGCACGCCTTTGTCGTCGTCGTCCTCGTCGTCGCGCCTTGCTTTCTGTCTTTCGCCTTGGCCCGCGGAGTGGCCAAAGAAGGCCCCCACTGCCTCGTTGCCGGGCGAAGCTGGTGACCTGATCCACCAAGTCTTCGATCGTCCTGGGATGGTAGCGCCCTAACTCGTGGACCAGCTTTTGGCACGTCGTGCCTGCGAGGAATGCTGAGATGACCTCCTCATCAGGCACGTGAGGGAGCCTGAGGCGCTGCTTCGAGAACCGCCGAGCGAAGTCGTGGAGGGGTTCGTCCGCTGCCTGCCTGCAACGTCGCAGATCCCAGGAGTTGCCTGGGCGCGCACAAGTCCCCTTGAAATTCCTGTCGAAGACCCTGACTAGGTCGGCCCAGTCATGGATCTGATCCGGCGGGAGCCCCTCGAGCCACCGGCGGGCAGTGTCCGAGAGGTAAGGTGGGAGTAGGCGTATGATCATACGGTCGTCGCCTTTCGCTCCGCCCAGTTGGCATCCTAGGCGGAAGTCTGAGAGCCAGAGCTTGGGCTCGACCTCCCCGTCATACTTCACGATGTTGGTCGGCGGTCGAAAGCGGTCGGGGAGGGTCGAGCTGCGGATGGCTCGGCTGAACACCCTGGGGCCCGGGGGCTCGAGGGTTTGCCGGCTGTCAGCGATCCGCTCCTGGGCTGGTCTGGCTTGAGGGGCGTCCGGCTGGCTGACCGACGTCTCGTGCTTGCTGCGGGGTGCATCTGCTGGCTTCTCCGAGGCTGCTCTGCGCTGGCGCGAGGCCGAGCTCTCGGCTATCTGCACAGCGGCCGTTTCGAGGAGGCTCTTTACTTCCTCAAGCATGCGTCTGGCGTCGGGGTCGGAGACAGCGGGCAGATCGCGGAGCAGCATTGCGGCCGCCACCACGTTTTGCCCGGCTCGTGGAAGCACACCCTGGGGCGTGCTGGCGCCCCGCCCTCGAGGCTCCGTCGGCGGGCCTCTCGAGCTCGACCTCGAGCTCCAGCTCCTCGAGGCTGGAGTGGTTCCTGTGCGAGTTGGGCTGCTCGGCTGTCGTCGTGTTGAGGTGGTGGAACCGAGGCCGAGGATTTGCTTCTTGCCTGAACGCGGGAACCGCCCGCCGTAGCCACGTCGTTGGGTGCTCCGAGGTTGGGCTTTGGCCTGACGTCGTCGTCGTAGTCCTCGGCATCGCTCACCACCCCCTCGAGCTGGAAGCGCTCCCTGGTTGAATACCAGACGTGCCGGTTCGCACGTGTGACGGACGCGGACTTGCTGGGGGAGCGCGCCCGCGCCCTGGAGGTCGCTGGCCGCGTGCCGGGCAGCTTTCCCCTCGGGGATTCTGCGCCGGCAGTGGGGAAGTAGGCGTACGCCGCCGGCACCGCCTGTGCCTGGTGACGATGGTGACCACGACGCTGCTCGCGAGGTGGCGACGTGTGGTGGTGCAGACGACGCGTCATGCCCCCCGCGCGGGGTGGCGTGGCACGTCTTCCGCTCGGGCCCTCCGTGGAGAGCAAGGCCGGTTCGTCGCCGTTGTCAGCGGCTAGGGACTCAAGGTTCCCGAACCAGTCGACGGCACCGGCAGAGAACGAAGGAGTAGAAGAAGCCATCCAGGAGATAGCGAGAAAAATGACTCGGACACGCGCACCCCCTACCTGGCGCGCCAACTGTCGGTGTTTCGTACCCGGGGGTATCACACCAACGAGTAATAACGATCGCGTGCTTCTCCTCCTGGATGGTGATGCAAGGGGACACAAGATTTATCCTGGTTCGGGCAAAGAAGGCCCTACGTCCAGCGGGGGAGGATGTTCTTGTATTACTTGCACCGAAGTGCTTGTACAGGGGAGACAGACGAACGTTCATGCACATCCACTCTCACGCCGCACTCGAGTCCGGACCCTGGTCCATGCTCAGTGAGCTTGTATCCACCCCTGTACAAGCACTTCGGTGCAAGTAATACAAGAACATCCTCCCCCGCTGGACGTAGGGCCTTCTTGCCCGAACCAGGATAAATCTTTTGTCCCCTTGCATCACCATCCAGGAGGAGAAGCACGCGATCGTTATTACTCGTTGGTGTGATACCCCCGGGTACGAAACATCGACAACTACAAACTTGGTGGTAGTGCTGAGCTTTGCGGCGAGCTTCCGCTACTCGGCGATGTGAGTGCGGAGGCCAAGATGAGTGTCGAAGCGCATGCCGTCGTTGATTGTCTGAGGGTTGTTGCGCGGTTTCAGTGTGCTCGTGACTTGGTCGAGGAGTACTGCTGCGCTAAAGTTTGGCCTCTGAGTCGGAGACAAGTATGGTTTGCAGTTGAGGACGACCCTAGGTACGAGGGTAAAGGTTTAAAGAAACCTAAGTTGGAGTTGAACAAAGTTTGGGATAATGTTCTTAAGAAGTTTCCCAGGCGTGTAGATGGAGTTGAAGCTATCTACAAGTGTGTTCAGCAGAGGGCAGAGGACCTTGTAGGGAAACTGTCCACACTAGAGGTTTAGGCTATCCACAGCTCTGTGGGTAGCGGAGGTCGTGTTAACAGACTTTTCGACATTCTTGGGATCTAGTATGAGGACTGGCCCGCACCTTCGAGCGATGATGCGCCGAAGAAGAGGAAACGTGCTGCCGCTGAGGAGAAAGATGTTGCATCGCGGCCGAAGAGGGGTCGTGGTCGAGGTCGCGGTGGCGCGGGTGGCCAAAGGAAAACTCTTGCGACTAAAGTCGCTGTTGGCTCGGGCGTTACCGGTACTTCGTCCTCCTCGGCCGTTGTTTCACTAGGGAGCGACCGAGGCCTTGCGAAGGTTGGAGGGCGGGTACCCCGCGTCGAGGGAATTGGCGCCCTGATCCAAGTTTCGGACGATGAAGACGTCTCTGATGATGTCGAGAAGGAGGAGGAGAAAGATGTTGAAAAAGAGGCGGATACTGAAGATGACTCATCTGACGAGGTTAGCGGCACCTCGAGTGGCGAAGATGACTCTGATGATGAAGTGTCTGTCGAGGTTGATCGTGGGAAAGGGATTGGCTCGTCTGGTGTCGGCGCTGCGGCTGCTCGAAGTATCGATGATATTGTTCGGGACTTCGAGCCAGAGAGTCATCCGCGAGGGTCAATTCCCGAGTTTGCTGGCTCGCACGTATGGGTCGATGGTTTCGAGTTTTCTGGTGAACTTGAATCTGAACGGACCCCCGGGAAAAGACCATATGGCAAGGCTAGCCGATCGAGCCTTCCTTACTTTGCTAAGAAGCTTGGGGTCTGTGATTCGGCGACCGAGCTTTTCACGAGTGCGGACCTTCGAGAGTGCCACTTGCAGTGTGCTCCGGAGGAATGGCGTTTTCTGGGTTGGGTGTTCAGTCGCATTTGTGTGCCGGAAGCGGAGCTTCGCCTGGCCAACGAGCCCTTGGACAACCTTCATGATGACATCGATGTCAAGGTGGCTGAGTTGATGCTCCTGAACCGCTCGGCGCGCCGGAGGGCGGGTTATAATCTTCATTATTTGAATGACCGGTTGGATGAAGTCGAGAAGGATAACAAGGACCTTCGTTGGAGCTTGGAAAATAAAGAGATTGAGCTCAAAGCTGCCCTAGAGAAAGTTAAGAAGTCCTGAGAAGAAGCACAGGGGGTTGCAAATAGTAATACTGAACTCCTGGCTGCTTGCCGATAGAAAGACAAGGATTTGTTAGCTGGAAACAGTCGCATACAAGAGCTGTCCTCTGAGTTGGCTTCTCATTCCGAGGCTTGGCAAAAAAGCATGGGAAAGGTTAAAAGTAAAATTGACACCTGCTTGACTGAGGCTGGCGGCTCTGCTGGGGAGCCGTTACCTGCCATTGATGTTGTGGCATTCGAAGCTTGGCTTAACAATGAGCTGGATGTTTTCAGCTCTTTGGTTGATAACGCAGCCGACTTCAGATGTTACGCCGGAGCTTTGGCCATGGTCGGGACCCTTCGCCAGGCTGATTGTGAGCACCTTCAGAAAATCAGGAAGCCGAACCATGTCTTCCCAACTATTAACGAGGTTCGTCAAATGAAGGTTGATGATGCGGAGGTTCGAAACTGCGCGATGCGCTTGCTCCGGAGGTTTTGGATCAACGGAGGTGGACGCGCCCTCGCCTTCGAAGAGTCGGCGGAAGCTACTCGTCAGGTATCAATTTATAAGAGATGTTTGCTCCATGTTTCTACTCCATGGACGATCATGTTGGTTTTTAATTTGGTGGTCTATTTTTGTAGGCTCGGAAAGACGCACTGCCTTCGCCGAGCGTGACTGAGGACGTTGCCGGATGCTCCAAGTCTGCTCCTGCGCTCGGTTCTGCGGAGGTTCCACCAGCGGAGGAGGTACCCTCGGCTGAGGATGCTCCGATGACTGGAGAAGCTAACGTAGAAGAGGCGGCGATGGATGAAGCACCTGCTGAGGGCTTGGATGCTGCCACAGGCGAAGGGTTGGATGCTGCGACTGGCGAAGCTTGGGCGGATGAGCAGGGAGGAGCCGAGCAGGTGTGAAACTTAGGACTGCTCAAACGAGAGGGTTATTTTGTAATATGTCGGGTAGTTGGAAAGACTTGATGACACTAAGATACTTTTTAATTCTGTGAAAAATGCAGGTTCCTGATGGAACCGTGGTAGAAGTGTTTGATATGACGCCACTGACGTTAAATTATCAAGATACTTTTATAACTGGTGAATCGTGGGCTCGGGCTAGGCTTAAACACCCTTCGCTGTCTTTTGAACGCTTTTGGTGGTCGAAGGTGCGAAGATATGATTTGAAGAACAACAGATCAAGTCGTTTTTGGCGCGAGGCAGATTATACTGATCGACAGGCCACACGGTATTTGTTTGGTTCTTCTTCGTCTGCGCAAGCTGTTTTTGATGATGATATCGATGAGAATACGGCTCTGGATTACTTGTTTGGGCGAAGCAATCTAGATCTGGGTTCGGATGGATCACTTGTGGTTCCGAAAGAGGAACCTTCGGAAGTTAGTGAGGTAAATCGTAGATATATGTATAGGGCGAGGGTTTTGTCCGGGGAGCTCCCGATTGTTCCTGCAGCTCCTTTGTTGTGGGGACCCATAGTTTTGGCGGAAACAGGATCTGAGGAGCAGAGCGAGGGTTTTGATGATTTGATGCTAGTTGAAAGAGGTGATGGTTCCTTGCAATTTTGTAACCTTTATTAATTGTGTGACGTTGTGAAGTTGTTTTGTATATGAACGGGAAAATTGAATGTTTGTTTTGTGCCCCTTTTTTTAGCGAGGCTCGCTTTTCGTTGAAAAGCGATGTTTTAGTAATAACAACGACGCCCCTCTTTCTTTTTAGCGAGGCTCGCTTTTCGTTGAAAAGAGATGTTTTAGTGAAAACAGCGACGCCCCCCTTTCTTTTTAGCGAGGCTCGTTTTTCGTTGAAAAGAGATGTTTTAGTAAAAACAGCGACGCCCCCCCCCTTTCTTTTTAGCGAGGCTCGCTTTTCGTTAAAAAGAGATGTTTTAGTAAAAACAGCGACGCCCCCCTTTTCTTTTTAGCGAGGCTCGCTTTTCGTTGAAAAGAGATGTTTTAGTAAAAACAGCGACACCCCCCTTTCTTTTTAGCGAGGCTCGCTTTTCGTTGAAAAGAGATGTTTTAGTAAAAACAGCGACACCCCCCCTTTTTTTTAGCGAGGCTCGCTTTTCGTTGAAAAGAGATGTTTTAATAAAAACAGCGACGCCCCCCCCTTTCTTTTTAGCGAGGCCAGCTTTTCGTTGAAAAGAGGTGTTTTAGTAAAAACAGCGACGCCCCCCTTTCTTTTTAGCGAGGCTCGCTTTTCGTTGAAAATAGATGTTTTAATAAAAACAGCGACGCCCCCCCTTTCTTTTTAGCGAGGCCCGCTTTTCGTTGAAAAGAGGTGGAGGTAGAATTTGTCTTGCGCGTTCGACTTTTTGGACTTCGCGCCTCCACTTGTCTTAGATGGAGGTGAATTTTGTTTTGCGAGCCCCTGGCGTGTTTTGCAAGGGTGCTCAACGTTTTTGTACTTCGCGCCTCCCCTTGTCTTAGGTGGAGGTGAAGTTTGCTTTGCGAGCCCCTGGCGTGTTTTGCGAGGGTGCTCGACTTTTTGTACTTCGCGCCCCCTTGTTGTAACACCTCTGGTGTTTAACTGTAATTAACCTGACATGTCATCATCATTAGTCATTAATCATTCTTGCCTTGCATTTATGTTTGCCTAGTACTTGTGTAGCAATCTCTTTTCAAAAACCCTAAAAGCCCAAATCTTCCTATAAGGGCAAAAATGGTTTCATTTCACCTCTGTGCCTAGCTTTGTGTAATTCTTGTTCAGTTGGATGTCTTGAAGTTTGTTGTGTTGGCCAAAGTTCAAAATCAAAATCAGATTTCAAATCCCTTTGCAAAACCCTTATTTCCAAACCCTGGATTTTATCCCTCTTTTTGTAATTCAAAAATTATTCAAAATTTGAGGTTGGCCAAAGTAATTTTGAATTTATTCAAATCCCAAAAGTGTTCCCTTTTCTGTTTTCAAATGTGGTCCAAAAACTATTTGGATTTTGAAAATATTATTTTTGACAAAGTTGTAGATCTCCTTTTTCTGCACAACTTTGGTATTTTGAGTTTTTGCTGCTCAGTTCAAGTTTTGGAAGTAATTTGCAAAATACAGAAGTCAAAAACTAGACCTAGCCCTATTCATCCCCTACCTCTAGCCGGCACAGAGTAGGGGGGGCCCGCCATGGCGCCTCGCCGGCACTGCGCACGCCGCGTGCCTGGCAGCCGCACGCACGCCTCCCACCTACCCTCCCCGCTGACCCCGTGTCATTCTGCCCCGCACGCGCGAGCGCTGACCTCCGCGCCCGTCCCCCACTGTTCCCTGCACGCGCCGCCGCGTGGCCGTCACCGGCAAGCCTTCGCCCAGGCCCTGGGTGCACGCCCGTCCTCCCGCCGGCTTGCAATCGAGTGCGCACGCTTCGGCCGAGCTCATCCACACCATCCCGTGCTCTCTACCGTCCCCGACCGTGCCTATAAAAGGGACCGCCGAGTCCGAGCTCCTCACTCATCTCCGCCGCCGTCGCCAGCCCACTCCGAAGCTCCCGCCGCTCAACCACCTAGCCCAAAAGCTCCGCCTTGCTCGCGAAGCTTCCCAGCCCCTCAATTTACCTCCCCGCCTCCAATCGCCCGGCGTAACCCCATCTTCCCAAACTCCGACGAAACACCCGTGAACACGGGTTCGTCAAATACTACCTCTCCGGCCACGATCATCTTCCCCTGACCCCTGTGTCAGCTTCCTTGGCTCCGTGCGACTCTAACCAGGCCCTTGCGGTCTCGTGTGTTGCGCAGGATCGCCGAATCGCGCCGGAGTGCCGCCGCGGCCGTCTCCTTCCTCGAGCCTCACCCTCGAGCACGTGTCGACCTCACCCTCGAGCCTCACCCTCGAGAACGGTCGAGCCTCACCCTCGAGCCTCACCCTCGAGCAGTGTCGAGCCTCACCTCGAGCCACACCCCTCGAGCACGCCTGCGAACCCGCTCCCTCGAAGCAGCCGAGCCCTGCCTCGACCCGTGTTAAGCACTCGAAGCCCCGGCTCTGCTTGTCTCCGCTTCGCCCGAGCCTACCGGCCAGGCCTCGGACGGACGCTTGTCTCCGCTTCGCCCGAGCCTCCCGGCCAGGCCTCGGACGAAACGCTTGTTTCCGTCTCGCCCGAGCCCTGCTGTCCGCCTCGCCGCGATTCGCCCGAGCCCCTGCAGGAAGGAGCACAGCACTCTTTTCTTTTTCCTTTTTGAAAGAGTGTGAATAGTGTGTTGTTTTCTCTTTTTGTGTGAATTAATTTGTTGTTCCTTAAATCCTGATAAAATTATGGTATGCTCCATGCACTGTGTAGTATTTTAGAAAATATGAAACTTGACTTTTCTGCAAGAATTTGAAAATGTAAAATCCCTCTTTTAATTAATAAATGGATGGTTTTGGATTTTTAGAAATTATTTATAACTCCAAAAATCATGAGATAAATTTTTGTGAGCTTCCTATGCCATGTTTAGTCTCTGGTGAAATTTTGAAGTCTTTTGGAACAAGTTGATTTTTGAGCATTTATCTTTAATTGTTAAATAGTGCCTTTGTTAATTAATGTCTGATTTTATTTGAGCACCTTAATGACCTCCAAAAATTATGAAATTTGTTTTGCCATCTATCTACACCATAATGAACTTATGTGATTAATTTGGTAATTTTTGGAGCAACTTCATAAAATGACCTTTTTAAATAATTAAGAAAAATAGAAAAGGGATTAGGGTTCATGTTGTATGCCCTGTTTTTGCATTGTTCATGCTAGCATACTCATGTGCATGCATCATTGCATTCGTATAGTCACCGAAGAAGGAGTCAAGATCGAGGCAGCCGCCGACGAACCTGTCCCTGAGGCTACCCCGAGCTCCGACAACTGCCCTGCCGCCTCCAGCCTCGAGCCCTCCCTCTTTGCTCTTCAAGGCAAGCCCCGGTGCATTTAACCCTTTCCTTGAATTTATAAAATTTTCCTTAAATTTTTTAAATATTATTATTATTAGGAGTTGTGTCTATTATTGATCCTAATCTGACCACGACCACCTGATACACCTGATACCTGCTTTTCAAAAGTATTTGAAAAATGCTTAGCAATGCTTATTGAATTAGACTTTGCAATAAAATGCCAATTTCAAAAGTGTGATCACTTAAGGAATGTTTATGGGAATTTGGTCTTACTCCCCGGCTGTTGGCTAGGTATCTGATCCGTACCTAGTCAATAGCGAGGAGAGGTTGTCCGAGCGTACGGTGCCGTCATGTTGTAGTCCGGGACTCAACAGTTGACACCGACCGGGACAGGGTTGAAAAACTGACGGGACTATTACGCTTGGGTGAGATATAACCAAGGTATAGTTTCTGGCTGGAAAATTAGGGACATCCGTATGGGGGCCTGCTGGTCAAGACTTGTAACTATTCACATACTTCGGAAAGCTCTGGCTCCGAGAAATCCTTGATTGGGACCGACAACCGCGCACTGGGAGTGGAGAGATGGCGGAAGTAGCATGTACCCACGTGGTCGTCGTACCTGGAAGGAGTGGTGTACTGTACTTCCGGGTGGCGTAGGACCGGTCCAATCTTGGAGGAATCGTGGTAGACGAGTTGGCATATGCAAGCTTGGGTGCTACATATGCAGTGTGGATAGGGATCCTCAGCTGAGTATTATTTATCCGGATTAACGTTGCTCCTCGGTTATGGAGACTTGGTCACTGACTGTCAACGGAGAGTGGTTCTCAACTAGGAATGTTTTGAAATGTAAAATGAATCATGAACGATGAAGAATTGAGGAATGCTGAATCTTTCAAAAATAAAATAAGGTTTACAAAATGCTTTTCTGCAAAATACTTGATCTTGCTTAAGCCTTACCTTGACTACCCTAAGCCTCTCATTCCTGAGTCTTCTCCCTTTTCTTTAGTCGGGTAAGTCTTGTTGAGTACCCCAGTACTCAGGGTTTGTTACCCATGCTGCAGGTATGACAGAGTCCCCGATGTGTCTTGCACCCTGCTGCGTGTCGAGGCCATCGAGGCCGAAGAGGCCGTTGACACCGCCGGGGCTGGGTGATTATAAGTATCTTTGTTGTTCTCCACTATGTTGCCTATGTCTATTTCTATTATCAGAACTTGGTTTGTAATAACTGCACCTTAATTTCTATTTGGAACCCTGCTTTGTAAAACTAATGTTATTTAAGTCTTCCGCTCTTTATTCCGATGTTATTTGTAAAAGTATGCAATGCTGTAACCGAATTGTGAGATGATCCTGCGGACATTGGGCACTGATGTAGCCCGGTGGCGAACAGGTCTTAATCACATGGAACATGGGTTCGGCTGTCAGAGGTTGACAGGGACACGTGGGCCATGGGATTAGGGTCGTTCCGTCACAGAGTGGTATCGGAGCATCTCACTTTAACGTTGCAGTGTTCGTTTTTGCGAAAACTTCAAAAGACCTTTTGAGTCCAAACAAACTAAACTTGACTATTTTGAGTCCAAATTGCTTCTCTCATCTTGTCTCTCATATGGCAACACTAGCTAGTGGAACAACATGTTTTAAGCCCTATGTACCTTATTTATTTTTGCATTGCTTTGTTCCGTAGGAACGATTCATGCATCATGTCATAATCACTTAAGTTAACTTCCTCTCTAAGTTCGTTGGGGTAGTATGCCTTTACCTGTTCTTGCTAGCCTTTCTCATCCATCTTCTCTTCTCTCCAGACATGGCTCGCATCAAGCTGACTGCCCGCAAGTCGACTGGACCGCATGGTGTGCCACGCCACCAGCTGGCACCACGCGCTGGGGAGGAGACTGGAGAATCTTCCAACGGTCGTCGCTTTCCCGCCGCACCCCGCAAGAACCTGAAGGAGGAATCAAGGATCTGAAGGCTGAGCTGAAGAACTTGGAGCATGACTTCTACCACTCACGCCTGGAGTTTTATGAGGCACGAGCTTCCCTGGAGCAGGCCAATCGGAATACGGTTCGCGCTATCGAGCAGCGCAATGATGCTTGGACCCGCGAGGACGTTACCAGAGCCCAGCTCCACGGACTGCAGCAGTACACAGCTCAGATTGAACAGTTCAATGATATGCTTCATGAGGAAGTGCATCAGCTGTATGATCAACTCCACCCCTTGGTACCCCCGGTTATGGAAGACCCTGAGGACGGAGTAGTGGAAGAACCCGATGTGGAACAAGAGCCAGACGTGGACGAAGAAATTGAACCTGCTGAGGACGTCCACGCTGAAGACGAGGACGAGGAGGAGGAGCCTGAGCTCATCCTCGAAGACGACGACGAAGAAATGATCATCATCGATGAGGACTAGACGTCTTTAGAGATGAGATCCCGTGTGTCTGTACCATCTGCTTACCTAAAACCTTAGTCTAGGTTTGGGGCGTTAGTCTGTCTTTTGCCAAGTCAGTCTGTATCTTCTTTTCGTACTCTTTTCCCTTTATCGGTCTTGTTCATCTGTCAGTCACCTTTATCAAGTCATCAGTCTTTGTATCAGAAGAAGCTATCAGTCTGTTGTTTTCAGAACCCTATCTATGAATGCTAAGTTCCAAGTTGCTTAACAGATGCCTGTGAACACTCGCACTGGAGCTGGAGGTTCTGATGATGCCAACCTCCCAAACCCTCCACCTGTCCTACTCTACGCTCAGATGCCATTGCAGCCTTGGCCGCCGCTGCCAACTAATGGCTCAAAACCAAGGACAGCAGAACTTTCACCGTGGTCGCCACAACATCAACCAAGAGACCACCTATGTGGAATTCACCGAAACTCGTCCACCGGTCTTCACCAAGGCCGATGAACCCCTCGAAGCTGATGATTGGCTCCGCACCATGGAGCAAAAGTTTGGTCTTATCCGCTGCACCGACATCCAGAAGCCACGGTTCGCTTCCCAGCAGCTTCGTGGTCCGGCAAGTGCTTGGTACGCCAACCTGTTGGCTGCCCAGCCAGGGGTCATCAGTTGACCTGGGGGAGTTCCGCACTGCCTTCCGTGCTCATCACATCCCTTCCGGATTGAAAATGAAGCTTGATCAGTTCCTGGCTCTCCAACAGAAAGACTCCACAGTCATGCAGTATGTGGGTCAATTCAATCATCTCAGCCAGTATGCCTCAGAGTATGTCAACACAGATGAGAAGAAGAGGGATTGTTTCCTTAGAGGACTGCACCCGAAGATCCGCAGGAGCTTGTCCAATAACCTGACTGGGTCTTATCACGATGTTGTTGACCGGGCTGTTGCTTTTGAAGAAAGCAATCGCCAGTACCAGGAAGAGAAGAAGAAGAAAAAGAAAGCAGGGTCAAGCAGCTTCTCTGGCGGTCACAAACGCCAGAGAATCATCTATCACCCCAGCCACCACCACAATCGTCTACCTTACCCCAACCAGCAAGTGGTCGTCCGTACCGCGGCCACCACCCATAATGCCAACCAGCAGAGTGCCACACAGCCGAACGCCCCAGGTGTTCGTATCACCACTCCACAAACAGCCTACAACCATCCCTGCTACAACTGCGGCCAGCTTGGTCACTGGTCTCGTGAGTGCCCAAAGCCCAAGAGGTATGCCCAGAATACTCAGAAGAATCCTGGAGGATCTCAGCAGCAGCAGCACCGTGCACAGCAGCAGCATGCTCAGAAGGGCAAGATTGTCAAGAAGCACGGGCAAGTCTACTACACCGCTGTCAGCGATATACCAGAAGGGGAGCCCGTCATGATCGGTAGGTTTCCTGTTGCCAATCACCCTGCAGTTGTGTTGTTTGATTCTGGTGCATCGCATTCCTTCATCAGTCGTACTTTTGTCATCAAGCATGAAATATCAATTGAGGATTTAAAAGAAAGTTTCTGCATATTTTCGCCTGGAGGGCGTATAAGTACTAAGGAAGTGGTTCGCAGTATACCAGTAAGGTTGGGGAACATGTATTTCCCACCACCATGATAGTGCTTCATGATCAGGAGATAGATGTCATCCTAGGCATGAATTGGATGTGTCAGTATAAAGCCATGATCGACATCTTGAATAGAGTTGTGAGAGTGGATATTCCTAACAGTACCGCCAAACTCCTTCTCCAACTTCCAATGCCTCAAAAACCAGCAGCCACTCAAATAAATACCGCCTATGTTCTGGAAACCAGAGACATCCCCGTGGTTGTGAATTCCCTGATGTTTTTCCTGAGGATTTGCCTGGTCTGCCTCCTGACCGTGACGTTGAGTTTGCCATAGAGCTAAAGCCCGGGACTGCTCCTATATCCCGCAGAGCTTATCGAATGCCTCCCAGAGAGTTGGCAGAACTAAAAATCCAATTACAAGATTTGTTGGACAAGGGTTTCATTCGCCCAAGCTCGTCTCCTTGGGGCTGTCCTGCAATCTTTGTAAAGAAGAAAGACAAGACTCTCAGAATGTGCATTGATTATCGCCCACTCAATGAGGTCACCATCAAAAATAAATATCCCTTGCCTCGTATTGATCTTCTCTTTGACCAGTTAGCTGGAGCCAAAGTATTCTCCAAGATCGATCTCAGATCTGGCTACCACCAAATAAAGATTCGTCCTGAAGATATTCCTAAACAGCTTTCACCACCAGATACGGCCTATATGAGTACTTGGTCATGTCCTTCGGTTTGACCAATGCCCCTGCTCATTTCATGTACCTCATGAACTCTGTGTTCATGCCAGAGCTTGATAAATTCGTGGTCGTGTTCATTGACGACATCCTTGTCTACTCAAAAACCCCTGAAGATCATGCCGAACATCTTCGTATTGTTCTATCCCGTCTCAGAGAACATCAGCTGTATGCCAAGTTCAGTAAATGTGAGTTCTGGTTAGATCAGATACAGTTTCTTGGTCATGTCCTTTCCGCTGAAGGTGTGTCAGTTGACCCTGGTAAAGTGGCAGACATTCTGGATTGGAAGCCACCTACCACTGTTCACCAAGTCCGCAGCTTTATGGGAATGGCAGGATATTATCGTCGATTCATTCCGGATTTCTCCAGAATCGCCAAGCCTATCACTGAGTTAGTAAAGAATTCTGTGAAGTTTGTCTGGTCACCAGCCTGTGAGCAAGCCTTTCAAACTCTGAAGAAACTGTTAACCTACATCACCAGTGCTAGCCCAGCCGAACATCGAGAAACCCTTTGATGTCTACTGTGATGCATCTGGTACTGTGGTTTGGGCTGTGTTTTGATGCAAGAAGGTCGAGTGATCGCTTATGCCTCCCGACAGCTTAAGCGACATGAAGAGAATTACCCAACTCATGATCTCGAGTTAGCAGCAGTAGTGCATGCCTTGAAGATCTGGCGTCATTATCTGTTGGGCAGTACCTGTAATGTGTACACTGATCACAAAAGCCTGAAGTATATTTTCACTCAAGAGGAACTGAATATGAGGCAGAGAAGATGGCTTGAGTTAATTAAGGACTATGATCTTGAAGTGCATTACCATCCGGGTAAGGCGAATGTGGTCGCCGATGCACTCAGCGCAATCTATTACTGTCTATGATGTCTGATGAAACCCTATGATTCTTCTTTGTGTTATGAGCTGGAAAAGTTAATATTGAAATGATTCCACAAGGAACTCTGAATAATATCAGAATAGAAACCCCTATCAGAGAGCAGATCATCGCTGCACAAAAAGATAACCCTGGAATCAAGCACATCATCGAAAAGGTCCAATCCGGAAAGGCTGATTGTTTCAGGATTGATGATGCAGGAGTAGTATGGTTTAAGAATCGGTTAGTAGTTCCTAAAGTGCCTGAGTTAAGAAAGTTAATCCTTGATGAAGCACACTTGACTAGATTCTCCATCCACCCCGGCAGCAACAAAATGTACCAGGATTTGAAGCAGCAATTCTGGTGGACAAAGATGAAGATTGAGATCGCCCGGTATGTCGCTCAGTGCGATACCTGCCAGAAAGTCAAAGCCGTGCACATGAAGCCCGGAGGAGAATTGCAACCTTTATCTGTACCTGCTTGGAAATGGGACGATATCAGTATGGACTTTATCAATGGTCTACCCAAGACATCAAGAGGTTTTGATTCCATATGGGTGATCGTGGATCGCCTCACTAAGCAAGCTCACTTCCTGCCAGTGAAGACCAGTTACACCGTCCCCACTTATGCCACTTTGTACAAGGACAACATAGTGAAACTCCATGGCATACCCAAGAGCATTATCTCTGATCGTGGTACCCAGTTTGTCGCCAAGTTTTGGAAAGCGTTCCATACCTCACTTGGAACCAAGCTCTTGCATAGTACGGCATATCATCCTCAAACAGATGGACAAACTGAGCGAGTCAACCAAGTGTTAGAGGATATGTTGAGAGCATGTGTGCTCACCTTCGCAGATACTTGGGATGACTGTTTGCCCTTGGCAGAGTTCTCATATAATAACAGTTACCAAGAGAGCATCAAAATGGCACCCTTTGAAGCACTGTACGGCCGCCGTTGTCGTACACCTCTCAATTGGTCTGAACCCGGAGAAAGGGAATTCTTTGGAGTTGACCTAGTAAAAGATATGGAAGAGAAAGTCAAGCAATACAAGAGAACATGAAGATTGCACAGTCTCGACAGAAAAGTTATGCTGACAGGAGACGTCGACCTCTGCAGTTCGAGATCGGGGATTATGTGTACCTGAAGGTCTCACCCACCAAAGGAGTCACTCGTTTTGGAGTCAAAGGAAAGCTAGCACCCCGCTACATTGGTCCGTTTGAGATTCTGGATCGTTGTGGCAAGGTCGCTTACAAGCTAAGTTTGCCCGATCATCTTTCAGCAGTTCATAATGTGTTTCATGTCTCCCAACTCAAGAAGTGTCTCCGAGTACCTGAACATGTGGTTGAAGTTGAAGGCGTTGAGCTAGAACCAGATCTGTCATACACTGAGTATCCAGTTCGCGTGTTGGATCACAAGGATCGTGTTACCCGAAGAACCACCACAAGATGGTACAAGATCCAGTGGAACCAGCACTCTGAAGAAGAAGCCACCTGGGAATCCGAAGACTTCTTAGCAAAGAACTATCCCGACTTTCTCGAATCTCTGTAGATGTAAGGTTTTGCCTTTTCCTTCTTAAGACGTGGAATCTCGGGGCGAGATTTCTTTTAGGGGGGAAGGCTGTAACACCTCTGGTGTTTAACTGTAATTAACCTGACATGTCATCATCATTAGTCATTAATCATTCTTGCCTTGCATTTATGTTTGCCTAGTACTTGTGTAGCAATCTCTTTTCAAAAACCCTAAAAGCCCAAATCTTCCTATAAGGGCAAAAATGGTAATTTCACCTCTGTGCCTAGCTTTGTGTAATTCTTGTTCAGTTGGATGTCTTGAAGTTTTGTTGTGTTGGCCAAAGTTCAAAAATCAAAATCAGATTTCAAATCCCTTTGCAAAACCCTGATTTCCAAACCCTGGATTTTATCCCTCTTTTTGTAATTCAAAAATTATTCAAAATTTGAGGTTGGTCCAAAAAGCAAAGTTGTAGATCTGGCCAAGAGAAACAACTTTGGTATTTACAAATTTTCAAGTTTCTGTACAAAGTTTGAAGTAAATCCAAATTCATTCAAATTCCAGTTTTTGTCCCCTTTTAGTTTTCAAAATTTATTTAAAAACTATTGAGTTTCAGAAAAAGGGTATATTAGCAAAGTTGTAGGTTTTGATAAAAGGAACAACTTTCATATTTGCAGATTTCCAACTTTCAATGTAAAATCAAAAGTAATTTTGAATTTATTCAAATCCCAAAAGTGTTCCCTTTTCTGTTTTCAAATGTGGTCCAAAAACTATTTGGATTTTGAAAATATTCTTTTTGACAAAGTTGTAGATCTCCTTTTTTTGCACAACTTTGGTATTTTGAGTTTTTGCTGCTCAGTTCAAGTTTTGGAAGTAATTTGCAAAATACAGAAAGTCAAAACTAGACCTAGCCCTGTTCATCCTACCTCATCTCTAGCCGGCACAGAGCGGGGGGCCCGGCCATGGCGCCTCGCCGGCACTGCGCACGCCGCGTGCCTGGCAGCCGCACGCACGCCTCAACCTGCCGCCGCTGCCCCCGCCATCATTCTGCCCCCGCACGCGCGAGCGCTGACCTCCGCGCCCGTCCCCCACTGTTCCCTGCACAGCGCGCCGCCGCGTGGCCGTCACCGGCAAGCCTTCGCCCAGGCCCTGGGTGCACGCCCTCCTCCCGCCGGCTTGCAATCGAGTGCGCACGCTTCGGCCGAGCTCATCCACACCATCCCGTGCTCTCTACCGTCCCCGACCGTGCCTATAAAAGGGACCGCCGGAGTCCGAGCTCCTCACTCATCTCCGCCGCCGTCGCCAGCCCACTCCGAAGCTCCCGCCGCTCAACCACCTAGCCCAAAGCTCCGCCTTGAGCTCGCGAAGCTTCCCAGCCCCTCAATTTTACCTCCCCCGCCTCCAATCGCCCGGCGTAACCCCATCTTCCCAAACTCCGACGAAACACCGGTGAACTCGGGTTCGTCAAATACTACCTCTCCGGCCACGATCATCTTCCCCTGACCCCTGTGTCAGCTTCCTTGGCTCCGCGCGACTCTAACCAGGCCCTTGCGGTCTCGTGTGTTGCGCAGGATCGCCGAATCGCCGGAGTGCCGCCGCGGCCGTCTCCTTCCTCGAGCCTCACCCTCGAGCACGTGTCGAGCCTCACCCTCGAGCCTCACCCTCGAGACCGTGTCGAGCCTCACCCTCGAGCCTCACCCTCGAGCACGTGTCGAGCCTCACCCTCGAGCCACACCCTCGAGCACGCCTGCGAACACGCTCCCTCGAAGCAGCCGAGCCCTGCCTCCGACCCGTGGTAAGCACTCGAACCCCGGTCTCTGCTTGTCCTCTCTCCGCTTCGCCCGAGCCTACCGGCCAGGCCTCGACGGACGCTTGTCTCCGCTTCGCCCGAGCCTCCCGGCCAGGCCTCGGACGAAACGCTTGTTTCCGTCTCGCCCGAGCCTGCTGTCCGCCTCGCCGCGATTCGCCCGAGCCCTGCTGTCCGCCTCGCCGCGATTCGCCCGAGCCCCTGGAAGGAAGAGCACAGCACTCTTTTCTTTTTCCTTTTTGAAAGAGTGTGAATAGTGTGTTGTTTTCTCTTTTTTGTGTGAATTAATTTGTTGTTCCTTAAATCCTGATAAAATTATGGTATGCTCCATGCACTGTGTAGTATTTTAGAAAATATGAAACTTGACTTTTCTGCAAGAATTTGAAAATGTAAAATCCCTCTTTTAATTAATAAATGGATAGTTTTGGATTTTTAGAAAATTATTTATAACTCCAAAAATCATGAGATAAATTTTTGTGAGCTTCCTATGCCATGTTTAGTCTCTGGTGAAATTTTGAAGTCTTTTGGAACAAGTTGATTTTTGAGCATTTATCTTTAATTGTTAATAGTGCCTTCTGTTAATTAATGTCTGATTTATTTGAGCACCTTAATGACCTCCAAAAATTATGAAATTTGTTTTGCCATCTATCTACACCATAATGAACTTATGTGATTAATTTGGTAATTTTTGGAGCAACTTCATAAAATGACCTTTTTAAATAATTAAGAAAAATAGAAAAAGGGATTAGGGTTCATGTTGTATGCCCTGTTTTTGCATTGTTCATGCTAGCATACTCATGTGCATGCATCATTGCATTCGTATAGTCACCGAAGAAGGAGTCAAGATCGAGGCAGCCGCCGACGAACCTGTCCCTGAGGCTACCCGAGCTCCGACAACTGCCCTGCCGCCCGAGCCTGCCCTCTTTGCTCTTCAAGGCAAGCCCCGGTGCATTTAACCCTTTCCTTGAATTTATAAAATGATTTCCTTAAATGCTTTTGAGTTAAATTATTGCATTAGGTTTATAGGAGTTGTGTGTTATCCTAATTGATGCACTATCCACCTTGACCACTGATACACCCGATACCTGCTTTTCAAAAGTATTTGAAAAATGCTTAGCAATGCTTATTGAATTAGACTTTGCAATAAAATGCCAATTTCAAAAGTGTGATCACTTAAGGAATGTTTATGGAATTTGGTCTTACTCCCCGGCTGTTGGCTAGGTATCTGATCCGTACCTAGTCAATAGCGAGGAGAGGTTGTCCGAGCGTACGGTGCCGTCATGTTGTAGTCCGGGACTCAACAGTTGACACCGACCGGGACAGGGTTGAAAAACTGACGGGACTATTACGCTTGGGTGAGATATAACCAAGGTATAGTTCTGGCTGGAAAATTAGGGACCATCCGTATGGGGGCCTGCTGGTCAAGACTTGTAACTATTCACATACTTCGGAAAGCTCTGGCTCCGAGAAATCCTTGATTGGGACCGACAACCGCGCACTGGGAGTGGAGAGATGGCGGAAGTAGCATGTACCCACGTGGTCGTCGTACCTGGATAGGAGTGGTGTACTGTACTTCCGGGTGGCGTAGGACCGGTCCAATCTTGGAGGAATCGTGGTAGACGAGTTGGCATATGCAAGCTTGGGTGCTACATATGCAGTGTGGATAGGGATCCTCAGCTGAGTATTATTTATCCGGATTAACGTTGCTCCTCGGTTATGGAGACTTGGTCACTGACTGTCAACGGAGAGTGGTTCTCAACTAGGAATGTTTTGAAATGTAAAATGAATCATGAACGATGAAGAATTGAGGAATGCTGAATCTTTCAAAAATAAAATAAGGTTTACAAAATGCTTTTTCTGCAAAATACTTGATCTTGCTTAACCTTACCTTGACTACCCTAAGCCTCTCATTCCTGAGTCTTCTCCTTTTTCTTAGTCGGGTAAGTCTTGTTGAGTACCCCAGTACTCAGGGTTTGTTACCCATGCTGCAGGTATGACAGAGTCCCCGATGTGTCTTGCACCCTGCTGCGTGACCATCGTCCAGGAAGAGGCCGATGAGGCCGAAGAATAGTTGTACACCCGCGGGCTGGGTGATTATAAGTATCTTTGCTGTTCTCCACTATGTTGCCTATGTCTATTTCTATTATCAGAACTTGGTTTGTAATAACTGCACCTTAATTTCTATTTGGAACCCTGCTTTGTAAAACTAATGTTATTTAAGTCTTCCGCTCTTTATTCCGATGTTATTTGTAAAAGTATGCAATGCTGTAACCGAATTGTGAGATGATCCTGCGGACATTGGGCACTGATGTAGCCCGGTGGCGAACAGGTCTTAATCACATGGAACATGGGTTCGGCTGTCAGAGGTTGACAGGGACACGTGGGCCATGGGATTAGGGTCGTTCCGTCACACTTGTCTTAGGTGGAGGTGGAGTTTGCTTTGCGGCCCCCTGGCGTGTTTTGCAAGGGTGCTCGCTTTTTGTACTTCGCGCCTCCCCTTGTCCTAGGTGGAGGTGAAGTTTGCTTGCGATCCCCTCGCGTGTTTTGCGAGGTGCTCAACGTTTTTGTACTCGCGCCTCCCCTTGTCTTAGGTGGAGGTGAAGGTTGCTTTGCGACCCCTGACTTGTTTTGCGAGGGTGCTCGACTTTTGTACTTCGCGCCCTCCCCTTGTCTTAGGTGAGGTGAGTTTGCTTTGCGAGCCCCTCGCGTGTTTTGCGAGGGTGCTCGACTTTTTTTGTACTTCGCGCCTCCACTTGTCTTAGGTGGAGGTGAAGTTTGCTTTGAAAAAGTTTTTTTTTGAAGCAATCTGCGAGGGTTATCATCGATTATAGCACTCTTGAAGAAAAGCTACTTTTTCAATGTTTGTTAACCAAAGTAACAATTTGGAGTTTTGCTTTTTTTGGGGGTTCGAGCCTGTATTAAGGATTGGATGCTGCCTCGTTAAAAAACCTTATACCCTTCATAAGGAAAAAAGATGCAGCTCCTCTAGTTTTGTTACATGCATGGCAATGAAAGTAGGCATAAGTGAAAAAATAATTTACATATTGCGAGGGCTCGCTAAGGCTCCGCTATGGATAGTATTTGCGAAGGTCGTCAACATTCCAGGAGTGAGGCAGGATGTTTCCCTCGCTGTCAGATAGGTGGTAGGAACCGGGACGATTGCATTCTACTATTAGGTATGGACCCGTCCACTTTGGCTGAAACTTTCCCGCCATGTTGGCGTTTTGCTTCCGAACGAGAACGAGGTCACCCTTTTTAGTTCTTTGATTCTCACTTTTTTGTCTCTCCATTTTTTTGTTTCTTCCTGATACTTGCGAAGGTTGTGCACTGCGTTGCATCTTGTTTTCTTCGAGTAAGTCTTTGTTAAGCAGTTGGTTTTGTTCGTCTGTTTCGATGGTTGTTCTGAGTGATCCATGCTTCAATCTTCTGGTAACACGACTTCTTCCCCAAACAGGAGCCTAAAAGGTGTGAATTTTGTGGCTCTGCATTCCGAGGTGTTATGGGACCAGGTGACCGAGGTTAGTTCTTATGTCCACTTTCCCTTGGGCCTGCCTTGCAATTTTTTGGATATGGCTTGGAAAATTATTGCGTTGGCTCTTTCAACTAAGCCATTGGATTGAGGGTGGCGGACTGAGGCGAAGCACAAGACTGTTCCGATTTGCGCGCAGAATTCTTTGAAGACTTCGCTGTCAAACTGAGTGTCATTGTCGACAATTAGGTATTTGGGGACTCCAAACCGACAAACTAATTGCTGCCAGAAAAACTTCTTCACGGCTAGGGAGGTGATGGAAGCCAGTGGTCTGGTTTCAATCCACTTTGTGAAGTATTCCACAGCTACCACTGCGTAGCGAAGGTTTCCTGGAGCTGTTGGTAGTGGACCAACGAGGTCCATTGCCCATCTTTGCAAAGGCCATGTTGGGCATATTAGAGTTGTTGGAGCCCCTGGGGCATTTTGCGTTTTTTTCATTAGTTGGCAACCCTCGCAACATTTGACGATGCCTTCTGCATCTTTTAATGCTGTTGGCTAGTAGAAACCTTGTCGAAAGGCTTTCCCAACTAACGCCCTTAGGACGTTGTGTTATACCTTCGTGAATAAGCTTGAGAATGTCATTTTCTTCAATCTGTGACACGCATTTGAGCCATGGCGAGGTTACCGAAGCTTTGAACAGGATGTTGTCCACAATTTTGTACCCTCGAGCTCTTTGTTTTAGTCTATTTTCTTCCTCTTTGGTCTCGGGTTCATGCAGCCCGTTGATATAGGCCATGATGGGTGTTCTCCAGTCTTCGTTCTGGATTGCATTGATCAGCTTGGCATTCTTTTCGGAGGTTTTGAATGCTGATTGAGTTGTTACCTCGTGAAACACGTCTGGCGGCAGCTGTAGCTGTTGTGCTGCTGCTTTAGCTAGGCTGTCTGCCTCGCTGTTTTTTGACCTCGGTATTGCTTTCACTGTTATGCCGAGGAAGAATGATTCTAACCTTCGAACATACTGGAAGTATTTTTGGAGCTCTGGGTCTTTTGCTTTGTAATTTTTCTCAATGTGTCCCGCGATAATTAACCTGGGAGTCTGTGTTGATGACCGCCCTTCGGACTGATAAGGATCGGAGCCTTGAGAGTGCTAGTATCACAGCTTCGTACTCTGCATAGTTGTTTGTGCACTTGAAGTTGAGTCTTTTTGCGTATCTTAGCTTCGACCCCGATGGCGAAACTAGAATAGCCGAGGCTCCTGCTCCGGCTGCTCCCCATGCTCCATCGACATACACTGTCCAAAACAGTTCTGATTGTGCTCCATCACTGCGAGGGTCTGGGGTCCATTCAGCTATGAAATCTGCTAGTGCCTGTGATTTGATCGCTGTTCTACCCACAAAGGTTATGGTGTAGCTATTGAGTTCAACTGCCCATTTTGCTATTCTGCCGACTGCCTCATTGTTCTTGAAAATGTTGTCGAGTGGGTATGCCGAAGGTACATGGATCTCGTGAGCCTGGAAGTAATGTTTTAGCTTTCTTGATGCCATGACCACGGCGTATGTTATCTTCTCCAGCTCTGAGTAGTTTCGTTTGGGACCCTCGAGGGTTTCTGATACATAGTAGATTGGGGCTTGCCGGGTTCTGTTGTTCTTGTGTAGCTCTTTGATTAGAACTGCGCTTGTTGCGTGAGGCAAGGCTGCGACATACAGCAGTAGCAGGTCCCCTTTGCTTGAGCTGGTTAAGTCAGTCAAGTTGGTGAGATACTTTTTCAAATCCTCGAAAGCTTTCTGTTGCCGAGGTTCCCAATTAAATGGTGTTGTGTTTCTCATTATTTCAAAGAAAGGTAACCCTCGCTCAGCGGACATGGAGATGAACCTGCTGAGTGCTGCTAAGCGGCCTGACAAACGCTGAGCTGCTTTTTTGGTTGTTGGTGGTTCCATATTGATGATGGCATCAATTTTTTTGGGGTTGGCTTCAATTCCCCTTGCTGAGACAATGCAGCCTAGCAGTTTTCCTTCGCTTACCCCGAAAACACATTTTTCGAGGTTTAATTTTAGTCCGGCGGACCGAAGGTTGTTGAACACTCTTGCTAAGTCTGATATGTGATTTTATTTTAGCTCGCTTTGGACAATCAAATCATCGACGTAGGCAGAGATGGCGTGTTCATCTTTGAAGACTTCAGAAGTCATGCGAGCGAAGGTTGATCCTGCGTTTCTCATGCCTTCTGTCATTCTTCGAAAGCAAAAGGTGCCCGAAGGTGTAATGAAGCTTGTTTTTTCCTCATCTTCTTCATTCATCCAGATCTGGTGGTACCCTGAGAAACAGTCGAGGAGAGAAAGCATTTGGCAACCAGCTGCTCTGTCGACCAAGGTGCTTATGTTAGGTAGGGGAAAATCATCCTTCGGATAGGCTTTGTTCAGGCACGTGAAATCTACACACATTCTCCATTTCTTGTTCTTTTTCTGAACTAGGACCACGTTTGAGAGCCATGTTGGATATTTGACTGGACGGATGACACCTGCGTCCAAAAGTCTTTTTACCTCTGCCTTCGCTGCCTCTTTCCTTTCTTCTGACATTTTGCAAAGCTTTTGCTTAACTGGGCGATAGCCTGGTTTGATGTTTAGGCTGTGCTCTATCAACGTTCTGTTTACCCCTTTTAGGTCCTCTGCGGACCAAGCGAAGGTGTCGGAGTTTTCCTTGAGGAAAAAGACGAGGTTGTTTTCTGATTGGGGGTCTAGGTTGGCTGAGATGAAGACTTTTCTTTCGGTGTTGCTCTCCAAGAGTCGGACTTGTTTAATCTCTTCTTTGGGTGATGCTTTTGCTCTGTCGATGCATACTTCACCTTTGTCGCTGAGGTTTGTAGCTCGGGGCTTTGACAAATTGTGGACATTGCGATGCCCCGGTGTTACTGTTCCTTCAGCTGCTCTTGCAATGTCTTGATCTCCGTATACCGCAATGATCCCCTTCGGAGCAGGAAGCTTCATGTAGAGGTATGCAGGATGGATTACAGCATTGAATGCATTGGTGATGCCTCGGCCAAATATTGCATTGTAAGGATAGAACATGTCAACCACGTCGAAGGTTATATGCTCTGTTCTGCAATTCAACTGATCTCCGAAGGTAACTGGCAGAGATATTTTCCCGACAGCTCTTACTTGTTGACCGCCGAAACCGTATAGTGGGTTATCGGCAGGTTGCAAGAGGTTTCTGTCAAGCTTCATGTTGTCGAAGGTTGTGGCGAACAGGATGTCTGCGGAGCTTCCTGTATCGACGAGAATTTTGGTGACTGTCCACCCTGCTAGGTTAGTCTCGATCATCATTGCAACGGTGTGAGGGTAATCCCTTAGCCTCATGTCACTAGAATCGAAGGTTATTGGGATGTGAGACCATCGGCCGAACTTGTGCGGTCCTTCGACGGCTACATGATGCACTCTTCTAGCATGTTCTTTCCTTTGCCTCTTATTGCCGTGATCTTCGTTCGAGCCTCCGGTGATGGCTAGGATAACACCGAAGGTTGATGTTGGGTTGTTGATGGTCGTTTGGGTTTGGCTTCGGATTTGACGGGTGGGGGGCTGGTAATGCTGGTACTGGTGGTGGTTGCGGTAAGTATTGTTTACTTGTTGTTGGTTTGGGTTTGGGTTTGGGGGTTGTTGGGTATGTGACGGTATATGGTGTATTTTGGCGTTGTGGGATGACGGTTGGCTGATAAGAGGCTTCGTTATAGTGTGGGTGATGTGCGTAGAAAGGTTGGTGCGAAGGTAAGCCGTAGTTTATGGGGTGGTAATGGTATGGAGGACTGGGTTGGTTGAAGTTTGGTTTTCTGGTGTGATTGATGGTTCGGTTGTCTGCCGAAGCGGCTCTTTTGGACTCCTGGTACTTGAACGCATCTTGGCCCCTAGTGGTTTCGGTGATTGGATGAAACACAAGATTACTGTGACTAACGTGTGTTTTTGCAGAAACAGGATTGAGTTAGGTCACGGTAATGGCGACGATACGGGCATATGGAGTTCATGCCCCCTGGCGATGGATATCGTTTCGGTTTTCAAAGGACGGACGACGAATACGGTGGTAGACTAGGCTAAGTGTCATATGGTGTTGGAGGACACTTAGGTAGTCTTAGGTCTTTGTTTTCCTTTGGCCGTACTATAAGGGGAGCGTGAATCAGTAGCTTGACATAGATGAGTCTATTGAGGTAGGTGTGGTGCACACTTGTTATTTCATAGCCCTAGGTAGCTCAGAGAGATGCCTTAAGTCGAGAGGATCAAAAGTCGTTAAGGCCGTGTCGCGATCCGAGCTGAGTCTGCCCTTCTGAAGGGCATCGGACGCTGGCCAGGTAGGCATCGGACGCGTCTGATGCCCACCTCGACTAGGGTTTAGTCTGGTGCGTGGCATCGGACGCGCCGATGTGTTCACATCGGACGCGCCCATGCCACTGTTCACGTGCGCGTGAACTGGAGGCCGCATCGGACGCTGCGGGCTAGCGTCCGATGGCCATCCAGAGAGGGTAAATCCACATCGGACGCATCCGATGCGGTGGCATCGGACGCTGCCCAGCGTCCGATGTCCCTTTAAACAGTCTGACAAGAAGGTACAGTAGACCATTGGACGAGGTCATCAGAGCGTTCGATGCTAGGCATCGGCGCGTCCGATGCCCCCGCAGAATGCCTGTCTTGTGCTGTTTTTGGATGGCCGGTTGGGGGAGTATATATACTTCCTTCTCTCCCAAATTTGAGTGTTCTTGCCACTTCCATCAGCTGAAAACACATTGTGAGTGTGAGTGAGTGCAAGAGCCCTAGTGAGGTTGAGTGATTTGCTAATTGTGAGAATTAGACACCTCCTAGTGAGAATTGAGTAGCAAGTGTGCATCCATCCATCTCTTTGGCCTTGTGTTGGTCAAGTGAGAGTTCTAGCTTGTTACTCTTGGTGATCGGCATCACCTAGACGGCTTGGTGGCGATCGTGAAGCTTGGAGAGCATCTGGTGGCATTGTGGATGACCCAAGCAAGCTTGTGACCGGTAGCGAGCGATTCACCGGCCGGAGTGGCAAAGAATCAGCTCGTAGTGAGCACTTGATCCTTGCGCGGATCAGGGGGAGCGATACCCTTGTGCGGGTGCTCCAACGAGGACTAGGGGGTGTGCCGACACCTCGATACCTCGGCAAAAAGATCGTCGAGTCATCTCTACTCTTTTACTTACGCATTTACTTTCAAGCAATCAATTCCGCATTACTACTTGTTGCTCATTCTATATTGAATTGCTTTGCTAGAGTAGGAGTGGCTTAGACTTGGTCTTTTGTGCGGTAGAATAAAAAGAGATTCACACTTCTAGGCACTAGGGGGTTAATTGAGGCTTGATAGGTTTTATTATTTCAAGAAGTTTTAGAAAAGCCCAATTCCCCCCCCCCCTCTTGGCATCTTGATCCTTTCAATTGGTTCGGAGCCTCGTGCTCTCAATTTAGGCTTAACCGCCTAGAGTTAAGATGTTCGGAGGTGATGGAACCACCTCCCATGTTCGAGGGAGACGACTTTCCATATTGGAAAATCCGTATGGAGTCATACCTAGAAGCGGTTGATGTGAAATGCCGCGACCGGGTTCCCCAAACCCCAGGAGGGCACTAGCCTCACGCCACATGAGGAAGAAAATGAGAAGTGGAATGCAAAGGCCAAAAAACATTCTTTAGAGGCATTTGCAAGGATGTGTTTAACCGCGTCCGGAACCACAAGAATGCCCATGATCTATGGATAACATTTGTGCTCTCCACGAGGGGACCAAGAGTGAGCGTGAGGAGAGATATCATTTAGTTATGCAAAAACTTCATTCATTTGATATGCATGCTAATGAAAGTGCAAATGAAATGTACTCACGCTTGAATGTTCTTGTAGAAGAACTCAATGGACTTGGCCTCACACAAATGCAACCATCCGATGTTGTGAGGAAGATTCTTTGTGTCCTTCCAATTGAGAAGTATGGACACATCGTGACGGTGCTACATCAAGGTGATCTTTCCACCGCTACACCAACTCAAATCTTGGGCAAGATCAATGCATATGAGATGTACATGCACATCACACCAAGTGGTGGCTCCTCCACCGACAAGAAGAAGGACTTGGCCTTCAAAGCTAGCCATGACAAGAAGGGCAAGTCCAAGGCTATTGTGGTGCATCATGAGAGCTCAAGTGATGAAGAAGATGATTCCAACATTGCTCTCATGGTGAGAAGAACCACCAAGATGTTGAAGAAGCTTCACAAGAATGGAGTCAACTTTGACTCAAGAAAGAGAAGTTCTTCACAAGTAGCAAGAGGAGGCCAATCTTCGAAATGGATTGCTACAATTGCGGTGAGCTTGGCCATCTTGCTCATCAATGCACCAAGCCCAAGAAAGAGAGCTACAAGAACAAGAACAAGGGCAAGAAGTATGACTCATCAAGTGAAGATGAGAAGAAGGATGAAAAGCCCTACTACAAGAAGGATGGCAAGAAGAAGAAGCAATACCACAAGAAAGGTGGGAAGACTTACATTGTTGGTGATTGGCTCACCGACATTGACTCCTCCGGTGGCTCATCAATGAGATAGTGATGATGAGAAGGAGAAGGTGGTCGCTCTAGTCATTGGCTCATCTACACCACCACCACCACCATCGCCATCATCATCTACACACCTATGCCTTATGGCCAAGGGTGACCGGAAAGTACAAAACGATGATGACTCTAGTGATAGTGATAGTGATGGTGAATTTGAGGCACCTACTTATGATGAGCTTGTTAAATTGCTAAACGATTACTCTAAAACATCAGAAAGACTAGAGCTAAAAATGAAAAGCTTGTTGATGAAAATGAATCTCTTGTTGAGAAATGTGATCATGCTATTCATGCTAGTGATGAACTAAAAGATGAACTTGCAACTATGTCATCCACTATCAAGGAGCTCAAGTCCTCTAACAAAGAGCTCAAAGCTAAAAATGATAAACTTGATAAGATGCATAGTGACTTTACCACTAGTTATCAATTGCTCAAAGAACAATATACTCAAGTGAAAGTAGATTATGATACTCTCACCATTGCTTATGATATGCTTTCACATGAGACACTTGATGCTTCTAACCTTGTTGTTAAGTGTGACATAGCAACATCTTGTGAGGACTTGGTTAGTGAGCATGACGAGCAAAGAGCTAGTGGCAAGGGCAAGAATGTGGTTGTGGCCGACCACTATGATGATTACATCAAGATCAAGAATGAGAATGCAAAGCTCAAGGTTGAACTAAAGAAGCTTGCAACCACAAGCAAGTCATTGTTGAGACCCAAGATGATGAGTATAGCATGACACTTGAGCTTGACATGCTAAAAGAAGAGAACAAGAGATTGAATATGGAGAGGGATTACAAAATGACACCATCTCATTTCAACTCCAACAAGAGAATGACAAGCTCAAGAAAGAAAGAACACCTCACCACCGGATTGAGGAACTTCACAAAGGTCAATGTCTTCAAAGTGCTTCTCATGAACACCGTCATGAAGACAATAGAAATGGCATTGGCTTTCTTGAAGAGAAGATGAAGCAACGCAAGAGCATCACTAAGCCAAAGAAGAAGAGATTGGAAGATGCTATGAGTGTGGAAAGGAAGGTCACTTTGCTCATGATTGTGAAGAGCCAAGCCCACACCCTTGCCAAGCATGCTAGGTCCTTTGCTTTCAATGCTCACTACATGCTTATACAAGACTCTAGTGGCAAGATGAAAGTTATGTTCATGGGGCCTCCTAAAGATAGGCCAAAGCAAATTTGGGTTGCAAAGTCACTAGTAGAAGGTTAAGGGACCTCAACAAGTTTGGGTCTCAAAAGCTCAAGCTTGATTTCTCATGTGTGTAGGTGAACTACAAGACCGGTGGATCTCATTGGGTGATTGATAGTGTTGCACACAACATATGACCGGTGATCCCCGGATGTTCACCTCACTAGAAGAGAATGTCAATGACCAAGAAAAGATTACATTTGGTGACAACTCAAAGGGCAATGTCAAGAGATTGGGCAAAGTGGCTATATCAAATGATCATACCATCTCCAATGTGCTACTAGTTGCATCATTGAGCTTCAACTTGCTATCCGTTGGGCAACTATATGATCTTGGCTTTCATGTTTGTTCACCGACAAGGAAGTGGTTTGTAACCAAGAAAGATGATACACAAGTGATATTCAAAGGCTTTATATACAACAATCTTTATCTAGTGGATTTCACCTCCGAAAGATGCCAACTTGAAAACTTGTTTGTTCAAGCAATCACTTGGTTGGCTATGGCATAGAAGATTGGCACATGTTGGAATGAACACTCTCAACAAGCTATTGAAGAAGGATTTGGTTAGGGGCTTGAAAGATGTCAAATTTGAGAAGGACATCAAGAGAGTTAGAGCTTCTACACATGGATCTATTTGGGCCAACAACATATGCTAGCTGGGTGGAAATCTCTATTGTCTAGTAATTGTTGATGACTACTCTAGATACACTTGGTATTCTTTCTCATGATAAATCAAAGCAACCCCTTCATTCAAGAAGTTTGCCAAGAGAGCCCAAAATGAATTTGATGTGAAGATCAAGAAGATTAGAAGTGACAACGGAAAGGAGTTTGACAACACCCACATTGAGCAATATTGTGATGAAGTTGGGATCAAGCATGAAGTTTTCGCAACCTACACCTCAACAAAATGGGGTAGTTGAGAGGAAGAATCGGACCCTAATCACCCTGGCAAGGACAATGCTAGATGAGTACAATACACCGGAAAGATTTTGAGCGGAAGCAATCAACACCGCTTGCTATGCATCAAATCGATTGTTCCCCCATCGTCTACTTGGCAAGACCCCTATGAGCTACTCACACAAGAAGCCGGATATATCATTCTTTAGAGTGTTTGGGTGCAAATGCTACATCTACAAGAAGCGTCAACACCTAGGGAAGTTCCAACGCCGATGTGATATTGGTTTTCTTGTTGGTTACTCATTGAAGTCCAAAGCATATCGAGTATTCAACCATGCCACCGGGATGGTAGAAGAACATATGATGTGGAATTCGATGAATCTAATGGCTCTCAAGGAGAGCATGAAAATCTTGATGATGTAGGTGATGAACCATTGAGGGAAGCAATGAAGAACATGCCGGTTGGAGCCATCAAGCCTAAAGATGATGATGATGTGGCAAGTCATTGACAAGCCATCATCATCCAAGTACCACATGTTGATGACAAAGAAAGAGATCCATTGAAGATATACTCATGTCTCCCCATGATCAAATGGTGGTACAAGCACAAGATGTTGATGCTCCACAAGCGGCCCCTCAAGTGGTTGATCCAGGACTACTCCTCTACTACAAAGCTCATCCTCAAGATCTCATTCATAGGGAGCCCAACAAGGGGTGTATGAAATCGATCTAAAAAACTTGCTTTATTTATTGAACATCACCTTTGTGTCTCTTGTTGAGCCTACCATTGTAGATGAAGCTCTAGGTGATCCGGATTGGGTGAATGCTATGCATGAAGAATTAAATAACTTCACCCGCAACCAAGTTGGACACTTGAAGAGCGACCCAAGGCGCAAGAGTCATTGGAACAAAATGGGTGTTTAGGAACAAGCAAGATGATCAAGGCAAGGTTGTTAGAACAAGGCAAGGCTAGTGGCAAAGGGTTCTCTCAAGTTGAAGGTTTAGATTTTGGAGAGACCTTTGCACCGGTTGCAAGACTCGAAGCCATTCGTATCCTCCTTGCATATTCATCACATCATGACATTAAATTATATCAAATGGATGTGAAAAGTGCTTTTTAAATGGCTTCATAATGAACTAGTCTATGTTGATCAACCTCCCGGGTTTGAGACCTTACATATCCTAATCATGTTTATAGGTTGTCCAAGGCGCTATATGGGCTCAAGCAAGCCCCTAGAGCTTGGTACGAGCGCCTCCGAGACTCCTCATTGAGAAGGCTTCACCATTGGGATGGTCGACACCACACTATTCACCAAGAAGCTTGATGGAGAAATCTTCATTTGTCAAGTCTACGTGATGATATCATCTTCGGGTCAACAATGAAGCCTATTGGTGAGGAATTGGTGTTGATGTCGAAGGAGTTCGAAATGTCCATGATTGGAGAGCTCACATCTCCTAGGCTTCCAAGTCAAGCAATTGAAGGAGGGGACTTTCATATCTCAAGAGAAGTATACAAAAGACCTCCTCAACGCTTCAACATGGATGATTGCAAGCCTATCAAGACTCAAATGCCAACAAATGGACATCTTCGACCTAGATGTGGGGGAGGTAACACCGGTTGACCAACTCTCTACCGTTCTATGATTGGTAGCTTGTTATATTTTGACCGCTCTAGGCCCGACATCATTTTAGTGTGTGCATGTGTGCTCGCTTTCAAGCCGATCCAAGGGAATCACATCTTGTAGCGGTTGAAGAGAATCCTTAGGTACCTAAAGCACACCCCAAGCTTTGGCCTTTGGTATCCAAAGGGCTAACTTCCAATCGTTGGGTATTCCGATTCGAATTATGCGGGTTGCAAAGTAGATAGAAAAAGCACAATCCGGAGGGTGCCATTTGCTTGGGAGATCACTAGTTTCAATGGAGTTCTAAGAAGCAAAATAGTGTGGCCCTTGTCTACTACCGCCGAGGCGAATACATAGCCGCGGGTGCTTGTTGTGCACAATCCTTTACATGAAACAACCCTTTAGACTATGGTGTAGTTCTAGAAAGGGTACCTTTATTGTGTGACAATGAGAGCGCGGTTAGCTTGCTAACAACCCGGTTTCACACTCTCGCACAAAGCACATAGATATTCGCCATCACTTCCTTAGAGATCATGTGTCCAAGAAAGATATATCCTTAGAGGGAGTTAGAACCGAAGATCAATTGGGGATATCTTCACAAAACCCCGCTAGATGAGAACACCCTTTGTAGATTGTGAAGTGAGCTTAATGTGCTTGATCTAAGTAACTTTGTCAAAAGGAAAGGGGTTGTCTTTGCATTGCATTGTATAATATGCCATGGTTAAATTATGCTATGCACATAGGCTTGTCAGACGTGGTTAAGATAACCGCCCTAAAAAGCGTGTGAAGAAGCTTACCCATGAGCAAACTTGACAAGTAACCTAGATTCAAATTCCGTATTGCATTGCATATGCATGGTTGTTGCTTTGTCGTTTCTTTTCGGTTATGTTTTGAGCAACCGTTGTGTTCGTCCACCGCTAGGGGGAGCATTTGAGGCTCCTAATGGTTAAGACCCCTAGTTTTGGTGGCCACATGTTGTCTCCTCGGATTTTATTGCCTATTTTCTCTAAAAATGATATGTCGCCTATGGCAAAATATTTATAAAATTGAGGGGTTATGCGAGGATGCTCATTCTAGGTTCCAACTGGTGTTTATTTGCCTCTTATTTGAGTTGGAACTTGGTTGGGAGAGGGAGCCGCAACAGAAATCTTCAAAACTGCTCAAAATGCGGCATCGGACGCTGCATCGGACGCTCCCCCAGCGTCCGATGCCCTACACTGTAGACAGCTCCGGCTGAAACAGTGTCAGGGTAGCGTCCGATGTATTCTCATCGGAGCGTCCGATGCTTCATCGGACGCTGCCTAGCGTCCGATGCCGAGGCATAGGACGCGTCCGATGCACAATGGGCGTCTCTGGAGCTCTCTGGACCGGCATCGGAGCATCCGATGCGTAATCATCGGCACGTCTGATGCCCCTTTAAGCGGCGCGGTCAGGTCTTTTCTTTGACAGTCGAGTCCCACGCGTCATCTCCTTCGCCTTTGTCGCCCACCCCCGCCCGAACCCGCACCGCCTCCTCGCTCGAACCCTAGTAGCGCCACCGGCCGATCCCCCCCCCCGCGCTCGCCCGCTAGCCGGCGCGCCCACCCCCGCCGGCTGCTGCTCCGCCGTCCTCCGTTCCCGCCCCCACCCACCGAGCTCCCTGTCGTGCGCGCCCATAGCCCCACCCGCTCACAAGGTCCCTCGCCGGAGCTCCTCGCCGGCAACGCTCGCCGGAGTCCTTCCCGCCCGAGCTTCTCCCCGGGCCTCCCTCTATCTCCGGTGACCCTTCTCCGGCATCCGGGCCTTCAGCAATGAGCATCTCCACACCATTCCTATACCCTATTCATAAGGTGCTCGACAAAATGTCTCAATGGCCGTTCCACCATGTTTTGACACCGTTTCGATCCCATCCTTTTGCAGACCCCTCGGTGTGTCGTGTGGACCTCGGAACGTCAGTACTTCCCTCGTGTTTGGTCGTTTCGTCGATTGTCACGTAGCAAAGCCATCTTCTATCTCTTATCCACTTGCTTTGCTTCCGATAGGCTCTCTTATCTCTAGATTATATGTTTCTTATATATTCTATCTCTTCTCGCAGCGAGTCACCATCTGTGGCAGTTGTCATCTAGTCAGTTGTCAGTTGGCAGTGGCAGATAACCCGGGGCCAAGCCCGCGGGTACGGATCGAGGCCAAGCCTCGCGAGTGACAGCACCAGAGGATCAGTGACAGTTGGGGTTCTTTGTTAGGATTTTCAGCAGATCTTTCAGTGGTAGTTGGGTCCTTCAGCGCCAGTCCAGACCTCTTTCAGCGTCAGTTTCTCTGTTCTTGTCAGCCATGCCGCGCTGCAAGAACGTCGGTGGTGCCTCAGGGGACTCTCCTCCGCGTCCCCCCCCTTCCGGTCAGAGGCCCGACAAGGGGAAGCTGATTACGCGCAGGAAGCGTACTAGGGAGCAGCGAGAGGCAGACCAGGCTAGAGAGGTTGCGGCCGCTGCAGAGCGTGCTGAGCGTGGTGGTCGTACGAGCGGACTCCGGATTGAGGACCAGTTGTCCCCCAAGCAGCGCAGGGCGATTGAGGAGGTTGAGCGGTTCCACCACTCTCCGACTGGCACGCTTATGGCTGCCGGTCGTCGGACGACGTTCACCTCCCCGGGAGTCGAGCCCCAGAGCTCGCAGCAGGGCCAGGCAGAGGCCGAGGCAGCACTGGCAGAGGCACCAGAGGCAGAGGCCGAGGAGGAGATTCCTGAGGAGGTTCCCCGGCGCCGGTTCACGCGTCGCAGGACAGCGGTGCCACCCCGGCCCGATGTTCCTCTGCGGGGAGCACATGCTCCGTCGAGGCATGCGCCCCCGTCAATCCAGCGTCTCGACCTCCGGGCCGCCACGTGCTCACAGATTCAGTCACTCTGACTAGTACCAGTGGAGCAGTGGTTTCCCAGAGAGAGGCAGGAGCAGGCCAGTCCGGACTTCTTCACCGTGCTCCAGGAGGACTTCTATAGAGGTTACAGGAACGCTGGGATCAGTCTTCGCTCTCAGCGTGTTTGTCCCCTGGAGGCAGTTGTGGCAGCATCAGGAGAGCAGATCCGCCCCATACTCACTTACCTACCCGGTCTAGCAGACCTTCTGGGGCGGTCTGGCTCATATATTGAGGATTAGGTCTTCCAGTTCTACGCGTCACTGTGGGTGCACCCGGACTGCAAGACTATAGAGTTTGCCTTTCAGGGGGAGCACTACAGGCTTTTCTCGTCAGAGATCCGGGGTTGGTTCGGCCTGCGACACTCTCAGACCCGGATCCACGACTTGTGTTACGATCGGATGGAGCCACCCCGCCGCCCTCATGGTGGTGCCCAGCCGACGATAGACCTAGTCCGCCCTTGCTTCACTGAGCCCTTCGGTGAGGGTTCGAGTCGCGTGCCTAGGGATCTCACCCCTACGACTCAGATCCTCAACGAGGTTCTTAGGCGGACCTTGCTTCCTAGGGTTGGCTTCCGCGAGGGTCTCTCCAGGCTACAGTTGTGGTTACTTGCCTACCTGGTTCGACAGCAGGAGTTTGACATCTGGGACGTGATCTTGTGTGAGATGGAGGACACAGTGGCAGAGGGCATCAAGGCCTGCAGGCAGCTTCCTTATGCACATTGGATCTCCTACATTCTATGGAAGGTAGCTGCCACGACAGGATCTGACCCTGGCCAGTCTCTTACCGGGTCCGCGACCGTGTTCCCTGAGTACAACATGAGCCAGTTGTTGGGACACAGTCGGGATCGCAGGCAGCAGCAGCAGGACGCCCCGTCTAGTTCGCGCCAGAGGCCAGCAGTTCCAGAGTCACTCCAGGAGCAGGACGAGGCCATCCGAGCACTTGCAGAGCAGGAGCTAGCAGAGCTTGAGGGTGGTGACACATACGTCGCAGAGGACCCCACCGACAGCTCAGACGAGGACTACCAGCTCCCGCCTCGCTTCCAGCCACGTGCTCACGACTCACAAGCACGGTCCAGTGGTACTGCTTCCTCCGATCCCGCTTTACTTGCTATTCTTGCACGGATGGAGGAGCAGCAGAGGACAGTCACTCACGATGTCCAGCGGCTTGCTCAGGAGTAGTAGAGGTTGGCCCAGGCCCAGGCCCTCGCACAGCAGCAAGCACAGGAGAGGTCTGATGCCCTTCAGCGCCAGATGATGGCTTTACAGCAGCAGACATTGAGCTTCATGGAGAGACTCGCCAGCGGACCTCCCCAGTGGCAGTGGCAGCAGCCTCCACCTCAGCAGCAGCTTCAGTGGCAGCCACCTGTCCCTTCTCAGTCGCAGCCACAGTTCGGACAGCCACCGCTGTTTCCGCAGCAGTTTACGGGCCCCAGCTCCTCTCAATTCACGAGCTTCACCACTCCTCCAGGCGGGGCCCCGCTCTTCAGTCCACTGCGGACCGGCTTCACACCTCGGCCGACAGAGTCTCTGTTTGCGACGATGACCTCTGTGACTCGAGACTTGTCCGCCACTTTCAGTGAGCTTACCGGATTCCCCACTCCAGATCTTCCGGATCCAGTGCAGACGTCGACAGCTCCAGTGACCTCCACCACAGAGACCCTACCGAGCTCAGTCGCGTCTTCAGAGCAGACAGAGCCTGTGCAGTCCGAGATGACCACGACAGTTCAGCCTGAGTTGTCAGTTATCCCAGAGCTTCCGCACTCCGATACTCAGGTTGACACAGTTACTGTGACTGCGACAGCTTCCGAGCAGGCAGAGCAGACCGAGCAGGCCCAGCAGCCAGAGCCGTCAGAGCCGACCCGGACCGCTACACCTACACTTCCAGCTACACAGGGTCAGCAGGCTATTGGTGCTTCATCTTCCGACTCTGAGGAGTACCTCCAGCAGTTTGAGTTCACTCAGCGTACTCCGGAGGCGGCTCCTGACTCGTCTGCACCACCTCCGCCCTCAGACGCTTAGTTTGGCGCTTGATGCCAAAGGGGGAGAGTGGATGAGTATAGCGACAGGGGGAGCGATGTGAGAGGGTTTTGCGTCTTTTGATGTGTTATGTTCGCATACGCTCTTTACTTATCGTATCTTTTGTGCATGTTTATTTGATATACTTATGCTATGGATCTTATGACATGTATGTGCTCACTATGATATATGATATGACATGTCATTTTGCCTTACTCGATTACTTGTGCTCAATTCTCATTTGATATGTATTCGAGCTATTTCACTCTTGCACTTGCTATTCACTCTAACTTGTTGAGTGCAGGATGATGGCATGACATGTTTGAACTTGCCCCTATTCAATTTCTCTTATTCATTGCAAGTTCATACATGTCATGATTTAAAAACCTCTTCTCTCTATACTCGATCTCGTGTTGTCATCAATCACCAAAAGGGGGAGATTGAACGCATCTTGGCCCCTAGTGGTTTTGGTGATTGGATGAAACACAAGATTACTGTGACTAACGTGTGTTTTGCAGAAACAGGATTGAGTTAGGTCACGGTAATGGCGACGATACGGGCATATGGAGTTCATGCCCCCTGGCGATGGATATCGTTTCGGTTTTCAAAGGACGGACGACGAAGACGGTAGTAGACTAGGCTAAGTGTCATATGGTGTTGGAGGACACTTAGGTAGTCTTAGGTCTTTGTTTTTCCTTTGTCCGTACTATAAAGGGGAGCGTAAATCAGTAGCTTGACCTAGATGAGTCTATTGAGGTAGGTGTGGTGCACACTTGTTATTTCATAGCCCTAGGTAGCTCAGAGAGATGCCTTAAGTCGAGAGGATCAAAAGTCGTTAAGGCCACGTCACGATCCGAGCTGAGTCTGCCCTTCTGAGGTTCCACATGCGGACGCTGGCCAGGTAGGCATCGGACGCATCTGATGCCCACCTCGACTAGGGTTTAGTCTGGTGCGTGGCATCGGACGCGCCGATGTGTTCACATCGGACGCGCCCATGCCATTGTTCACGTGCGCGTGAACTGGAGGCCGCATCGGACGCAGGCATCGGACGCTGAGGGCCAGCGTCCGATGGCCATCCAGAGAGGGTAAATCCACATCGGACGCGTCCGATGCGGTGGCATCGGACGCTGCCCAGCGTCCGATGTCCCTTTAAACAGTCTGACAAGAAGGTACAGTAGACCGTTGGACGAGGTCATCGGAGCGTTCAATGCTAGGCATCGGCGCGTCCGATGCCCCAGCAAAATGCCTGTCTTGTGTTGTTTTTGGATGGTCGGTTGGGGGAGTATATATACTTCCTTCCCTCCATCCATTTGAGTGTTCTTGCCACTTCCATCAGCTGAGAAACACATTGTGAGTGTGAGTGAGTGCAAGAGCCCTAGTGAGGTTGAGTGATTTGCTAATTGTGAGAATTAGACACCTCCTAGTGAGAATTGAGTAGCAAGTGTGCATCCCTCCATCTCTTTGGCCTTGTGTTGGTCAAGTGAGAGTTCTAGCTTGTTACTCTTGGTGATCGGCATCACCTAGACGGCTTGGTGGCGATCGTGAAGCTTGGAGAGCATCTGGTGGCATTGTGGATGACCCAAGCAAGCTTGTGACCGGTAGCGAGTGATTCATCGGGCCGGAGTGGCGAAGAATCAGCTCGTAGTGAGCACTTGATCCTTGCGCGGATCAAGGGGGAGCGATACCCTTGCGCGGGTGCTCCAACGAGGACTAGGGGGTGTGCCGACACCTCGATACCTCGGCAAAAAGATCGTCGAGTCATCTCTACTCTTTTACTTACGCATTTACTTTCAAGCAATTCAATTCCGCATTACTACTTGTTGCTCATTCTATATTGAATTGCTTTGCTAGAGTAGGAGTGGCTTAGACTTGGTCTTTTGTGCGGTAGAATAAAGAGATTCACACTTCTAGGCACTAGGGGGTTAATTGAGTCTTGATAGGTTTTATTATTGCAAGAAGTTTTAGAAAAGCCCAATTCACCTCCCCTCTTGGGCATCTTGATCCTTTCAGTACTCTTTCCCCTTAGCGAAGCACTCACATTGTTTGGTGGTGTGCCCTTTCCCTGGACCACAAAAATGGCAGTACATTTTCGTGAGATCTTTCTGTTGGTTTCTTCGGTCCGGCGGGGGTGGAAATACCAGTGGATTTTGGTTGCCCGAAGGTTGAGCACCCCTTCTTTGGTCCTCAAAGGGGCCTGCCTTGTTGATTGTGCCAATGTTGCTTTGTTCTTGGCGAGGGTTGTTTTCTCTCGCTTGAGGCCTTGGTTGTGGCTTCTGTTGTGACCTTCGAGCGTCGGACTTTGCCCTGAAGTCCATGTCTGCTCTATAGTATCTCTCCATTGTTTCATGTAGCTCTTCGATTGTATTTGCCGGCTTCCTAGCGAATTTCGAGGAGCATGGACCTGGGCGCAGACCACTAACTGCAGCGAGGATGACAGCCTCGTCAGAGATCCCCGGAGTTCTGGCCCTGATTTGGATGAACTGTCGCCAATAGTCTTGCAGCGGTTCGCGCTCTTCCTGCTTGCAGTTGAACATCTCAATGGGGTTTGACCGGGCAGCTGTGATACCCTTGAAGTTTGTACAGAGCCTGTCTCTGAGGTTGGCCCAGGAATCTATAGTTCCTGGGCGGAGGTTGCTGTACCATGTCTGTGCGATGTCGCGAAGGATGATTACGAAGGACTTCGCCATTGTTGATTCATCTCCTCCTGCCGCGGCAACTGCCGCTTCATAGCTCATTATAAATTGGCGAGGATCAGTGAGGCCATCATAACGGGGCAGATTTTGTGGATTGTAGCATGGTGTCCAGGGTTGTGTTTGCAGTATTTGTGAGAGTGGTGATCTTGGGTCGTAGGGCATCTGGTGTTGTTGGGCCCTTCGCTGTACACGAAGGTTTGGCTCTCGCTCTTCTAGGTAAAGTTGGCGAAAATTTGGTGGGGGTGGGGGTGGTGGTGGCTGACGAGCATTGCCCTGTCCCTGCCCTACATTCTCCTCTCGAAGCGGCGGCATTTGCCTGTCATTCCAGTCCTCGGCTTCGGCCTCAGCTGCTGCGAGGGACTCCTCCATTCGGCGAAGCTGCTCTCTTGCTTCATCTGCCTTTTGCCTGATAAGGCGTAGCCGGTTGTGCCTTTCAAGCTGGTCCAGACGCCTCTTCTTCTCATGCAACTCAGCTTGAAGCCTCTCTAAAGCCTCGAGGCCCAACTCCTCCTCATCTCCTTCCCCATCCCCTCCGGAGGTATGCGGGTGTGGCTGTGATACCAGCCGAGTGTGAGGGCCCGAGACCTCCGTCCCTGGAGCAATTTCTTCTGTTTCCGAGGGTACTACATCCTCTTCCACAGGCTGGATCGTCGCTGTGGCCTCTCTGGTCACGCGAAGGTCTCTGGTTGAGGGTGCTCTTCTTTTTCCTGCCATCACGAACTTCGTTCCCCACGGACGGCGCCAAACTGTTGGATACACACCTGCCCAACCTCCGCTGCAGAGCAGGGGTTCGGAGCGAGGATGTTCAACTATCGGACCTACGTAAAGAAGTTTTCGAAGGTGTACTCGAGCGAAAGTGCAGGAAAGTTAGTTGGGTGAGGAATTCTTCAATTGTCCCAAAAAATCCCTCTTTTACACTGTTCATCTCTTGGTATTTATAGGGGATACCAAGGGACACCGGTCAAATTACAAAAGGGTACAGAAAAGATTGCCCGGCACCGTACAGAGAAAGGGCAGAGTTGTACAAACACAACTGGAGTGGAAACCCTAGCTCGCCTTCCTCCTGCCCGCCGCCATCTGGCCCGGCTCGCCTTCGCGGGGAAGACGGGGTCAGACCCTCGGCTCCGCCGGTTGCGAGGCCAGACCCAGACCGTGATGAAGACGCTCGAGGGCCGCCTTCTGTGTTCTTTGCGCGCCTTTGCCTGCAAGACACACAATAAACCCCGAGGGTCGAACTTGTATCCGAAGGTTAGGAAACCGGTCCGAAGGGTCCAAAAAATGGAGAGAAGAGAGTTCGAGAGAGGGCGCGGGTCGCGCGAAGGTCGTTCTTCGAGCCAGCCCGCGCGGCGCCACTGCCGAGGGTCCCTTCCCCCAACAACTAATGCTCCTAATTGTTATTGACGTTTGTAAAACTCAAGGATTTTTTTTTGGAAACTTTTAGAGATGCTCTAAGCATCTCCAAGAGTTTGGCAAAATTAACTTGGCAAATCTTATGTTTTTGCAAGTTACTAAAATATTTGGCAAGTCAAAATTTATTCTCTCTCCAAGAGTTTATCATTTGGACTTGCTAAAATTAAAATTTAGGCCCATAAATAAAGTTGAGCAGAAAGCCCGAAGCCCGATGGCACGACCCGGAGTCCGAGAATTTGGCCTGACCCAAGCACGGTCCGGCCCGAGAGCTACCGGGCCCGGGCCGGTCTGAAGCCCACAACGGACCGGGTCTGGGCCGCACCCTCAGCCCGCGGGCTGGTCCGACCCGGTCCGGTATATATAAATATATATAAATATATATTTATTAATATAAAAAAATTACTAGCGGGCCTGGTGGCCCCGGTGGGCCCACGGGCCGTTCTGAGTCCCTATCGGCCCAGACCTGGGCTGATGGCGTGGCCCGGTGGCCTGTCGTGCCTTGGTCAGCCTGGTCCGATCGGGCCGTGCCTAGCCCGGGCCCGGCCGGACCGAGCTGGGCAGCCCGGTTGCTCATCACTACCCACAAACCTCTTTTACCAAGCTGTTGCGAAAGATAGCAACTTGCCAAAGATAACAATTTAGGCCTCCGAATGGCAACTTGACAAAGATAGCAACCTCATTTACCAAACTGTTGAAGGGTGATTTTTCATGTTTTTGCCAAAAAAAACAAAAGATAACAAGTTGATTTGAGGAACTCTTGGAGATGCTCACCATACATTTTTTTTTTCTCTATTTTATGGCAGAAACTAATAATAAATAAAGGTTCCTTTTAAACTAGGAAAGCAATAACCAAAATACTCGCTCCCTCCTAGTGAGGGGTAATACACTATTTTACCATATCCTTATTTTGTCTAAAGATTGCTTTAATTTCTTGCATTTCACGGGAGAGAGTAATCAACAGTACACAATCGCATTGAGAAGATTTAGAAAGCAAACTCAAGAACCATCATGATTATTTTACTCCATGCAAATTTCAGATCAAGGTCGATTTGATTCCAACGCAATCAAATCTGGAAGGATGTCAACCTATTTTACTCCTGTAGGCGATTTAGGAAAACACAGCTGCATTTTATAGCAATTAAGACTAATATCTGCTAGTACATGAGATTTGACAGCAAGCAAATAGACCTTTCCTTTAAAAAGGATCCAAAGCTCCATCGTTGGAGTAATTTATATATATGTATCCCTCTCCTCACGTATGGTTTGCCAAAGACGACCCAAAGTAGTAGCTCATATCGACCCAAAGCCAACGCAATGGGAACCATCTCCCTCGACCTCTTCCCCCTAGTCGTAGCTACAGCCGTCGTCGCTACACACAGCTCATCATCATTAGCGTCTCCGGCGCCGGCGCAGTCGCCGGCATCCTCACCATCTTCGGCGAGCAGCTTCCTCAGGGCATCCTGCGCCGTCACCGATGCTCCAGATGCCTGCTACAATCTCCTCCTCCCGTACGCGGACACCTTCCGCGGCAACCTCGCAAGGGTCGCCCGCGCTGCCAGCGCCTTTGCGGGTGCTCGACAGCGCGATCTTGCCGATGAGCTCGCCCGTCTAAAGCTCCGGGGAACTGGCGCTGGGAGGGTGGCGGATATGACGCTGGGAGACTGCTACGACACGGTGTGGGGAACCAACATGTTTGCCAACGAGACGCTGGGCCACATTGACAACCTTGTTGCCCACGTAGGAAACAAGAGAGATTTTGAGTCACAGCGGATTTCAGCTCAGGAATGGCTTGAATCTACGGGCTCGTGCATGATGCAGTGCGTAGACTGGTTTCATGATGCTGGTGAAGCTGCCGTCTCATCGCCGGCGGGGAAGGAGGTGATCGATGGGTGCACCACTGTGTCTTCTTACATGGATATCGCCCTCGCGCTTGTAAATGCCATAAAGTTCTAGCCCGGCCTTATATGGTATGTCAATTTCCCGCGGGTTGCTCATGATGATTATTTAAGTAGTTTAAATATGTTTGTAAAAATTGTTCACAATACGAAATGCATGTAACCCTGGCTAACTTACCAAATAACCCTAACAATATGTTTAATCACCATCTAGTAATGGAACTTATGCAAATTCTCAAAGGGTGTCGGTGGTACAAAAAAAAAGGGGTACCCCCAATCAACGCAAACACCCAAACGCCCAAACTCCGACTCGCCCGAGCCCTCCCAGCCAGGCCTCGGGCGAATGCTCTTTCTCCGTCTCGCCCGAGCCCGCTGAGCCAGGCCTCGGGCGAGCGCGAGCGCTCTATCTCCGTCTCGCCCGAGCCCTCCCAGCCAGGCCTCGGGCGAACCGCTCTGTCTCCGTCTCGCCCGAGCCCTCCAGCCAGGCCTCGGGCGAACCGGTATCTATCTCTCGTCTCGCCCGAGCCCTCCCAGCCAGGCCTCGGGCGAACCGCTCTGTCTCCGTCTCACCCACCCGAGCCTCCCAGCCAGGCCTCGGGCGAACCGGTATCTCCGTCTCGCCCGAGCCCTCCCAGCCAGGCCTCGGGCGAACGCGCTCCCACACCTCGAGCTACAGACACCGTACCAACCCATACCACCCATTTAATGCCTTCACCTACTCCGGTCATGTCCACTAGTGCACGGCATGTACCACAGTGACCCGGTGTAAAGGTCAAGTCACGTTTTCCACCATAAACATGGGCAAAAGGGCACCAGTGCAGCACTATTCGACCATACCATGCACTGTAGCCCCTCGAGGCCGGCTCTGCGCCCCTCGAGCCATGCACTGAAAACACCTCGAGGCCGGCTCCGCGTCCCTCGAGCCATGCACTGTAACACCTCGAGGTCGGCTTCGCGCCCCTCGAGCCCTGCACTGTAACCCCTCGAGGCCGGCTACGCGCCCCTCGAGCCCTGCACTGTAACACCTCGAGGCCAGGCTCCGCGCCCCTTGAGCCCCCGTGGCACCACCTCGAAGCCGGCTCCGCGCCCTTCGAGCCCTAACTACTTTCGTGCTATTGGAGGACAGGTACCCCAAGACCCGGAGGGACCTCACCGCGTACTGTGCATTCCGGGATGGGTGCTGTACGGCTCCCGCTTTGTCGCGCCCCCACGTCCGCGCCCGGGAGGGAAGCCACGACTCAAGGGCGCCTCAACAGCGACGATCACATCGGCTCCAGTGGCCCCGACAAGACAGGGTTCCTACCCCTCTCCGTATGGGGCACCATGCGCCCCGACACCTGTAATGCTTTTTGTAATCCTGGCCTCCCCTTGCTCTATAAAAGGGGACGCTAGGACCCTCATTCAGGGGGACGGACAGAACACACGAGTCCACGCACAAACACGAGTTCGGACCCCGGTCCACGCTCACTGAGCTTGTATTCTCCCCTGTACAAGCACTTAGGTGCAAATAATACAAGAACATCTCCCCCCGCTGGACGTAGGGCCTTCTTTGCCCGAACCAGGATAAATCCTTGTGTCCCCTTGCATCACCATCCAGGAAGAGAAGCACGCGATCATATTACTCGTTGGTACGATACCCCCGGGTACGAAAACACCGACAGTTGGCGCGCCAGGTAGGGGACTTCGCGTGTCCGAGCCGTTTTCTCGTTGATTCTTGGATGGCTTCACCCCTCTTCCGTTCTCGGCTAGTGCCATCATCTGGTTCGGGAGCCTCGAGTTCCTGGCCACAGGCAACGGCAACGAGCTGACTCTGCTCTCCACGGAGGGCCTGAGCGGAGAGCGCGTCACGCCACCCCACGCGGGGGGCGCGACGCGTCACCCCGCACCACCACGCGTCGCCACATCGCGAGCGGCGTCGTCGTCACCGTCATCGCCGGGCGCGGGCGGTACCCCGCGGCAAACTCCTCCTGCGCCCCGTAGCCGGTTAGGGTCCCCAAGGGGAAACCAGCCCGGCGTGCGGCCGGAAACCTCCAGGGCGCACCCCGCCGCCCGTGAACTTCGCATTCATCATGCGTACGGACCAGGAACCAGGCCAGAGGCCTCCGAGCCGAGCGCCGTCGACGCCATTCAGCCTCCTCCCGCGCGGGTCGCGCCGCGCTTGGCGCCAACGGCTCCCGGTCGGCCTCGACCACTCCGCGGCTGTGCACGCCCACCATCGCGACGGGCGCCATCAGGACCAGGCGGCATGGCGGACCGGGAGCAGCGTCCGGGCGCGCTGCTGCGGGCCATGGCCAGCCTGGAGATCGTCCGCCCGCGCGCGTCAACCGCGACTCTTTGCCAGCCTTCGAGCCACCTCGACGAGCCACCGTCGGAGAATGGTACCGCGAGCTGCGGTCCCAGCATCAGCCAGGGCGGCGAGCCGTCAGCGGCTCCGACTCCGACGAATACGACTACCACGACCCCGACCTCTGGGATCCCACCAGGGAGTGCTTCCAACTCGAGGGAGTCGTATGCGACACCGAGGACGAAGGCGACGACGACAGGCCGGCCCTCGACCTAGAAGGACCTAGCGACGTGGCCGCGGCAGGCGGATCACGCGTCCTGGGAAGGGACGAACCTCGAGCACCGGCTGTGCCGCCAGGCACGACGATGGCCGAGCGGCGCAACTCGCACAAGTGCAAGAGGCAATCACTAAAGCCGAGGAGGAACGGCGACACCTGTGCAGCTCCGGCAAACCCTGATGCAGGAACCACCCAACCCCGAGGAGCGGAGCTCGAGGCAGGGCTCGAGAGGTCCACCGGCGAATCCTCGAGGACGGGGCACCAGCACGCCCTGAGGTATGTTTCCCACGAGCTGGGCAGAACGTGGTGGCGGCGGCCATGATGCTCCGTGACCTACCCGCCGTCTCCAACCCCGACGCCAGGCGCATGCTCGGAGAAATGAAAAACCTCCTTGAGACAGCCGCGGTGCAGCAGGCCGAGAGCTCGGCGTCGCGCCGACGCGGGCAGCCTCGGGGAAACCGGCGGACACGCCCCACGACGCTCGCGAGGCATCCGTCCACCAGCCGGACGCCTCTCGAGCTAGGCCAGTCCGCGAACGGATCATCGACAACCGGCCGCCTCGAGACCCCAACGACGCCCGCAACGACATCAACCGACGGCGCAAGGACAAGGGGGCCCAAGAGCGTGGCTATAGCGCCCACCGAGGGACGCTACGACAGCGACGAGGACCGGCAGGTCCTCGAGCCCCCGGCCCCCGAGTCTTCAGCCGGGCCATCCGCAGCTCAACCCTCCCCGACCGCTTCCGACCGCCGACCAACATCGTAAAGTATGACGGGGAGGTCGAGCCCAAGCTCTGGCTCTCAGACTTCCGCCTTGGCTGCCAACTGGGCGGAGCGAAGAACGACGACCGCGTGATCATCCGTCAGCTCCCACTCTACCTCTCGGACACCGCCCGACGGTGGCTCGAGGGGCTCCCGCCGGATCGGATTCATGACTGGGCCGACCTAGTCAGGGTCTTCGACGGAATTTTAAGGGGACCTGCGTACGCCCAGGCAACCCCTGGACCTACGGCGTTGCAGGCAGGCGGCGGACGAGCCCCTCCGCGACTTCGCTCGACGGTTCTCGAAGCAGCGCCTCGAGCTCCCCCACGTGCCCGACGAGGACGTCATCTCAGCATTCCTCGCAGGCACAACATGCCAAGAGCTTGTTCATGAGCTAGGACGCTACCGTCCCGGGACGGTCGAGGACCTGATGGATCGCGTCACCAGCTTTGCTTCGGGCGACGAAGCAGTGGGGGCCTTCTTTGGCCGTGTCACGGACAAAGGCAAGGCGGTGATCGCACCGGAGGGCCCCAGCAAGGGCAACGACGCCAAGAACGACAACAATGACGGGAACAAAAGAAGAAAAACAGGCGCAAGGGCCAGAAGGCAAAGCGTGGCACCGATGACGACGACGACAAAGAGGTGCTCGTGGGCGCCCTCGAGCCTAAGAAGCCTCGAGGCCCCCCCGATGGGCTGTTTTCGACCAGATGCTCGAGGATCCCTGTACCTATCACAGGTGCACCGTAAACCACAAGTTGAAAGACTGCCGACTGTTGAAGGGCTACTACTCCAAGCTCGGCGATAAGAAGGAAGACACGCCTAAGGGAAAGGATACCGATCGACGCGGCGGCAGAAACGCGGATGGCGACTTCCCCCCGGTGCGCGACTGCTACATGATCTACGGTGGGCCGACCGTCGGGCTCTCAGCTCGAGAAAGAAAGAGGAGCGCCGGGAAATCTTTTCCCTCGACCACGGCGCCCCCCGGTATCTTGACTGGTCCGATGCGCCAATCACGTTCGACCGTGACGACCATCCAGACCAGGTCATAAACCCGGGGGCTTACCCCCTCGTCGTCGACCCCGTCATAGTCGACGTTCGGTTCTCCAAGGTGTTGATGGATGGGGGCTCGAGCCTCAACATCATATACCTCGAGACCCTCGACCTCCTGGGGATTTCAGAAGGACAGCTCCGACCCAGTGTCGGGGGGTTCCACGGAGTGGTGCCAGGGAAAGAAGGCCCACCCCCTCGGGCGCATCGACCTTACCGGTCTGCTTCGGCACGCCGGCAAACTTCCGACAGGAAACGCTCACCTTCGAGGTGGTCGGCTTCCAAGGGACCTACCACGCCATCATCGGCCGGCCAGGCTACGCCAAGTTCATGGCGATTCCTAACTACACGTACTTGAAGCTCAAGATGCCAGGGCCAAAAGGAGTCATCACCGTTGACACCTCCTACGAGCACGCATACCACTGCGACGTGGAGTGCGTAGAGCGGGGGGAGGCCAACGTCCACCTCGACTCGCTCGAGGCCTTGGCAGCTCTGGCCACCGAGGGGGCCCCAGAAGCAAAGCGTCACGCCGGCACCTTCGAGCCAGCCGAGCACACCAAGCAAATACCCGTCGACCCGACCTCGGCCGGCAAGACGCTGACCATCAGCACCAGCCTCGAGCCCAAATAGGAAGCAGTGCTCGTCGACTTTCTCCGCGCGAACATCGACATGTTTGCGTGGAACCCCTCGGACATGCCGGGCATACCGAGGGAAGTCGCCGAGCACGCCTTGGAGATCCAGGCCGGGTCCAGACCGGTGAAGCAACGCCTACGCCGCTTCGACGACGAGAAAAGCGCAGGATCATCGGCGAAGAGGTGCACAAGCTTTTGGCGGCCGGATTCATCAAGGAGGTATTTTACCCAGAGTGGCTAGCTAATCCTGTACTAGTTAGAAAAAGAGTGGAAAAATGCGGATGTGTGTAGATTACACTGGTCTGAATAAAGCATGTCCAAAAGTTCCATTTCCTTTACCTAGAATTGACCAGATCGTCGATTCCACTGCTGGGTGCGAAGTGCTTTCGTTCCTTGATGCGTATTCCGGCTACCACCAAATTAGAATGAGAAAATCCGATGAGCTCGCGACCTCTTTTATCACGCCATTTGGTATGTACTGCTATGTTACGATGCCCTTCGGCCTTCGAAACGCCGGGGCAACATACCAACGATGTATGCAGCACATCTTTGGCGAGCACATAGGCAAAACCGTCGAGGCCTACGTCGATGACATCGTGGTTAAAACTAAGAAAGTAGGGAACCTCATCAGCGACCTCGAGACCACGTTCGAGTGCCTCCGGGCCAAGAATGTGAAGCTCAACCCCGAGAAGTGTGTCTTTGGTGTGCCTCGAGGCATGCTACTTGGCTACGTCGTCTCACAACGGGGGATCGAGGCAAACCCTGAAAAAATCTCGGCAGTCACGAGGATGGGCCCGATTCGTGACCTCAAGGGTGTGCAAAAGGTAACAGGCTGCCTAGCCGCTCTCAGCAGATTCATCTCGAGGCTGGGGGAAAAAGCACTGCCCCTCTACCGCCTGCTAAAAAAGACGGAACACTTTGCGTGGACCGCCGAAGCAGAGGAGGCCTTAACCAAGTTAAAGGGGTTGCTGACTTCTGCGCCAATTCTCGTGCCCCCGCGCGACCAGCCGAAGGTGACGATTCCCCCGAGCCCCTCCTCCTCTATGTGGCTGCAACCACTCAGGTGGTTAGCGCGGTCATAGCCGTCGAGAGGCACGAGGAGGGCCATACATTGCCGTCCAGCGACCGGTATACTTCACCAGTGAGGTACTCTCCGAGGCCAAGGTCCGGTACCCGCACATCCAAAAGCTACTCTACGGCATCATCGTCACAAGGCGCAAGCTCCAGCACTACTTCCTAGCTCATCCCGTGACGGTGGTGTCGTCCTTCCCCCTCGAGAGATCGTCAACAATCGGGAGGCCACGGGGCGCATCGCCAAGTGGTCCGCCGAGCTAATGGGGGAAACCATCACCTATGCCCCCGCGAAAGCCATCAAGTCGCAAGCGTTGGCAGACTTCGTTGCTGAGTGGACCGACACTCAGCTCCCGCCGGCACAGATTCAAGCCGAACTCTGGACCATGTACTTCGAGGATCCC